>JBAMCI010000150.1:15640000-15975000 GCA_037075265.1 Drosophila nigricruria | reverse complement strand
GGGTGCCGTATAGTTGTTCTCTTTAGTTAAATAGATACTGCTTTAAAAGTCCTAGTGGTTGGGTTAACGATAGTTTAAGGCTCAAAGCCAGAGGGCAAGTGATTATATACATATTTGATGGTCATCTAATTAGATTATCATAGACATCTTTGAGGCAATTCTACATTTGAGTTGAAAAATATTATCAAATATATCTTAAAACAAGAATATTTTGACTTTGAACAAAGCGAATAAGAATGTTCTGGGCCCTAATTAAAAGTCAGATTTTTGTAATGTCATACAATATCTTTCAACTTTGGTTGGTCTAGGAAGACTATAAGATATATAACATATAACACACTTAGAGTAATGCCTGTAATACCTGTAATTTCAACAACAACAACTGTCAATATACCATTCTATAATACACAATCATTGACCCTTCACCTTAAACATGAATCACCCTGTAAATGCCAGATTGTCCTTTGATTGAGTCAATCCCATTTTCTTGGATAAAACATGTCGAATTAAAAATTCATCAAGCGCATTTGGAAATCAGTCAAATGAATAGTTCATTAAAAATTAACTACAATAATAGGGGGCGTATAGCATACACGTCTATCTAAAAAGGAAATTAGTTTCCAATTACAAATGGCTGATGATACGTTTATTATGATAACAGATCGCACTAAGTATGCATATATGCTTATTTATATATCTATTGTGCCGCATTCAATGTTGTCCAGTCCAATCTTTTGTTTACCCCAAAACTATGACAGCTGACCTTGATAGTTGGGGCAATACTTAGATGGCTGATATCATCATGATTCGAATAATTTGGTCAACTTTCTATATAGTTCAAGTTTACTGCATTAATCAATATATTGATTATTTCCAAATTGGAGGCATCCAAACAAATATTACCAACATGTGGTCACTGCTCGATAGGTGTACAGGTGTCCAAGTGTTTGCCCAACCCAATTAATTGACAGTTACTTTAGTTGATGGAGTTTTTCAACTCGACAATTTGATTCGATTTTAAGTGTTCGCATTTGTTTTAATAGTTCATTGTTTTTTTCAACAAGTCCCTTTGGGCATGCCGACACCAACACTAATCAACAAACAAATTGTAATATTTAATTAATATTTTTATTTAACTATAGAGTAACAGGTATTTGTTGGATATTTAAAGAGGGATATTGCAAAAATTTAAATTATAATAAAAATGTATTTAAATTTATATATATATTTTTTTTTAAATTTTAATAATATATATATATATATATATATATATATATATATTTTATTATATTTAATTTGACATTTTAAGTATAGTATAAATTAATTGTAAATTTAAAAAATGGAAATATAAAATTAAAGAATAATGAACAATTAATTTTTATTATATTTTTGATTTGTCGTAAAATCTTATACATTTTGTGTATAAAATATAATTATAAATAAATTTAGTAATATTATTTTGATGGGTAGTAAAAAATGTTATACAAAATTAATTTAAAACGAAAATGTAATATTAAAATGTTATAAAATATAAAAAAAAATATATATATTTGAAAAAAATTTGATTTTATTTTTGGTTAAATTTTAATGAAATCCAATTTTCGTTTCAGTATTTGACCAAATTCTAGTTGCTTGTGGAAAATATGTAAAAGACGCTCCCATGCTGATTGTATAATGAATCGCTATATAACACTGACCCAACTGGGTGATGGAACGTATGGAACCGTTGTGCTTGGCCAGCGTAAGGATACCGGCGAGAAGGTGGCCATAAAACGCATGAAACGAAAATATTATTCCTGGGAGGAGGCCATGAATCTGCGGGAAGTGAAGGTCTGCTATATAAACCTGACATTCAGTTATCCATTATTAATATATACGAATTGTTTTTTGCAGTCTCTGAAGAAATTATCGCATCCAAATATCGTTAAGCTGAAGGAAGTAATAAGAGAGAACGATACGCTATATTTTGTGTTTGAGTATATGAAGGAGAATCTGTACCAAATGATCAAGGATCGCGATACGCATTTACCTGAGCCGGAGCTCAAGAGCATTCTGTTTCAGGTAGGGCAATGAATCGGAAATCATAATCGAATATTTCAATAATTTTGTTGTTTTAGGTTTTAACGGGCTTGGCTTTCATGCATCGACATGGTTTCTTTCATCGCGATCTGAAGCCGGAGAATTTGTTATGCTCCGGCCCGGAGTTGATTAAAATTGCGGATTTTGGGCTGGCACGAGAAATACGCTCACGGCCGCCCTTTACGGACTATGTGTCCACGCGCTGGTACCGGGCGCCGGAGGTGCTGCTACACTCGACCAACTATGGCAGCACCATTGATCTCTGGGCCATGGGCTGCATCATGGCCGAGCTGTACACGTTCCGGCCGCTCTTCCCAGGCAGCAGTGAGGTGGATCAGCTTTTCAAGATTTGCTCGGTGCTAGGCACGCCCGGAAAGGTGGGTCTCTAAGCTTATGCTAGCTGATTCATATTACCAGCTTCTCTTGTATTTAACAGAGTGACTGGCCCGATGGCTATCGACTGGCTGCCATGATACACTTTCGGTATCCGGATTGCATCAAGGTGCCGCTGAGCAGCGTCGTCAGTCGCTGCAGCCAAAATGGCCTGGATTTGCTCGAGGATCTGCTGGCCTATGATCCCGAGAAACGGCCAACGGCGCAGCAGAGTCTCAAGTATCCATATTTTCATGCGTTAAAGCGCATCTCGCCCACAGCGGCTGCCAAGGCCAATGTGAGGCTCAGCTCCAAGTATGGTGCTGGCTCGGGACCCGTGCACCTTGTCCTACCTCCCACTGTGTCAAATAATGTGCTTCCGGTGCAGGAGAAACTGCAGGCCGTGACTGAGCTCATACATCAGAGCAATATCAACAACAACAACAACAACAACAATAATAACAACAACAACAACAACAACAGCGACATCAACAACAAGAACAATGGCAAATCCTTGTACAATGGACAGATCAGCCAAAACGTGAGCATGCCCATCAAATATCAGCCCAAGCTAAGCTTTCTGTCCAACAACGATCTGTCTGGTGGATTGGCGCCCACTGACCCATGTGGCCTCGGCATGGGCGTGGCCACACAGCAATCGGGCAAAGAGTCCATCAATGATATTTATCTGAATCGCAACATTTCGCAGCTGTTTGGCCTGCCAGCTCCATCAGTGGCTCAACAGCAGCAGCTGCAGCAGCCACAGCCACAGCTGCCGCCCAATGTCTCCTTCAGCAATACGTCGACGCGCAACGGTGGCGCCATCTATGTGAATGGCAGTCAACTAAGCTACGAGACGGCCAATAAGAATGCCAAAAACAACAGTCGTCTGGCGCCTGGCATCGGCGGCTACTATGTGCAGACACGGCCCACCCTGCTGCAGCCCGAGGCCAAGGTGTACAACATGTTCTCCAAGGTGAGCGCCGTCCCAGCGCCGCCAAATCTAATCGTACGCCATCACCAGCCGCAGCTGCCCTTCGAGCCGACGTCCCTGCTCAATGGCTCTGCCATACGACTGTCGGCGCGTTCGCAGGCAGTGCCATCAGCGGAGCCAAGGATAAAGGCTGATGATCTGGATCTGATATTGGGGTGAGTGAATACCAGAATGAACGACGATTCAATTGTTGTTGACTAAGAGTATGGAAACATTATGGGGCTGTATCAATAAATCCAGGGTATACTAAGGAAGTCCGTCAATATTGTATGTCCTTTGCTGACCTGAGTTGCATGTTTGTATTTGCTCTGTGTTGTCCACTCACTTCTGTCTTGTTAAAAAGTTGACGCATTGTAGATACCCTGTAATTTTCCATTTCCTTTGATCTGTTTTGTACTTTGTTCAAGAAGTCGTTCTCATTCCACATACAGCTCAAAACTGAAAACGTCAGCGAAACGCCAACGCAATGCCAAGTCGAACATCCTGCTGGAGGATCTGTTCGGACATCTGTCCATGGACTCGGACAGCGATAGCAAGTATCCGCACACTGTGCCGCCCACGCAGCAGGCGAAGAGTGGCCAAACGACGACCAGTTCCCAGAACGGACGTGACTTCTTCAGCGAGAACTTCAAGCGCGAACGTGTCGCCAAGAAGCGAAGCCCCAACAGCCTCGAGGCGAACAATGGCAGCCGCACAGATTCGCTCTCCACGAACCCGTAAGTAGTTGCAGCAGCTGCTGTGGCATGACAGACAATTCACTTGATTTGAATACATTCATACTCATATCTGTATTGTGGTCTTTGATCATCGAAACTCATATCTTGTGCTTCTTTGAATGTCTCTATTGTGCTATCTCTGTCTCTCTCTCTCTGTCTCTGTCTCTTGTTTTCCCTTATATTGTGTTTCTTTGTGTCTTTTCATTTGCTTGTCATTGATCACTGAACATTTTGTGCGTGCCCCAGTGATACCCAAAACGACTCCTCAAATGATGAAGGCTGTCGCTTTTGGCCCATAAGGTAAAAACCAGCATTCGTAAACTGTAAACTGTAAATACATAAACCAATAGATTAGACCTATTCATCATCTTCATGCTCAAGTAGTTTGTGTTTTTATACATTTTATCACATTTTATCACCAATATGATTATCCCCACTATGATTTTCGTTAAAATATATGACACGTCGTTTTATAAATTGATATTTAGAACTACACAAATTAAATAAAATTTCTTTACAAAATAATATTTAATAAATAATCGGAATTATATACTTACCCATATCATATTAGGAAATAAGAAAGTAGATATGTGAAAGACCTAAAACATCTTGCGAAGTAACCAGGGTTATTCTGATGACTAAGCAGAATATGTGTATGATATTTGCTTAAAATATCGAAAAAAAAAGTTTTAAAAATCTATAATAATATTAATTGTAAAATTTCTATATGTACTTGGAATAAAACATATTTTATGCTTGAAATTACTAATTGAAAATAGAATAGAGCGTAGTTAGTTTCACGCAAATGCATGCTAGTTAGTTGAACTATTTAATATTTCAAATAGACACAGATCGAAAAGTTTTCTAAACAAGATTCTAAATACAATTGAAAAATAATTTCAGAGCTCAAAAGACACTAAAAGAAAAAGCGGCCACGTTTCCCTGGGACGAGACGAACAAAACGGAGGATGAGAAACTAACTGCTTGGATGGTCGCCGAGAATGGTAAATTGAATATGAAATTGGCATTAGAATTAGCTAACGCAACTATAGTATATAAATTATTATTACGATCTCTGCTTTTCTTCTAATATTCACTGACATATTTTATTTACTTCACAGGATCGTTGTTGGAAAATAAGTTTTGATAAGGAAGAACTGATCGTGGCATGAGAATACGAGCACTCGTTTATGTTGTCGTACCTGAAACCCTGAAACCCTGAAACCTTCGCGTCTTAAATACACCAAACAAACAAAATAAAAACCTATTTCAGCGCGTCTCCTTCTATGTTTTCATCGAACTGAATTCATATAGCAAGCAGAAGGACTCTAATCATCGTGTAAAGTTAACGTTACGCCTAAACTAAAATATATGTGTTTATAAAATCCATTAATTTTAATGCTGTGATAATTATAGAAAAACATAAATATGTAACAAATAACTATATTATGTTAATGATTAATTATAAGTCAACAATAAATTATGTCTAAATGATAATCTATTTTGATTTAGTTTTTAAATAGATTCTTTTTTGGAATTAATGATGATTTGGAGTGAGAATGATTTGCTTTTGATATATATAATACTTACTATTAAAAATGTAATGAAAAATGAAATGGGTAAATGAAAATCAATATTGGAGTATGAAGAGCAACTAGGAAAGTCTAAAAGAAAACTGATTTTCATGAGCAATAGATATTCACACAAGGAATTTTCTACATACTGATACCATAGTCTAAGTCCCATAATTTGTAATATAATTTTCCGTCTGAAACGCTGCGAGGGTTGCATATAAACATATATAGTTTTAGGAGTACAATCTGAAATTGCAGTTAAAAATTTAAGACCTTCAAGCATTCAAGCTTTCTGACTTTTTCTATAATATTTTTGTTTTTTTTTTTCTCCCCAAAATATGAATTTCAATGTCAACTTTTATTGCAATCGGTAATCTCTTAACATATGCATTGAAAATTTATAACAATATCTTTATTTCTTTATGCAAATCTCAGCGCAGCGTGTCTGGATTAAGAGCCATTTCGGTAGCAATGGGCCATAACATAAATTTGACAAATTTGTAATGCTGCATTTTTTTTAGCATCATGAATTAATTTATTAATAATTATTGCAAAACTCGGCGGCAGAGTTATATTTAACTTAATACCAAGTTTAGTTTCTAAAACGCATCAGATATCATTTCCCATCTGTCTGCAACTTCAGTCGAAGCGGAGACGCGTGCATTGCATAAGAGATTGCACTGTCGGGGGGATTCGGTTTCAAAGCTTCGCAGCTTCATAACTTGGCCACGGTGACAATGGGCCATGTGTTTGGCAGTAGGTTGCCCTGGGTGGTATATATAAAGACGGTATCGCGATCAGTTTGTCATCAGTTCACTAGATCTCGGCCTTTGAGTCAGCTGTGCTCACTTTGCAATTGAAACTCAACTGGAAGCACCATGAACGTCTTGGTATGTGGCTTAGACTTAAGATCTGAACAATTAAAATATATTGATTTATGTATTTCGTATCGTAGACCATCAGCTTGATTCTGTGCGCTGCAGCTGCTATTGCTGAGGCGGGCATCATTGTTGGCCATGCCGATGAGTTGATCTCCAGCCCACCTCAATATGAGTTTCATTATTCCGTGCACGACAGCCATACGGGCGATGTGAAGGATCAGTTCGAGCATAGACGTGGCGAATACGTTACGGGTCGCTACTCACTCATCGAACCCGACGGACATCGTCGCGTTGTTGACTACAGCTCGGATCCGCTGTTGGGCTTCACCGCTCAGGTGCGCCGCGAACCCATTTCGATTCTCTCACGTCATTAAACGGATATAAAGCATCATGTCTGATTTACATACTACTACTACTATTAAAAGGCTGTTAAGAATTATATAAACTATTGTTTTAATTTGAAAATATTTAATTACATATTCAAAGAGAAGTTATGTTAATTGAATTTGTAATTCGTTTCCATTTAAAAAACTACTCTAGGAATCATTCATATTCAATTTGGATATTTAGATTCCAAATTGTTCTTAAAGGTATATTAGAGCCATTCAATACGCTCCATTTCTATTTGCATTGCCATTGCTTTGATATTTTTTACATAATTTTATTATTTTATGATTCTATGTTGTTCCCACCAATTGGCTCGCTGTTAAATTAACAGCTAAAGCAAAATGACTTTAGCATTTTGAGTTATAAGAGTCAGCCCTGCACGATTAAGGCATACTTCAGCCTTTTAACAGTGCCAACCGTGTATAAGACTTGTTGCTGTTAACATGTATGCTAGCTGTTATATTAACAGATTTACCATGGCAGCTGTAGCAGTGGAAGCTATTTAAATTTGCCAATTAGATCGCTGTTAAGTAACCAGTTTAACAGTTTAAATTAACAGAATAATGTAAAAGGACTATGATAGGCTCACAGCTGAAGCCTAATTAATTAATTAATTAATTATGAAATTTATTGAACAACTTGATTCATAGAAATGCATTTATTGCGTTTATTTTATATTCGTATTTTATAATACATAAGCAACACGAATTTATAATGAAACATGTTTGCATATATAAATCGTGTTTAAAGAGTCTTTATAGAGGGACTGATGCGCGTAGGTGTGTGTGTGTGAAAGTGAGTAGAGGAAAGTAGTGAAAATAAATGGCTAGAAATGTTACAGTTTTAGTTGCGTTCAGTTGAGTTGAGTGTTCAGTTTGAGATGGGTCGTCAATGCAATGAAATCAGTGTTTGGAATTCTCTCTCTCTCGCTCTCGCTCTCTCGCTTTGTCTCGATCCTAGTGGTACAGGCCCAAGTTCAGCTTGGGGGCAGCCAGCAGCTTGGGTTGCGCATAGGCCAATGGCAATGGAGCCACAATCTTGGCAACGGGCGCAGCCTTAACGATCTTGTGGCCCAGAGGCTCGCGGCGAACGACGGCATTGAAGCCGTTGTGGGCATCCGATGTATAATCCACGATGCGGTGGTAGCCATCGGCATCGATCAGCGTGTACTGTCCCTGGACCTGATCGCCCTTGCGAGACTCTGTCTGGCTCTTGATGTCGCCGGTGTGTTCGTCATGCACGGAGTAGGCGAAGTCGTAATGGGCAGGCGCCTCCACCTCGACGGTCTTCAGCAGTGGCTTCACCAGGTGCGCTGTTGGCGCAGAGTAGATGGGACTCAGCTCAATGGCAGCGGCAGCAGCCACGCCCAGGACGAACACAGACATAAGCTGGAATGAAGATAAGCTCACTTTAGTCTCAGAATCATTTCAGTATTTCACTTAATTCAAGAAAACTCACTGAGAACATTTTGCGTTTAGTTTTGAGTTTTGAGCTGAGTTTGGAGTTGCTGAAAATCTGTTGGATCACTACACTTGAGGCTCCTGCGTTGAACTATGTTGTCAAATGTCGCGCACGCAACTTTTATACCAAAATCGATTGCACAGCTCGAGCCCCACCTCCACGGTGCGTGCGGATTAGTCCAAGCCCGAACCGGAATCCAGCCAAATGTAAAACAGTTACTTTTTGTTTTGCCATTGCGGCTTTGATTGCCAATATTTTGTATTACCACCCAAATAAAAAATCAAAATCAAAATCCAAATCAAAATAAAAATAATAAACAATTTTACTTGTTGTATGCGTCGATCCAGTTTGCAATTTTTGGCTGTGTACCAGAGCGACTTTTGTTTCTATGGGTCACTCGGACAAGGGATCAGCCAGAGACAGCAATATAAATACATATATGTCAAGCTGATCTACTGCTCGAATAGCCAGAGCCAGCAACAGCCGATTTACGAGTAAATAATTATCATATTTCAAAGTCGAGTGAAAGTGCAGAAAAAGATCAAGCAAAAAGTAATCCATTTTATTTGCCAATCAAAATATGCTTACACATTCAAGTTTATATGCATTTTATATAAACTTACATTTTTCACAACTATTTTTGATACTAAAAATATAAGTTTCGAGTGCTTTTTGGCAAGAGAATGATCTTAAGAGAAAAGAAAGTATATTCTTATTAGAGTATTATACATCATTAGCTCGAGGCATTCCAATCTCTCTTGTGGGGTGATTTAAGAATTGGCCAAGTCTTTGACTAATGAGAGCTTTCAGCCTAAACTAATGGTAGTTGGACAGAGTTGATTAACATAGCTCGTATAAGAACGTATTGATCTAAATCTATAATTTATTACTTATATTATTAAATGCAATTAAACTATATATGTAGTCGATCACAAAAATTGACTTAATATGTATTAGATATGGTTGCAAAATGTCTTGGAGGCGAACTGGTTCGATACAGATAATATTATATATATATATATATATATATATATTTATTTTTAATAAAAACTAAACTTGATTGGTTTGGCCCAAGTCAATCGAAACCTGAAACCGAAATATTTATCAGCATAAAAATAGTTTAGCTATACAAATTCTTGCAAATTACTCAGCTAGAAATTTTTGTATAATTTTTGTTACGATAATTTTGTATTTTTCCAATCATATTTGATTGATTGTTGTTAGATATCAATATCATCTATAAGTACACAAGCATAAGTTGCATTGAAATCCATTGAAATAATATGTTAATAGGTATTCAGAAGAATTTTGTATGGAGTCCAACCACTGGGGTCAGGTTAAGTGAGGAATTACTATGTCTTTTGCAATCAATAATATAATTAAAACTTGAAATCTGGAACATTTAATCTAGAATTGTAAAAATTCGAAGGCGCTAGCAAATTGCCTAAGAATCCATTTTCAATTAGAAACTTTTAAAGACAGGAAATTGTTTTGAGTTAAATATTGCTATATTTTTTTTTTTAGTAAACATTTTGTATACAAAAATTGAAAAACCAATGATTGAAAAAATAATCAGTACCGGAAATCAAAAGCAATTAGAAAATCATTCAGCTGTCTTGGGTATGATCACGTGAACACTAAGTGGCATACATAAGCATACGTTATGTTGTGTTAAAATGTTTTGTAATTAAGAGATAAGAATTGGAAAGATAACAAGTTTTTATAGTTTTGAGTTTTACAACAAATTTGAATGCATATTTCTAATAACTATTTTTTTGTTTGTTTTGCTTTAAACTAAGTTGAAAGTCAAAAGAGTCGCTTAAACTGTGAGCAAATCGAAGCCTGAATCAGAGCTAGAATCATAACTATAAGCTCAGAATCATAAGCGATAACTCAACTACTACATTATAACTAAAATATATGCTAACATATCTATATTAAAGCTGAATTATATAATAAGTTAACTATATCCTAAATAAATTATTAAATTATAGTATTTTAACTTAGCAATGTATATGCTTTTGTGTTCCAACCTAATTGATAAGGTTTACTAACTATTATTATTATTATATACATATATATAATTAATATATACAGAATTGCACTAAAAATAAGTTGAATTCAAAACTTATTTGTAAACAAATATTCATAAAAAATTATTAAATTCTATATTTTAAATATGTTTTTAAATTCTTAAGCAATATTAAAACTAAGCTTAGAATTTAGGTGAAACAGAAAAGTTTTTGATTGAAACATTTAATCAAATCAAAAATATTTTTATTTTATTTAATTACTAAATGATCATAAATCAGTTGCAATTGGTCAGATTTTCAATATAAACAATTGATAAATTCATTAAGTTCTGTGAACTATCTCAATCAATCAATCTATCACAGCAGCAGTTTTAAGTGAAGTACAAAATGAGCTGGGATTAATTATGCCGTCGATAACTCCATCAAATGCACTACAAATTGCACATTGACATTCAGACAGCCTTCGGCGAGCTTGCAGTTTTTCCACTTAATTAATTAATCAAATTGCAACATCCGTCCGTATGCCACACAAGATACCGCAAGCACAGTCGAAGCAGTTGCAGCCATAGCCATAGCCATAGCCACCTTAAGCCAGGTGCTGTTGGTGGTGGGAGGGGGGCGTTGTCTGTGCGCTGTGCCCACATGCCAGAGGCCTTTCACGCACTTGGCGCTCGACGCACACAAATCAATGCGACACCGCCGATCGCCGCCGCCGAGAGTGAAAAGCCAAAGCAAATATCCAATCGAGACACGTAGGTAAATTCGATATGAAGTAATAAGCGGCCCGGCGCGTATCTTGCGCCACATTCATTTAGAACAAGATTACGACTGCGTGGCGAGTGGTTTTCAAGAGCTGCAACACTCCAACCACTGCACCACTGCAACACGGCTCACGCACAGGTAGAGTTGCAGCCGTTGCTGCGGCACGCCCGCTGTCGTTGGCTGTCGTTGTCGCCCAACCCAATCAACTCCATGCGTATCCACTGCACGAGCTCACATTTAAGTAGACTCCATAAATAATAAGTTGTGTCTACTTAGCGACATGTACACACTTTGTAGATTGTCCGATACAAACACACACACACACACACTCACACACGCACACACCTAGAGATTGAGGTGCTCCACAAGTACTTAGCTCAGTGACTGTTTTGGCATATGCCAAATAAATCGCCTTCTGCCCACTTTGTTGCAAAGTACAAGTGCCAAAAACTCTTTGATACCAGCTGAATGCCTGAAGGTCATTGCAGGTGACAGAGGTGTGCAGGGTGTTGGCCAAAAGTGACTCAAGACATGTTGCCCATTGCAGCCTTAGTGGCAATTAAATTCCTTGAAAATTACAAAAGTTATTAGCTCACTCGAAAAAAGACCTGGAAAAACTTGATTTGAATCCATGATTTTAAATCATTAAAATGTCGTGGGAAAGGGTTTTCATATCTCGACTTTATATATATTTTTTTTCTTTATATATTTACATATATAATTATCTATATTCCTTGTTCTTAACTCCATAAAATCAAAAACCCATTCCTCAGTTTTTAAAATCATTGATTGTATATTTATATTATATTATGTTCAACAAGTCAACGCACACAGAGGGAAATAAATAAATACATGAAGAATGCGTTGTCAGACTAAATACATACATATGCATGCGCACATACATACGTAATACTTAGGCATAGTCCTAAACCTAGCAACAACTAATAACAATTGGAGGCGCAGCGCGTTAGTAGTCCAAGTCTCGCACTTGGTTGCCATAGCCGAAATCCTTCAGGTAGTTGTCGATGGCCAGATCGAAGGAGGACGATGATTCTGGCTTGATCTTTGGCTCGGGTGCCTCATAGGACTTGTCCGGATAGGCCTCTGTCTGGGAGGGATATGCCTCGGTCTGGGGCATGGGCAGTGGCACGGGCACTGGCTCGGGCTCTGGCACGGGCACAGACTCTGGCTCGGGCTCAGCATACGATTTGGGTGGCTCTGGCGGTGGAATCGGATACGATGTGGTGCTCTCATAGGTGGGCGCCGATGTGGCCACCACCTCATTGTAGGGCGTCTTGGCCTTGGCCACGGCACGCCCAGACGCTGAAACCACAGCTGAGGCTGTCTTAATAACCACATGATCCTTGCGTGGCGAAACCTTGCTAATCAGCTGCCTATACTGCGGCTGGAGTTGAGAGATCAGCGGCTGGGGTGCATAGTAAACCGATTGCTGTTGTTGTGGCTGTGCCTGTGGCTGCGGACTGGCCGGATAGCCCTTGCGAGCGCCGTAGGAAGAGCTCAGTAGATGCGCCAGCTCCTCTAGCGTGTAGTTGGGCGCATTTATGTTATTCGCAGCAGGTGCGGATGCTGCCACCGCCGCCTCATTGTAGACCACGGGATAGGGCTTGTAGCTCTTGCCGCCCACCGCGTACTTGGGATAGTATTTGCGCTGCAGCGACTGCGTATACTCGACCTGACCGCCTGGCGCATAGTCGCCCGTGGATGAGATCTGTGAGATCTGTTGCTTGGGACTAGCCACGGACACCTTGCGGCAGAACTCCTTGCAGCCCAGCTTGCACTCGCAGTAGCACTTCTTATAGGTCGACGGCGTTGTGGTGTATGGCGTTGGCGGCGTCGTATAGATGTACGGCAGGGTAGACGTAATTGGCGGCAGTGTGGGGGGCAATGTAGTGGAGGGCGTGGTCACAGTCGGCGTCGTTTGCGTTGTGGTGCTGATCGTCGGCGTCAAGCCAGTCGTTGTGATGGGTGGCCGGAGCGTGGTAGAGCTTATCTCACTGCACGGCACCTGCTCCCAAATCTCCTGCTCGCACTCGGCGCAATACTCCGGAAAGTGGGCATGGCTGAGGGCAAGAGCGCCGAACGCCAGCAGCGCAAATATCGAATTGTGTCGCACGATCATCTACAAGTTGAACGAAAATGGGTCAATTTGGCAATTCGCCTCAAGGGTCAACGACACAATTCACAAATTGCTATTGGCAATCGGCAATTGATTCGTGTTGATGCGAATGATGTTTTTACCTTTCAGCAGTATTTGGATTCAGTTGGCGGCTCGGATAGCGCTTGGTCGGTCTCTGCTTGGTCGCGTGCAACTTCTTTAATGCAATTTGCTGAATAGCTCTTAAATACGTTTTTCGCTGGCCGCGAGCTATTTGCAAATATTACAGCGCTATGCAAATGGGTCGCGGAAGCGTTGCCCCCAGCACGTTCCAAATGCTGCACTCAACACACGCCAGTGGAGGGGCATGGGGATGACGCCGTCGACGCCGACGCCGATGCCGATGCCGATGCCGATGCCGATGCTGACGCCAACGCTTGCCATAATTGTGTATTGGCTTTGCTGAAGAATCACAAACACAATCGCAATCTGAAGCGCTTCCGTAAAAGAATTTCATGCATTTCGCAGAGCACTCGCTGATAGCCACAGTCACAGTCAGTGTCAGAGCCACAGCTATAGCTCTGAGCCACTTAGCTGGCTCCGACTTATGTTCCCGTTCCGGTACTAGTTCCATTTTCATTTTCATTTCACATTTTCACTTCTAGCTCTGCACGCATTGACCATTTTTTTGTGTCTGAAGTTTCAGTGCCGACTGCTCGATGGATTTATAAATTCTGTCTGCCGTCTGGCTATGAGTCTGGAGCGGCTCACTCATAGCTGTTATTGTTATTGTTGTTGTCTTTTTACTTTTTTAGCATTAATTTTAAGTTAAGTTTTCTTATCAATCTCTCGATTAACTTATCAATTGGGAAACATTTTGGTGGGTCGAAACACGTTCTGCGTCGATACTAAAGAATTGTATTTAAATTCTCCTCTAACGAAACGATTTATTTGGTGGTCCATATAAACTCTGATCATGATAGATATTTTATTTGGATTTCTATATGCTTCATATTTGAATATAAATATCTTTTCTCCTAGGAAATATTATTTGTAATGCATAGTTACTCGATGCTCAAATATTTGAACTAAACAGAGATTTGAATCATTATTAAACATGCATTTGGGAGGAACTCAATTAGCTAAATAGAATTCTAATTGTCTTGGAAACTTTTTACTTAGACAAATATTTTATTGTATTCATTATGAATATGAACATCATTGTTCTTGCCTTTAGTATCTGGAACATAGCTTAGCATAGCATAGCATGCTAGCTTGGGATTTGAAGCTGTAGTTTGATGGCTAAGCTAGCTAAATGGCTTAACCTTATATGTATATAATCCCTTAAGATTAAGAAATTATTTGAGAAAATTTAATTATTTATGTATAACAACTAGAAGGTCCTTAAAAATAACAATAATTAATTTAAAATAATAAGAAACTGCATAATACAAATTTACAATTAATGCATACAAATTAAAAATTTGTATTAATATTTTAAAATTTATTTTAGAGTTAACATTTCCATCTGCCTGACTGTTTCTATGCGTTTATTTCTCTTCTAGCTGGATTTGGTGCAATTCAAATAAAACTAAGTTCTTTTCTTTATGCTAAAGGTTGATTCAGTTTCTCGTATTCTACAACAATTACCCGAAATATACCGATCCTCTCTGCCATAACCTGCAAAATGTTGAGCTAATGGATTTCTCTCTTTGCCAAGAGAAATTGATCTAGTCTAGTTAAGAATCAATTTTCTTACTTTCAATGCAGCGATAAGTTAATGTTTCCTAATAATTTGTTATTGCTTGAATTATTTATGTTTTCTCATATTAATAATCGAAATAAAATCACACTAGAAGTAATATTTATTTATATCTGTTAATCGATAAATCAAATCGAAATCTAACTCAAATTGGCAATCAGTGTTTGGAATGGCTTGGCACCGGCATAGACTTGTATCCTTGGATGATGACCTCTTTCATATAGGGGCATGGCGTCCACATGCTCCTGGCTGCTGCTGCTGCTGCCGACTGATGGTTGAGTGAAGCTGCGCTTCTGCAGCTTCTCCCACTTGACCTCTTTGGGCTCATCTGAGGCTGAGGCTGAAGCTGAGGCTGAGGCTGAGGCACTGGCACTGGCACTGGAGATGGTACTGGGCATGGTCAAGTCTATCGTATGGCTGCCATTGCCATTGCTGGTTAAGCGCTTCAGCATCTCCTGGTAGTGCGGCTGATCAGCCGTTATGTACTCGGGCTCATCCTCTGGATTCAAGATCTGGTAGTTGGGTGTGCCCAGCTCGTAGGTGGTCGCATCGCCCTGCTGCATCTTGTTCTTCAGTTCGCTGGCATCCCAGCCATATTGTTGCCGCAATGGCGCCATCCACGCTGTGTCCTCCACAGACGTCGCCTTCTCGCTCGCAATGGAGCCCAGCAGAGCCAGCAGCATTAAGGTGATTGTGACTCGTGTGGGTCGTGTAGGCGCTGCGTCGCTCATTTTGCTACTGAACGCGCCAAGTCGACGACATCCATCGTTGCATTTGGATTTTCGGCTGGCTGAGGCGGTCAATAGAATGGAAGACTCTCCCTCTCTAGCTTGCACGTGCGCCGCTCGATACAGCTGGAGACGATGACGCGTCTGCTACGTGAGATTATCAACTTCGATGGCTGTTCGTCTCGAGTCTCGTCTGCAGATAGCATTAGTTAATCAGAGCATCTCTGCAGTTCCATTTAACCTTATCTAACGATGACACATCACAAATCATATCTGTGAGTAACTACGAGAGAGACGCTGTTACAACTTCTTTTCATCAAAGGGAAAGTGAATGAAGTGGTAGATAGATATATATGTATGCATATATAAATTTATATCACTTGAAATTATAATGAAATAACTCTTTCCTAAATATGATTGCATTAACATATATCTTGAGTTATCTCAGCTGCTTTCTATGTTGTTCCTCTAAATCCGTACGTGTTGCTAATGGCCTTTAATATGATTAAATTACAAGTTGTTTATGTATAATCTATTTCTTATATCTTATATGATATCTATACATGATTTTCACAAAACTAACAAATTTGTTCTATCATCATCAGGAAATTGCTGGGTATAAAATAGATACGTTTTTGCTGTTAGAAATCTTGCAATGATAAGGTTTCAAATCTGAGTTTAATACTCGTTCATGCATTGAACAGAGTATATTGGTTTTATGCAATGTTTTCTGATTATCGGGTTCATGAGATATTTTGTAAGCCAACTAAATATATATTTAAAAGTTTTTCAAAATTCTTAAAGCTTTTCCCAACCCAAGTTCATTTTGTATCAATCAAAAAAGTCAAATATTTTGTGTTCTTCTAGAGAACAAATTCAATATATATATATATTTATGTATGTATGTATTTATGTACGTATGTATGTATGTACGATGCATCTATAAAATGAGTGTGTTCAATTATATGTATGTATATAACTTAAATATGGCTTGTAGAATGAATTGGTAATTGATTAGGCTGGCGCATGCGAGTTAATTGGCAGATTCCTTGACGGCTCGTGCAGCTCATATGAGATGTTGAGATGTAGTCGAAGTTATGATCGATTGGCTAAGATGTGATGTCTGGCAACACATTTTAGTATTTGTATTGGGCCGTTGGTCCCGACACGGACACATAATTGCCCTCAGACGGTTCGTGGGCCTTCAGTATGGCCTTGGGAGCGTAGTGAACGAGGGGAGTTAGGGGCGTCAGCAGTTTGGCGGCAATCAGTTTCTTGGGCTCCGGCGAGGGCTGGGGTATCTTGATGTCTGTGGGCTCACGGTGAACGAGAGCATTGAAGCCGCTGTGATCATCCGCCGTATATTCGACGGTGCGCAAGTAGCCATCGGCATCGACCAGCGTATACTGGCCCACGACCTTGTCGTCCTTGCGCGTTTCCTTCTGGCTCTTGATGTCGCCCGTGTGCGGATCGTGGACCGACCAGTGGAACTCATATGCCACCGGCCCATAGTCCGGCTCTGGGTGCAGCTCAATGGCCCAGGCGACGCTGGCTAGCGCCAGGCAAATGCAGAACAGATAGCTGAGCTAAAGGATGGCAATTAGGACTTGTGCTTCAGTCACTGCGAATCCAACTTACTTTTCCCATAATTTGCAAAGTGAATATTATTATTTATCTGGCTTCAACTCGAGAACTGTGTACGCACACGACGCTGATCGAGATCGTTGTAATTAAACTGTGGAGTCCTCAGCGTTTTTATACTGCACTCGCATGACAGCCGCAACGTCTCAATCTCAATCTCGCACTCCAACTCCGTCTCACTGGATGTGAGGTGAGGCAATCTGTGTTCGAATCTTTCAAATGGCTCCCAAAATCAACACCAAACAGCAAATGTGCAGCGCGCTCATTAGCTGAGCCATGAATAAAATACAAATTATAAAACACGAAATACGCAAAGTGCTCACTTCAGACAGAGACAACAACACGCATTGCGTCCAACTGGAGAAGAAAATGAGAAAATGAAAAAAAAAAAACAAAAAAAACAAGCGTAGGCAATTTCCAACCAGAATTTGTCCAAAGAAGGCTTACGCACTAACTATTATTAATTACATTAGTTTATTTTTTATTTTATATGCAAATTGTAGATAGGTGGAAGAATGAGAACTTTAATAGTAGTAAATAAATTCTCTCATAAAATTTTAAATTGGAAGTGCCTTAGTAATTAATTCGATTTGTAAATGTGTAAATAATAATAATAAATATAAAAATCTTATTGCTTTTGTATAAATTATATAAAAAAGATTTTCCATTTAAGAAATTATTAGGGAAAAAAGAAACACAGAAAAAAGGCATTAAAATAATATAATTATTTAACAATTTATTTTTCAACCAATTTTTCTATGTATTTAATTATGGAAACATTTCTAAGAATATTTTTTCCTATAAATATTTTATTTATAAAGTGATAAATATTTTTTAATATATTATATTTTAGGCTGCAAATATTTTTAAATATTTTTATTTATTTATTTTTAAATTTGTTTTTAAATAAGACGCATCTCGTCTTCTTGTTACATCTTTAATTAAAAATTTATAATACACTATATGAGAGTATATAAATATAGTATAGCAAGTAAAAAGCTAAAAAAAAAAAAAAAATTAGCTATAAAACAGCCGGTAAGCTCTTTTTATTTTAGCTTGATTTTGTCACTTAAGTCAAATGCTAATTTTGGCATAAATTGTTCTGCACAATTCATAACCATTAAAATTCCATCGAGAAACCCAACCCAACCCAAAATACTGCCAAGAAAATTAATAAATCTTTTCTTGCTTTTTTGAATAATTTACGCAATGTGTGGAAAATAATTGCATTTGATCTAGATGAACATAAAATTTTGATATTTGGCATGTGCCGTCGTCGCCTTTGGCTATTTAGTGTTGGGTAGATCCTCCCGAGAGCTGGCTAATTGAGGTGGAAATAACTCGTTTGATGTCATTAACAAATATTTTAATTAATCGCCATTAGACGACGGCGTTTGCCTTATTTGATGGCTTAAAATTCAGGTTATCACGTTTTCAATACTCTGAAAATTTGTTTTTTTTTCACTTTTATTAATTTTTCTAGCTTGCCGCTTGCAAATTGTGGCATGTGCACTTGTGTGTTGCAGGCGTTAGTTGCCCCAAACTGGGTTAAACATACCCAATATCGAAAAAAAATTAAGTGCAAAATAAGATCGCATTTTGCATACCAGCATTTCTGGCTAGCTGCACTTGTCGACTGGGCCAAAAGACTGGCTTGCAACGTTATTGATTATGAAAGAGCTTTGATTAATGCTGAGGGTTCTCTATCTCTATCTCAAGTAGAGTTAAAAAGAAAAAATTTATTCGAAATTTGGAAAGATAAGGAGAGATGTGAGAAGAAACATTTGTAAATTGTATCATTTATATATAATTTATACTTTAAAAATTTAATTGAATATTTTGTAGTTTATTATAGTGATATTTCTTATAAATACAAATTCGTTTCACTCATTTTTCAAATAAATTAAGCAACTGGTTTCATTATTATCTAGTTTTTGCCACACTCAAAGTCTATCAATGCCAAATTTCCTTTGTTCTTCCCATTAACTTTATTCCATTTATACCAATTCTAGCATGCAGACTGCGTCAACAGTACAAATCTGATTACAATTCCAATTGGAATACCAGAGCCTAATCCTCCTCCTCTTGCTCCTTTTCCAATTTGGTGCGTATTGTGTGCTGTAAGCGCGAGCGCAAAAGCTCGCGTCGCAGGCAATTGCTTTCGGCCTCAACAGTTTGTACGAGCTGCAATTGTTATTGATTATCGTCGTTATCAAGTTGTTTATTAATTATTTATTTGTTGTGCCTTACGCTTTGTGTCATTGCAGCGCGTTCCAGTGATTCAGCATCGGCATCGTCACTCTTCAAACAGCAGTCACAAGTCGAGGAGGCCACATGCTGGCGATAGCTGCGACGCGCCTGGTCGGTGGCTTCGTATTTGGGCGGTGGATCATCATCGTCTGCGGGAGTATCTGGAATCGCTTGTGCCGCCCCCGCGTCCAGTTGCGCCTTGAGCGCTGCCAACTCTTCGCGCAAACTTTTGTTCTGCATCTCCAGCAAATCGACCTTGGTGTAAAAATACTTATTAGAATATTTACTTATTTTTCCCAACTAGATTAATTTACGCTTTCCAGCTCAAAGTCCATTTCGTCAATAATGTCATAGGACTCATCTAGCGCCGTTTGCATCTTTGCCAACTTCGCCTGGAGCTGCTCAACTTCCGCTGAGTTGTTTTGGCTTTGCTGTGACTGGCGCTTCGCAAGCATCATTTGTTGTTCTATGCAAGATAGATTCAATATTGGATATATGCATATATATATTTTCTATTTGCATACTCACCCGATTGCCGTTGAGCCACTGCTGATTTCATAACCAGTCCCGTCAGCGTCTTTTGCCTCTTGAACATCTCCTCCAGCGCCTTGCAGCGTTTCACCTTCTCCAGATATGCATCGTGCAGTTTATTGTATTTCTTCTTGTGCATCTGCAGCGTCTCCACCATGCGATCGCGTTCCTCTTCCAATTGGAATGCCCTGATCTTGGCCTCCACATGCACTGTGGCATTCGTGTGCTGATCTGTGGAGGCGCGATTCAGTCTGTGGCGCAGCAGTATATTCTCTTCCTCCAAACGCGCATTCTGTGCTTTAACTGGAATCCAATTTAGAGAAATATTCTAATTGGCATTAAGTATACGCACCTGCTGCCAGTTCTGCATAAATCATTTGCATTGCGGATGAGGTTGGTCGCTCCATGTTGCAAACAACTTTTAGACTGCTTCGATTAGTCAGAAGTTCCCTGACTCTTATCAGTCAATTCGAAAATAAGATAAGCTATCAAGTTATTGTTGCCATATCAGCAAAAATAAAAGTTCAATTTCAAAACAAAATTTATAATAATAATTACATTTGCAAAGCATTAAAATAATATGTGAAAAAGCAAAATTAGATATTCTTATAGTATCTTATATATCTATATATTTTAAGACTCCAATTGGACTAGGCGCCACAACAGCTTAACCACTTCAACAACCCGTTGTACTTAAAAGCTTTCTGGACAAAAGCTTGTATTTGTTTAGGTTTTCATATTAGCTGCATTAGGGTGAACCAAAATGTTGATTGCTTTTAGTTTAATATCTTTAAAATATTTTTATAAAATTTAAACTTTTAATATATATATATATTTTTTTTTTGATAAAATATATATCAATTATATTTTGTAAATATCAGAAATAAAGAATTAATACATAATTACTTAAATAATAAATCAAAAATTTATACGGAGGTAGCCTAAAAAGAAGTATGACTTTAATATTAAAATCGAAATCTTGTATTTATTTTCATATATGTATTTATGTAATATTGTTATACTAGAAACTTTTCAAAACTGCTCCGTTTGTAACTGGAGAGCTCAGAGATTCCTCAATCTTCCTTCATCAAATGCTAAATGCTAAAACAAAGTTCTTAAAATGTTAAATAAAACACATATTTGCATTTGTCTAGTACATTTATTATTTATTTTGTTTGTATAGTCTCATGTTTTCATTTCATGTATTATTTCATATTGTTAATTCAATATTTTCACTAAAATAAAAATATGCATTTCTTAATGTGCTAAATAATTATTGATTTATGTTTAATTTACTCGCACCTAATATTGAGTTACGCAGCTAAACTGTGTGTTTCATAAAATCCATTTATAATTGTACATATATCATATCATATATCATTGTATAATTGCATATCTATTGTGGAGCACGTGAGGGCATGTGGGGAGAGGGTGCTCGATTTGTATTAATTGTGACTTGTGACTTTATGTTGGTGTAAACTTTAGTTTTATTCTAAATATTTTCGAAAATAATTGAATAGTGCAGCAAGTCGATTGGGGAATCACACGAATGCAATGTGAAAGCTTTGACAATCCGTCAATAAACAGATGCAACTGTCCAATAGGTATCCAACAGATACTAACTATACTTAACCAAACAGATACTAACTATGTGTATGCTAACTTACTGGCTAACTCTATGCATTCATTTAGTGTATAATTAATTGATATATTTAAGGCATTATCGCTAAAGTACGACACTTTCTCTGTATTCAAATGTGGCTCCAATTGATTATTGAAAACATTAAATTAAGGAATTCGTTCTATTCGCTCGTCGAGCTTTTCTTTAAATATACGCTTTCTATGTGAGACTCGGGCTAAATCTTTTTTCATCTTTGTATTTCGCTCTGATATGAGTTCCTTATATAATTTTATACAATATACACACACAAAATATATATATATATTGTATTTTTGTAGTTAATTTACTTTTAATATATTCTATTAATTGCGTTCGTTATTTTTCTTTTTAACAATCTTTGTTTTTTATTATTATTATTATTACGTTTTATTTTCATTACTCACACATCATTTCACAGCACAATTTCCATTGACAATTGTTAAAATATTGATATTATTATATTAGTTCAGCTGCATTTTCAAAATTTTCTATTGTTTTTATTTATTTTTTTCTTCTATGCTTTAAAGTGCCGCAGTCAAAATGTTTGCACATCAAAAATTTCGCATTTCGCATTTCGAAACCGAGATTTGTATTTGCACAATGTAAAAGCTTTTGGGATAAAATATACAAAATCGTGAGCTGTTTACATCGATCTAATAGTCAGGAATTTTATATAGTTAGACAGTTATTGGGGGCTCTCATCGGATAACATGAATTTGACTTGTAACTTTGGCAGCTGGCGACATGTGTGTCCGATTGATCTGAGCTGAGAGGGTTGTTTCTATAGAAGATAATTCATTCATTCACATTGCGATTAACTATTGATTAACTGTTAGGTCGACTCAGGAGGAACAACAGTCAAATAGCTCTTATAATGTAAATGGTACGTATACAATATAAAATATGCCTATCACAAGGAGCTAAGACTACAATACGAATCTACAATATGCTTACACAATAAATAAACTATTTATAAATATTGTTGCAACGCTCCAAATGTGAACTTCTGTGAACCGTTTTGAAACATTGTATAAAAGATTATTTCTTGTTATCTACAAGGAAAGTACAATTGAACACTTGGTTGTAAGTACAAGTACAGTAGCTGGCTTCAGCTTTTAAGGAAATTATAAAGTCTGACACATAGGGTTTGTGATTCCTTGCTTGAGATTGGAGGCACGCACGGAATGCTAGCGCAGGCATCTCTGTTGCCACAAGCCGAATCAGCTTAAAGCTATATGAGACAAATGTTGAGATTGCTGGACTACACGCACAGGAACATGTTGAACTATCGCAACTACAAGCGAATCGAATTCGACTCCTCTTCATCGTCGTTATCGTTAATTAGCTCGTTGCGATCATCATCGATCTGAATTTTGTGGTGTGACGTATTTCGCGTGTGCTGCTGCTGTTGTTGTTGCTGTTGCTGCTGCTGTGTTGCACGATTCTGTGTCGATGCTACTGCTGGAGCTTCTATGTTGCTGCCAGAGGGCAGGATGCTGTAGTTAAGATCTTTTGAGTTGGTACGACGATGACGCAAAATACTTAAGCCACTCGACGATGACTCAGGTAAGGCCACTTGACTGTTCAGATCCTTCGAATTGGTCCGCGAGTGACAACGCGACCCACCGCTACCCTCCACCTCATTGGAGTTCTTCACTTTGCTCGCATCAGTCACCACGTTCTTCAAGACATTGACATTCTTCTTGGGATTGCTGTGATGGGAGTGCGGATGTCGCAGGAAGTCTGCATCGAAGCGAATATTGTTGGGCATATAGATCTGATCGTAGCTGTGATTGCGTGAGTGCTTCTTCACGAAATGGCCACAGCCAGTGGTTAGCTCGTCGTCATCATCCTCTTCGGCGCAGTCCTGTGGCCGCAGCTGGTTTTGTATAAAGCGTATGGGCAGCGATGGATCGTCGCGCAACGTCTTGTGACGCACATCATGAGGATTCAGATCAGTGGAGTGATTACGGGTGTGCGACTGCAGCTTCTTCAAATTCCTGAACTTATCACCAGCGGCATCTGCAACACTGCTTGCCACATTGTGATCCTTGGCAAAGCTCTTGATCATCTTCACATCGCACGAGGCACTGCGGAAATGCTTCTTCGACTTGGTCTGCGGCACTTGGCAGCTGTTGACTGCTGGCAGCACATGTCCACACTTGTCGTAGCTGCAAAGATTTTCAATTAGTTGCGGCATCAGCATTACTCAGGCATAGCTTACCAGTATTCCAGCTGCATGGTGCGCGAATCGTTACGCGAGTGTCGCAATATCTCTGTTGGGATAATCAGCTCGCCATTGCCAGCCACGAAGCCAGTGTTCGGATCCCCACCTGTCAGCTTCTCCTCGAACACTGAAAGCAGGAATTAACATTTGTTAATAACATTTCGGTAAGACTGTGTATACGACTTACGTTTATCCAAACTGATGATGGATCCGATGATGGGATCGCTAGCATTCAGAGGCTTCATTTTCTCGAGCTGCTTGCGCCGGCGCACGAGCCACCAGTCAACAATGAAGATAAACAGCGCAACTAGCTTCACAGACGCACACAGACCCACATATCTGAAGAGGAAGAAGAGTAATTAGACTGCAGTCGGGTATGATCAATTGCAGAGCTTACTTGTAACGAAACTTCTCAATATCATAGATGAGACAACGACCGCCCTTCTCGCCACAAGATGACTTCCACAACAGACACGTAGAATCAATGAGATTGCCGAAGAGTATGGGCGCTGGTATATAGCCAAATAATCGGAATATAACGAACTGCATGCCCAGAGCAAAGGAGCGCTCCTCCTCAGATACAGAGCGCAGCACAATCATTAGCAAAGGCATCTGGGTGGACGCCACAATGAACGTCATGAAGAACAGCAGTATAAGGAAGGGGTAAATGGTGCGACAGGGCGTGGCACAAGGCCCAGCAGTGGCTACCGGCACGACAGTGACCTCAGCAAAGTCCTCGTTGGCACTGAGTGCTTGAGCCTGGCTGCCGCCGGCGCCCCGGTAAATGCTGCTCGAAATGTTAGCATGAACACCTGCGAAAAGAAGGGAAAGAGTGAGTTTTAAGATCTTGTTTTGGTGCTTAGCATCTGAGGCATACTCACAGGCACAGTTAGTATAATTGGAGCTGGACGAGAAGGCAGTGCAACCGGCGTGGCAGGGACTGAAGTAGGTCAGGCCATTGTTACCGCAAACAGGTTCCACTTCGCTGGTGAGACACTCGCAGCCAAAATTGCAAGCGGCCGTCAGATTGACCTGGAACGGCTGATCTAGCGTCGAACCGTGCTTGGTGTAGTAGGGTATTGTGGTGCCGGCCATTTTCAGATTGTCGCAGCCCAAGAAGAATAGCATCGCATAGCAGGCCAGACAGATGACGTTCGTGATAAGCACGAACTGTACAGCTCCCTTCGGCTTGAGCTGAAATCGCTTCAGCACGCAGCCACCGATGAAGATGCCAATGCAGGCGCCAGGCACTGCGATCGAACCGGTGAATATGTTTGCCTGGCTTTTGCCCAGACTGAACTGTGTCTCCAGATATTTCGGCAGAAACACGACAAAGCCAGAGACAATCATGAGTTCCATGCAAGCGCCGAGGCAGGTAACAATATACACGGGATTCTTCACCAGACGTAGCATGGACTGCGGTATATCCTTGATATCCTTGCCATAGCCGGTGTCCACCTTGGGCGGCGTATGCGCCTCCTCCTCTTTGCTAGTTACCGCCACAATCTCCTTCTTCACCTTGCCCAACTCATCCGTGGCAGCAGCGCCCGAGTTGTTCGGCAACGTCAGCTGCACAACGCTGCTCTTACGTATCTTCTTCTTCTCGCGTGTTAGCACCTTGGGAAAGGAAAAGAACGGAACAGCCACCACGAGCAGTATGACGCCGCAGAGCAGGAAGCCGCCCCACCACATGCCAACCCAGCGACGATCACCAGGCGCTGTCAGAGAATAAATCGAAGATTAGATTACAGCATCGATATACAATATATATAAAATATACTCACTTATGGATATGATGGTGGATGAGAGCGAATCCATGTGGAAGGAGAGCAGATAGGCGCCAAGCAGAAAGCCAACGACTGGCCCAAAGGCTGCCATGCTGTACATGCAGCCGATATACATCGAAGAGCTCTCGGTGCGCACATGATCATCCACATAGGTGGTGCCCAGCGTGAAGAGCGGACTGCCTCCGCAGCCGAGCAACAGTTGAGCGAGCACAAAGAGCAGCACGGGCCCTGTCGTGGAGGCTTTACCCTCCAGACAGTTGTCCTCGCGTAGCGTGTGTGGCGCAAGCGGCTGATGGGAGAGACCACTGGAAAGTCTACCCAGATCCATGTCTTGATCCCGTACCAAAGCGCTACGGCAAATGTTGTCGCTGCTCTTGTTCTTGATCGCAATGCCCGGATTGGGCTCGCCCGTAAAATGCGGCACCATAAACACCAGCGAACCGATGCCCATGATAACAGCACCAATGCCAATCCAAACGGGTATATGGCGACGGCTACCCAAATAGCTGACAAAGATGACGGTTATTACGTTGCCGATCTCATAACTGGACGCAATGAGACCCGAATAGCTGGAGGGTATCTCGAAGCGCTTCTCAATGGTCGTGATCACGGAGTTGATGTACCCAGAGCTCAGTGCCTGCTGCATCATCACTAGCAACGACAGCAGCAACACGAATATCTTGATCCTGGCAAACCTTTGAATGCCATACGGCCGGCAATTCAATATGCCGCAATCTCGCGTACGAAATTGCTCCTCATCCTCGTCGTCGTCTCGCTGATGATCGGCATTGGTGCATTTGCTAGCTGCCGCAGCAGCCGCTGCCGATGGCTGGCGACTGTGGCATTTGAGGACGGCATTATCCATTGCGATCGCCGTTGTCGTAGCCAGCGTCGCTGGCTTGGACAACTCGCCCACATGCGAGTTGTCCTGGGTGGCATCTATGCTGCTGTCGTCGCCGCTGTTCGTTTCCGAATAGAGGCCTGTCATCTGGTACATTGATTCCTGTCGCCTGTAAGTAGACAAAACTATCAGCGCCTGGACCAAACAGTCGCTTGCCACACAATTGTCATGACTTTTCTTGTCCGGAATTTAATGTAAGGCTCAATTGGGAGAACAAAAAATTGAAAAACTGCAATTTAAATTAAATTTTAAAAATATTTGACGTTTTAACGATCAGGTAACTATGAACTAATTACAAAACAAGCTAGGCAATTCACGAATTAACCTCAGATCATACTAATCATCAGGTCCAATACCTTGGCAATAATGATGCAGAGATAAATTGATTTCCTTAAGCTATGGCATCGAGTAGCAAATATAAGAAAAGAAACCTGATTCTTGATTACAACTACAAACTATATTCTATGTGCATTCCTAAAGATCCCCCAAGAGGCGTTACAAAAACTTTAGTTTCTTGCTTTTTGGTTTTCAAGTTAAAGGAGTTTCATTAATCTGGGTAAAAAATTTTGAAAAACTACATCAGAATTTCAGGAAGAAAAAACAACACAGTCTATGCGAAAGGCTAATAAATCAACAGCAACGACAATTAGTTGGAAAAGCGCACAACAAAAATGATGTCAAATCAAAATTTATATAAAATATTTCGTAAACACTTTTGGTGTCGTTTCTGTAACATTTGCCGCAAAGTACGACTTGATGAAAGATCACGACAAATAAAATAAAACCAACGTCAATTGTCCGACCTAGAACTACGAGCAAGTTCTAGGCTGCGCCAATTCAATCGAAGGACTGCCGCGAGGACAATTCATTTGCAGTGCTTGAATCCAATGTCAAACAAAGGCTTTTCTTTTCTTTTCAGGCCAAAAGCCAATTCTCGCCATTGGCAACTGCAGCTACATCTCCCAGCAATCTCCCAACACCGACACCGACACCGGCACCAACCAGCCAGCCAGCCAGCCCACCGATTCGCGGAGTAACTGAATGTGGCCAAGAGGCTCACGTGCCTAGCTGCCTGTCGGCTTGTTGGCTTGTTCGCTTGTTGGCCTGGCCCTGACTTGACGTGTGCATTGACAAGGGTGGCCTCTGAATGCTCTATCAATATTTCAATGTTTGACCGAGTCGTCGTAATCGACTGCCATCGATTGTGTCTATCCGCAATGAATTATTGATGTCGCACGAGCTGCAGGCAATTTCCTCAACCCCAGGCCTAATTACACACAAAACAGCCGCCCAGTCGGCCGGATCGACTATGATAATTTCGAGTTCTGTTTGTGTTTGCACGAGCAAAGGTGTCAATTTATGTAAATGGTCGCGTTTTTCTTCTTTTGGGGTCTAGGAAATGCTTTGACTAATGTCCGATGTCGTGCCATTGCACATTTGCTCACCTGTGACCTTTGCGATGTGTTGTGCCCGCCTCTGCATCGCTTGTGCACACACCTGACACTGAAACTGAACCTGAACCTGAGATGGAATCGGTGCCGGCAGCAATGCCTGTGCCTGTGCCTGTCCCTGCACCTGAACTAGTTCCAGTTCCAGTGGCAGTTGCTGTCACCGTGCCGGCGGTGGCTGTAGTTGTTGTTGCTGCTGCTGCTGCTGTCGCTGTGGCCGGACTGAATTCCTGCTCGAAGGAGGGATTCGTATACTGCTCTGTATGTGTATGCTGTTGTGTAGATGTTCTCTTGGCTGACATAATGTTGCATTTACGTTAAAAAACCAACCGAATTCCACGACCATTCAATCAGTACTCTTGCCTTGCTCCTGTCCTAAGGCTATGTGGCATTTCACTGCAAGCGACAGAAAAGAGGGGAACAAATTTAATTATAAAAGTTAGTTAAGTGAATATTTATGTATATATAAATATATACATATGTAATAATATTAAATCAGTACTAATATTATTTAAAAAATACTAAACTAACAAATTATCTAATTAAATATTTGTCAATACTTTAACAAACATTGATTAACTAGAATTTACCGAAAGAATACTAGAAAAATACCAAAAAATATAAATAATAATTTAGTCACGATTAATCCTAAAGAGGATAATATATATATATAATGTAATCTATTTAATCTGCTATTGTATTAGCAATATGATATCATCAGAGAGTTTCTAGTTGATGATGTATTAAGCGCTTCATTAACTTTATCTTAAAACATTGCACGTAATTCGAAAGAAAAGTAATTAAAGAAATAGAAATGCGATACGTTTGGAAATCCTAATGAAGTGACAATTGACAATAGCTTAGACTTAAACTTACAAAAACCAGACACCCATCCACCCACCGGGCCATCTAAAATACAGCTAGAGATATGAGCAGACTTAACACATGACTCAAATGATTTATTTTACTGTTGCCGCACACACAGAAGTCAAGAGCATAATCGCAATGAAGAATACGCATTTCTATAGAAGTCATGGCAGAGAGAGACAGGGAATGATGGAGAGAGATAGAGAGGGGGGAGTGTAGCCTACGCACATTTCTTGTACAATTGACTTCCGGGTGTCCTGAAGTGTTGGATTCTATTGCACGACTAATTGTGCCTTAAATCTTTGTGCCAGCCAACACGACAAGTGGCCATGAGCTGCTGCACATGCCGGCTGGCTGGCAGCGAAATAATTACGGAAGACGCCAGGCAGTCAGCACTTTAGTGGTGCCAAGCACACCACATACCACACACCAGCCACCAGCCACCAGCCACCCCACCTACTGAACCACTGAACTGTACATATGAGGCAGCTCGTGTCGAGGCTGAGGCTGAGACTGAGGCAGAGGCTGGTGCCGTTTCAGATTAAAAATACACACGTTATATGACCATGTGTGGCTGTGGACTCGTTTCTGAAAAGGGCTGAGGACGAGCCGGGAGCTGCTAGCTGGTAGCTGCTGGCTGCTGGTTGCTGGCTGGGAATGAATTGGCAACAAAAGACGCAGTAACAAGAGTCGACGCGACACGACAGACGTCAGCTGCTGATTTCCCTTTCATTAATATGCGGCTCAGCAAAGAGCGGCAGCACAGCTACAACTACTATGGCAACAATAGCACTTGAACACGCCCACACGAAACACCCACATTTGCATATATTATATATATATATATATATAAATTTATATATAGATATATGTGTGTGGCCGTCTTTGGTCATTGCAGAGCGCTATCGATTGGCAAACGCCGCCAAAGCAAATATGAAAATCAGCAAATGGCCAACATTCCACCTGCTGTTCGCTGTCGTTCCGATCCCCGACCAGCTGCTCTGCTAGTTGGGGTTTGTTCATGTAAATTGCATGGCTAATTGAAGATTTGCTGGGGCTAACTCTCTGTACGGCTCCGGCGCTTAACTGTAATTTACGGCTTCCAATCTGACCCATTTGTTTTGGGGCAAATGCCCGGCTAATGTTCTGGCCGGATTGCATTTCGTCAGGCGCTGCCCACTGAACCAGTTAACCAATTATGTGCCGCTCTTAATGCATCTATCCTGCCCTGTCCTAGTCCTTACAGTGTTCACTACCTATATACTCTATAGCATTATATATATGTATTCTATTTGGTTATTCGTGTTGACCCACAAATGCTTCAGCTTATTGCTTTCATGTTTTCCATTTTTCGTGTCACAGCAAAAATGTTTTCGCTTGTCTCGCTCGCATCTCGGATCTCGCATCGGCGAGCATCCTCCAATGACAAAATGTTATAAATTCCTCTTGTTCATTTTTCATTTGCTTCTTTTACATTTTTGGCAAGAGGCCAATGCAATTTTTCGGTTTTTTTTGCTCGACTAGTCCGTGTGTCCCAAATGGAGGAGTCACAAAATGAATTAAATGCATCAATATTGATGGATTATAATTGAAAATCTTTTTTCCACAGGGATATGGAGAGGGAGAAAGAGAAGGCTATCAAAGCCAACAGCAAAACGTTTTTGTTAAAGGCTTCGTTACAGCACTTAACACTGGAGATACAAGTGCAAAAGTAGGATTAAGCTTTCAGTTATCGTATTTTTTGAGGGATTCAGGGATGATGTATTTCAGTTTGTATGTATGTTAAATGTAAATGGGACAATCTTGTCATATCAATCTTTAAATAATTCTATTATACTGCTTTTTAGCTTAGTTAAAAACAAAATAAACAATAGATCGGCCCTAGTTCAGGGTATTTCCGAGTCGAGCACTCCCGACTAGACCTTTCTTACTGGTTTTATATTGATTTTTATGATATTCAGCTGAACTTTTTCGTTATGTATATTACATAATAATTATAAGTCTTTGGGTTTTTTCCATTTGAAAATATAATAGCTTAAACGCGCACATTCTAACTATATACTAGTTATACGAAATAGTGTCAATAAGTTCCAGAGCAAAAAAAACATGAACATAGTCCGAACAACAAGTAATTATACTTCAGATATGACATTCTTGACATTTTTTTTTTGTGCGTAGTGAAAGTACAAAAGTCGCAACAACATGAAATCAACTTATGAATCCACTTGGCTCTTCGGCAATTAAAGGTAATGTGTAGCATTAAGTTTGTCCCAGCAGCGATAAGTTGTTTGGTTGGGAGCTGCCCCTTTTGACCAGCTGACGCCGATCAGCTGATGGGCTTTTCATGACATCGATTATGGTTGAAATTACATAACTTATATAACGTTTTTTTTCCCTCCAGTCTTTGTTGAGTTTACAAGAGGAAATGTGGCTATCAACCGAGATTTATAATGTAATTTTTTTGCGGACTTTAAATGCTTAAAGTGTTATTGTGGTTTCTCTGCTGTAATGCTGCAAGATAGTTAACCATTATGTTAAATTACACATTTTGCTGTTTTCGTTTTCCCAAAGGAAGCTTTAATAACAATACTATTTTATCAGGCTTGAGGTGTTTTGTAAGCTTGCTTACTATCATGCACCAATTCCACCTCGTTGGCTGTTTCTCCCTCTACGAGACAATGTTGTCATCTCCTGACAATTCATTACCGGCTAAAGGATGTTGCATTGCCACTTTATACAAAGCTTAAGCATTTCCTTGACGAGAGGAATGTCAAATCATATTGTGCTTATTATATAATTGATAATAGCTATACTCTACATGCAAACTGTGTTAAACAATACTAAAAATCCATTTTAATTTATATATCTAATTAAAAATTTTCTCAAAACTCAACATTTAATTGTTTGCCTCTACTGCTGCCACTACAAATGAAATTGCTCTGAGTGTGAATTTACAATCGCTAATATTAGATATTCAAATTGCGATAGGTCAGCTGTTAATTAAGTGCAAGTCATGTTGTTGAGTCAATTTGCTGTGTGTTGCCCATTTTTACATTCAATTTTCAACATAATAATAATTTGCTCCACTGTTGATTGTCATTAATTTTTGCATAACTTTTATGTGACATACATGTAATCCAGTTAGGCATGACACACTGTCAACCAATGTGGAACCGCATGGCCTTCAAAGTTGGCCAAAACCTGTACCACAATTACCAATGGCCGCAAATATAGATACAGTTCAAGGTATAGATACAGTATAAAGATACTTTTTCAGATACAGATACGAATTGCAGATACTAAGTGATACTAGAGATATAGTTATAGATACAGATACACTTACAATATATAGATGCAGATACATTTGCACATATTGATCAACGCAGATACAGATTGAACTTTGAGATACAGTTGAAGTTAGAGATACAGATACAGATCCATGTAGATACAAAAGCAAGTAAAGTTATAGATATAGATACAAATATATATATAATTGTATACAGTAAAAAGGCATAGATACAACATACTCGTGTAAATAAATACAGAAATAGATACATCATACAGATACAGATACAGCAGAGATCTTTATAGACACAATCTGCAGCTATAGATACACTAACAAACACACCCAGCTGTTGGGCATATGTCCGTCAGATCCGTAGTCGAAGCCACATTCGAGTAAATCTTAATGTCAATATGCAAAAAACTAAAAAAATAACATCTGAATGCTTTATCGTTTGAAGCTCATGATTAACGGAGCTCTGGCTAACTGTTTCGCTGCTAATAATCGAGGCCAATGCTTGGCACAAGCATAAACAAAACTAAGAACAAAGGCAAGCTTTTCGCCAAACAAGATCTACTGCGAAGCCCAGCTGCAGAGACGCAACTGGCAACTGGCCGTTCGTTCAACTCGCAGCGAATGAGTCAGGTGCCACCTTTGCGTGCACCCTCAATGAGCAGATGATTCCAGAATAGAGTGGAGGAGGAGGAGCGAGCAGACACACACAGATCTTGAGCAACAATAAACAAAGGCGAGGCAAAGCCAACGAACGATCTTCGTGCTTGTGTGGCACATTGAAAGTGACATGTGACTTTTTGCACAATTAAAAAAAATAATCATAAATTTTACAATTGTAATTGTAAATTGCGTATTGCGCATTGCGTTAGGCACACACACACACATACAGAGACACTCAAATGTTGGGAACTGGTTAAGAGGATTAGTTACTCTCAGCTTACTCCCCAAGCAAACACTGTCTCAAGCGAACTGTAAGCCGATACACTCCATCTAACTGACAATGCCCCGATGCCCCGTTGGCGTTGTGCTCGGCGAGTCATTTGGGTGTTTGGGTGGGTGGCCAAGCACGTCAACAATATGCGAAGCCCCTCGCATTCACCAGACACCAACAGCACCACAAATGCATAAATGCACAAATGCAGCGCTGTGGTGCTTTAGTTGAAAGCCTTCCAAAACTTACTTCAAGTAAATGCACAAATGTCTCAATTGCGGCAAATGGGAGCATTGAGGAGCGCTTTTAGTATTTCGAAACTCGAGATTGCAGTTGTCTAAATAAACAACAACAAAAAGATTTATATATATTTATCTTTAAAGTAGCGAAAGCAAAGGCAGCGAAAAGCCCGCATTTAGCCAAATTTAATTGGTGCCTAACAACAAATTTGGCAACAAATCATTTGCTTGGGCAACCAAATTATTATATTCATTGTGTTGAACTCCGAAAATATTTAAACAGGTTTATAATTAGGAGTCTGAATATGTATATGCTTAGCCTATATACTTCGCTTTGAATATTTCTAAATAGAAATTTTGTAATATTTAAGGTCGATGCCATTTGAAACAAAGAATTTAACAGGTGAATTGCTGAGCATTTTAGCATTGCTCATTCAGTATCAAAATATATTAGAGTAAAAGTAAACAGTGTATTAGACAGTCAGTTATGCCTTTTTATAACATTCCTACTTGGGCTTACAATGCGTAATAATAATAAGCAATTCAAAACAAGTCCAGAACCTATTAATTATAATTATGACCTGATTGATGTTGGGTAAAAATCAAATAATGAATAATACAAATTTTTATGCCCGCTTGGATTTTTTGAAGAAAAAAAAAAAACAATGAAACAAAATCGAAAATTCCCGCTTGGTATTTACGCATTTAGCACTCTCTTATTAATCTTATTAAAATGCACTCAATGTATTTTTTTTTTTTTGACACTTGATAACTCTAATAAATGTGGGTCAGAAAGTCAAGCAACTTTATAATCTAACAAAAACTCTTATCTCTTCCCTCAATATATGATTGCTCGAATGCTTATTTAATACTCGTATAGACAATGTTAATTCTTATCGCTGAATCATATGCAAAAATACGTAATAAGTTTTATAAAGTATAATATAATTATAAAAATTATATATAGATTATAGTAAAATATATATTATAATATATAAATTATATTAAAATATATTAAATAGATTATATTAAAAAATATATCAATAAAGTTTTCTTGTGAATAAAAAAGAATAAAAAATAAAAATAAAAATAAAATAAAATAATAATAAAAATATTATATTTTTAATTTATTTTCAACTAAATTAAAAGTCAACAAATCCATTGGAAAACCCATTAAACCCATGGCTTGTTTACGTCTAGAGCCAACTCCGCATGCTTCATTAACTCATGCTTTGATTATAATTAAATACAATTATATATATACCTATACTACAATTATACTAAATAATATTCCATCAAATCTAGAATTGTTTTCCACTTTTTCATATTTCTAAGAATAATTTTGTTCTCTTCGGTAATTAGTTCCCCTCTTTATACAGGTTTTAATTGGGATATCTAGTATAGGTTTGTAACCTGTTCACAGTTTATTTATATAGATATTCAACACCTCGTTTTAAATGAGTTTACTATAAAGAGTATGCACATATAGGACTACAATTTCTATGTTTCTTACATCATTGTAATACATTGTCCATCTGCACTTAAATATGAGACATGCCATTTGACAAAATCAATTAGACCTGCTGTTAGTGTATAAGCTCGTGTTACTTTGTGTGTATTTGCACAAAACTCGAGCTGTTCATTGTAAATTGCCCAACATAATTTTATGTACAGAGTTAGCGATAATTGTTATATTGTGTGTTTGCTCTGTAGATAGCTACAACAAGCTTCACTTGCCCACACAATAGACTTTCCGGTTTAAGGTTTACTCAAAGCTCTAGCCATGGCAAAGTTAAAACAAAGCAAGAAACAAAAGTGCGTGCATGCCCTCCCTAGATGGAGATTATCAAGCCATCAATGTCAAGTAAAAAACGGTCGAGGTTATGCGGCACATTACATAAGTAGAGTAGAGTAGAGAGCTCAAAATATACTCATATATCTTTTCGAATAGGTACATAGTTAGCTATATATGACTGTAAGTATCTGTATCTGTAGCTGTTGGGCACGATGCGTCGCCATAATTCTAATTGTTTAGTTTTCAAAATGTCCGCACTCTTATCAGCTTGTTTATACAATATATTTTCGTAATTGCTTCCACTGCTGCTTGTATGGGCGGGCAACAGGCAACAGTCAACAGTTTTTTCTATTTGCGCAAATGTGTTACAAATATTTATATAAATCAACGGGCGTGGAAGAGGAGCAAGTAAAGAGCAAGACTTTGGCCAGACTGAGACAAAGAAACAATTTTCAAATACAATGTTTGCAGTGTATGGCAACAGCTGCTGTCTCAGTGTGCATAATTATCAGCACAGTTCCGTTCCATTCCGTCCCGCTCTTATCAATTGGCAACAAATGGCATATTCGAGTGCTAGCAAATATCATTTATCACTTGCTCTCATTATCAACTCGAAGATATCTCATAAACGAGCAAATTTATCTTGAAGAAGATACACAAACACCCTTTGAAATTCTGAGAAAAAATCAATTTTTTGTATTGAAAATTACAAGAGCTATTTATTGGTTCCGTGTTAAAGAACCTTTGACTCACAACTGGTTCAGTTTTATTTAAAGGTAAATTAGATATTTGTATTTGAAATATTTGTCATTAGAATAAACAAAAACCTTTTATTGGTTCCGTGTTAATGAACCAGTGAATCATAAGTGGTTCCGTTTTTTCAAAAGGTAAATAGGAGATATTTGTATTTGAACAATTTTTCATTAGGCTAAACAAAAACCTTTTATTAGTTCCGTGTCTACGAACCAACAACTCATATTTCTTTGAGTCAAAATATTGTGTGCAACTAATTTCACTTAAAAAGTTTAATTTTAGCTAATCTGCAAGAACCAACGACTCAGAACTTTAGTTCATTAATTTAGTTGTCCAATTTCTACCCGTTCCATACATATTTAACATTTTGCTGCTTGAGAAAAGTTTTAGTTGATGTTTTTGCTTTTCGAATCAGTGACTCAAAAAATTAAGTTTTTTATGATGCTTTGTCTAGACATATCGATTGCAGTTGTTTATGCAGTCTGAATGTATATCAAAGAGCTGAAACTATGACTCAAACAAATGCCTTTTGCTCCTTTTCGGGAACAATAAGAAGTGGTATTAAATCAAATATAAATATGACAAGCCTGATCTAAATGCCAATGCAGCAACTCAAAAACCTTTGAAGAAGTATAGTTTGATTCTTGGTATGAAATCTCCTCCAATCTCTCATTACATTAAGTTTATATATACGATAACTAAAAGAAAATTAGTTCAGCTTGACTTTTAACTTCAGTTTCAACCTTTTCAATTACAGCTTTGACTTAGATATTAAAGAACATGCAACAAAATTAAACTTAACTTCAAACTTAAGAATCACCTCAACAAATAAACTTTGTCTACACCTGCTGCCATTTTAATATATGTATGTATATAGGCAAGGTAAGGTAGAATCTGACAGCCAAGATGCGCGCTGGCTTAAAGTTTTGTGAAAGTCCGTAGTTTGTATCTCTTAATGCTTCACGACTAATGCAAATACAGCAAAAAGCAAGCGAATCAGCAGCGAATCAAAATGAAAAGAAAACAAGTTTTGCAAATTAACTTCCTGTACGAACCAACTTATATATGGCATGAATATATACATATATATATATATATTGGAAGTATACTACATAAGCGAATGCTTTAACTTTATAGGAAGGAACAAACAATGCATTTCACATCGAAATTCGGAATTCGTTTTGTCACTGCAATTATTTTATTGTATTCGCTTTCCGTACGAAGTGGCCATTAGGATTCTAAAAATGCCACCACAATGAGCTAAGCGAACGGACAATTAAACATCACAGAAAGTGAAAATAAAAACAAAATACGAAATACGAAATGAATTGAAACAAAACAGTCGAGAGTCTCAAAGCATGCATGACACATGCCCCATTGAATTGAATTGAAAGCGCCAACCTGCTGGACAATTTACGAGTTGGCTGCTCAAACAAGTTTCTTTATTTGGGAGCCTCGAAGTGGCTTTGAAAACTTTTTGTTTTATTTTTTTTTTTTTGCACATTAATGACCTTTACCATTTTAGCCAAAAGTTAAACACACACACACACACACATATGCACACAACTAATCTTGAGAACAATCTCACACTGAATGTGAACAGAATCAAAAATGAGTAAAAAGTTTGCAGATTTACTTAACTGACTGCTCGATACTTGCTAAGACAGAAGTTTCAAGTTTGAATGGGGAAATGGGAACAGGTAGAATGAATTTGACTATTTGGTATTATAATAATCATTACGAGATTCTATATATCAATATTGCTCTCTTCAGCTTAAATACTCTTCAAGTTATTGCTTTAAAGCCAAGCTGAAATATCGATTTATGTCTCAAATATACAAGAATATATATTTTAAATTTCAAATTTGTCTAGCTGAGCTCATTCTTACTATCAGCAAAGCAAAGCAGGCAGATAGACATTTAGACAGTAAAATAGAGGGACAAACAAACAGAGAGCGTTGCCTTTGACTCAGATCTTCATGCTGATTAGGAATAAAAAAAACTTTATGTACCTTTCGAGTTACGGTTTAGAATTATATAAGCGATTGTCTAATACCAGTCTAGTTAAAACTTCTAATGCGCATACGTGATCTTACTACAAAACTTAATATATTCCTTTAGCAACAAATATCTCTTAAATATCTCTTAGTCAAAATGACACCAATACACCCGAGCTCCCAATACATCCCTTACACACTGCACTTGCCAGCTTGGAGCTTCTTATATTTAAACAGACTCCGATTATCACATTTTCTTATTTAATTACATCAGCCAAACGGCAGACTTCAATTCAGTTGGCGCTCAGGTTCAATGTACGAAGAAACTGGCGAGCAGACAGACAGACAGACAGACAGAAGAGCGGGATTTGTGTGCGTGATTCGCATCAGCAGTGAACTGATAGTCAGACTGTGGAATAAACCACAAAGGACGTGATCTGCGATCTACTGATAAAAACATATACATATTTATATATATATGTGTGTGTATAGGATGTATAAAATTGAAAAAAATGCGGCACATTTTGCATGGCAATTAGTTCTGTTTTAGCTTTGGGTTTTTTTCAGCTGCCAACTTTCAGATTTGTTTTTAGTCACTTATGAGACTTACTTTCAATTCAATTGTAATTCAAATAGGGCTATCATAGGTTTGTACACGTAAGCCATTTGTAGATTAAAGCTAAGAACGTACATAATTGTATAATAAGATACAAAAAGATATAATCAAGTTTAACTTTTTATAAAACCTATACTTAGTTAAAGAAAATATTTGTTATTGAGAGAGTCGGATACAAGATAGAAAATAAAATATAGAAGATAAAGGATATATGATAGTAGGTAAAAGATTCAACATGGAAGATGGAAGATGGAAGATGGAGGATGAATCGGTGGAAAATTAAAGATTTAAGATGGAAGATAGAAGATGGAAGATAAAAGTTGGAATATTGAAGATCTTAAGTAATAGATAGAAAACTTAAGATAGAATATTAAAGATTATCAACTTTAACCTTAGATAAAAATACATTTACATCATCTGCCGTGGGTGTAGTAAATCTTTTCGCATTGCCTACTTTTGGGATACTTTGCCCTAATAAGGTCTAATATAGCGAACCTGTACAAATAGTAAAAATATTATTTGCGACGACATTTGTCAAGTAAATAGATGAGATTTGCGATTCTCAGGGGTAAACAGCGCTCATAAAGTGTGACGTCAAAGTGTAAGTAAATCAATGTGCAATTGTATGTATGTGCCTAAAAGCTTTTCTTCATAAGAAGGCAAAGTCATAAAGCAATGCGCACATTCGCTTCCCCCTATCAAGAATGGAAATAATCGTAATGTAGCCTATTGATACCAAGGTCTTCCTCTGTGTGCGCCGCTTGCAGTTGCAGTTTGACGTCACAAATGAGTTGAGCTTTCCATGTATGGCAACAAAAACCAGTTGTGAATTATTATGCCTTGTTTGCGGCTCCTCAGATTTTCAAGAGCGAATTTTATATTCTTTTTCCTTTTATTTTACTTTTTTTTTGGTTATCTAAAGCTGGGCGAATTTCACGCTTTTACCACTGTCAGCTGGCCAAACATTGTCAAAATGTGCGTCAATTATTTTATTAGGTAAACAAACGTGAGCATTTTCGTTTGTTTATAAAATATGCATTGCTAAAAGCAATATATATGAAATATAATTAGATTAGCAACAAAATTCAAAAGAGAGAAACAACGACAACTTTGACACTGTCAAAATCTGTGTGTGTGTGTGTGTATATGTGTGTCTAAAGGCACGTGTCGTGTGTGTGTGTGTGTTTCATCCACCAATACATAAAAATAACTTTTAGCTTATATACACACGCACACACACACTGATTAACCGTATAGGAAACGTGGCACAGCAACAGACAAAAAACTTTGTCGTAGGAGGCTGACAACACGTCGACACGGTCCGCATTGAGATTATAAATAAATTTACCATTAAGATGAAAAAAAAAACAACAGACAATAGAGAAACAATAACGAAACCTGCGGCGAATGAGCGTATGAGAGACATTTTGAGTGCCCTCAACTGTTATATTCAATATTAATTTATAGACTAAGGCTATAAAACAAACTTTGTTTTTATAAGAAACTTGCGAACGCACATAAAACAGGTAAAAGTGATCTAGGAGGGCAGATCTTGACTGTTCAAGCTACTCAAAACACAAACTACTCTGAGCAGCTTTGCCACCCCAGTATCCAAACAGCAGGGTATTCGACTGGCAGCTGCTGTGCGCTACTGCAGTTGATCTTATTGCTTTACGAGGGCTCGTCGTTATGTGAATTGTATTTACTCAAGCAAACACAAAAAACAGCACAGATAGTGAGCTGATTGTAAAGATAGAGCAAGTCGACATCAGCAGCCACAGAAAGCATTTCGTGGCAAGTGCTTGTGCCTTGTTCAACTCGATCTATTTACGTATTGTTTGTTTGCATATGAGAGCTGAAATACTTGCGCTTCATTGGATTAGCTACAGATACAGATACGCCGAGATATACAAAACACAAATGCCTGCAGTCTGCTAGTCTGCAGTCAATGATCCGAAGTAAAAAGCACAAAACTAGTAATTTCAAAGTGCTTTTCATGATGCGACTTAACTTGTTCTAGAGTGTTAAATAAACGTATATGTTTTAAATAAATTTAATCTTGGAAAATAAATTCTGGCTGAAAAATTTGACTTTTAAGCTTCAAAAGTTCCTCGCTTCAACTGATTTGAACTTCAGCTGTTTCCAGTTCCCATTTCGTATCCCAAACGACTTTCAAAAATTTATATGGAATTCAATTTTAAATTGGTTCAAAATAAAGATATTTTTCATATTTTCAGCTTGTGCTCGACATGTGTTGCAAATATGCGTGCATTTCAAGATTTTAAGATGCAAAAATAGTGCGCAATCTATTTTTAATATTTTTCTTTCAAGAAAAATTCAATATCAATAATCTTTATGCCCGACATCAAATGGAAAATGTGCATTGAGCTAGGAATAATTATTAAATATTTTTTCTTGTTTATACACTGATGTTTATGTCCCAATTTTATTCAACTTTAAACAAAACTATAATTGAAATCCATTTGATTTAGGTTTTGGCAACACAAAGATTATAAGTTCTAAAAACAGAATACTTACAAAACTAATTATTCATTATTCGAAAGTCAATTCTATATTTTCAACGAGTTCAGCTTGCAATGAGATTAAGTTGGGAATTCATATCAGCTATCGACAAAATACTAATCAAACTCTTAAAGTGATTTAATAGATTTTAATTCTAGCTAAGTACAGAGTATTTCATTAAACTTCTTCTCTTTATCGTGTTCTTAATCAAAAATTGTGTTGATGAAGTTATCAACTTTATTTACAATTCAAATTATATTCAATTCAAACATCAGAACATGAAATCGTCTGATTGTCAAGCCTTGATTGAGTTTTTTATTTCTTTTTTATCCAGTTAAGTACGCATTCAAAATTCTAGATATGTGCAAATGCCAATAAATATGCAAATTTTTTATGGGAATTATAATTATTATAGGAATTTTTGTTTACAGCGAATTCAGCATTTTGCGCTATTGACAATAAAAAGTTTTTTTTTCAACTTTTTTTAAAGACTCCCCCATATGAGTTATCTGGAATTCATTATCAGCCCACTTCCGGCATGGAAAAGTGCAAACAGAAGTTCGTTTTAATTGTGCGACCCATTTTTGAAAAAAGTCGTGTTCACATTTTCCCAAATTAGTTTTAGATAAACACGACACGAGTTGCAGTTGCAACAATAACAAATAGCAAAAAAAAAATACATATATTAATATGACCTAAAAAAAATGTGAAATTCAAACATGCGACAAAGTAACAGCAATCACACACTCTCATACACACACACGGCAAATTTGCGATGTGTTGTGCTATAACAAAAATTAAATAAATAGGTGAATAGCTGCGTCCTAAATCTATTTCAACTGTCAGCTGACACACAAGAGAGATACAAATGCACAGATACAGATACAGATACAGATACACATATAGAGATACGCACAGTAGTTAAATTGCTTTTGTAGTTTCGTTGAACTTACACAAGTAAAATTATTATTATTATTATTATTATTCGTGTTGTTGCTGCCCATGTGAATGAGGTGTGTAACTACCTGTAGTCAGTAATACAAGAGGGTATATTCATTTTAAGGTATGCTTATTTGAACTATTTGAAATATGACTAGGCAAACATTTGGATTTTAATTCAATTAAAAATATTTTAAAATTAATTTGGAAAGATGAAATTAATTTCTTAAAAAATAAATCATTAATTTAAAAATAAAAGCTGATTCCTAGGGTTTATATATGTGTGTATGTATATATTTATATTTATGTATATATGTTTCAATTTGTTTAAAAATACATTTGAAAATTTTTTCTCACATTTAAGTGTGAATATTAAATATAAATATTTAGTTTATATATTACATAAAGCAGAAAAGAATTAACACGCCGAACATTACATACTCTTGCAGACTACGCTGTTAACTGATTGACTGATAAAACAAAACTATATCTCTATATATACAAAGTTTTAATAATTTAAACTCATTACGAATTGTTATGCCCATTTTAGAAGTTTAAATGTATATATTCATATATAGTATATACACATACATATATAACACATAACATACACTTTGATATGGGCTTAAGTCTACTCTTTCTACAAACACACAAAAATTTTAAAAATTTTATCACAACTGCAAATATTCCACATAATGAGTAAGCACTAAGCAAAGAAAAAGATACTTTGTTAGGTACAGAAAGTTCGTAGACTGAAACGCCTTATGCATGCAACAACAGTGAAGATGTATATAGATAGATAGAGCTCCCCATTCATATTTGACTTCTCGAACTTGTGAGAAATATATGCAGAGTCATAAAATATGAATGTAAGATAAAATTGTGTGCGCGCATAATAATTTTGTATTTCTTTGCATTATATAAATGATATTATATAAATTATAAAAAACAATATTCATAAATAAAACCTTTTCTCATATTTTCTATATTCATTATATTTTATACAAACTACAGGGTATTTAACCGTCTAAGTAGTTTTTTTTTTAGATTTTTTTAAAAATTTTTTATTTAAGGTTTAGTCAACGTCAGCTGCTTTCTCCCAGCGATAAGAATGAGACACGAAAACAAGACTCGCATATGAAAATGAAACTTTTTTATATCCATTTTCATTTTTATTTCATTTTGTTTTGTGTTTTTTGTTTTTTGTTTTTTTATTAAAACTGAACAACTAATTTGAATATAAAACCAAGTTCTATTTGTGTACTTAAAGTCGTTTTATTTCAATTTACTTTTGCTTACATTTTAAAATCACTTAAAGCCGTCTGAAAACCCATTTTAAATCGAGGCAGTTTGTAAACTTAAATTTTAAGTACTTCGTCTAGTTATTTTTATGCGCTTTTAATGGCCACTGAAATGGAAAATTTTTAGGTAGGCCGTGGCCAAATACAGAACACATCAAATGGGCAAAGCCAATGAAAGGCAAACTTTAAGTGTTTTCGTGCTTTATTTTTTGTGTTTACTTCCTCTGAAGTTCTGCGCTTTTGTTTATGCTTCGCATCTCTATTGTTTTTAGCTTTTTGTGGTTAAGCAGAGCGTTAAATTAATGAATAATGATAAGGCTGAGTTGAAAACTTATCAAGTTTTTTATAGTTTGAGCATGCTGAGAGTAAATATACTCAGTTACAGGAATATTATTTGTGGAATATTATTACTTATATATATATATAACTTATAAAACATGTTTTGGTCTATAGCCCAGACTTGTTCCACCCAAATTCCGCTCATACAAGTGAATTTAACAATTCCAACAAAATTAATAAATGGTCCTGCTTACATGTACTGTCAAACACCCGTAGCTACCTTTATTTGATTGTGTTCACCTCCATTTCTAATTAGATTGAGGTAACACTCTGATTGCATCGTATGCTAATAATAGTATTTATATGAAATTTTCCAAATTATCCATCCAAAATCAGAGCAATTACACATTGCACATTCATGATGTAACTGTTTTCATAATTAAAGTCTTGGGGAAAACATTTTCATTTTAATTTTTAGATTATAAATACATTTCCTGCTAGGCCAATGCGCATGTTTCACAATTTATACAAAAAAAAAAAACAACAAAAATTTATTGTGCGCTTTTACTAGTAATTAGACAATAGCAAAAACTCATTCGATGATTACAACAATATTTTACACACACACACACACACACACATACGCACACATACACTTTATATAACTTAATTGTAATGCAGGGCCGAGAGTTTTAGGCCTAAGCGAAAGAGAAAGAAAGCAAAAGGTGCGTCTAGGCCACAAAAAATGAGTTGAAAGCAAAGCACAGAAAAAAAGACATTAACTAAAGCCCAATCATATCTGGATAATGTTGAGAATTGCGGCTCAAATGGGTATTACGTATGTTTCGACGAATGCTGAAAGCATTGGTTAAAGCGCGTAAGCAGCTAATAGACGTCGAGCCCTTTTTGATTGAAGGTTCTGACAGCGCACATTTTCTGTGGGCTGACAAAAAGAAATTCTTTTTGTTGTTGTTTTGTTTTGTTTTTTTTTTTTTAGGTAGCTTCAAGTTTTTCCATTACGTTGTTTTAATCGATTTTCCACACATTTTCACATGCCTTGATTGTTGGCAGCAGGCAAACATTCTACTACTTTGTAAAGTTTTTTCATATATATAAAATATATATGTGAGTGTGCGGTGAGTGTGTGTGAATATTTGTGAGTGTTTCGTGTTCAGCCAAATCATTTTGGGCCTAAGTTTTGGCTTTCAACAATAGTTGCTCTTGTGACTTGCTTTATGATTGATATTTTCGTTGACACTGTCTTTTATTTAAGTTTTTTTTTCTTTTCTGTTTGGTTTCCTCTCGCTTTGGTTTAGTTTGATTTTCGAATCGAAAACAAATCACGTAATACCCCAAAATGAGCTATTCAAATGCTAATGACATCAAAAATTTTCCAAAACTGGAGGCCCACTTGAAAGTTTACGCAGCTTGCGAAATTTGTTGTTGACATTAAACAAATAAATAACAAACTAGCCGAAAACTTTCATGGGCATAGCCAGAAATGACATAGTTTAAAGTAGCACAAAAGCTTGTTTTTTTTGGTAAGTTAACAAAGTTTCAACTGCAGGTGATGTTATAATATCGACGGCTGCTAACCGCTTCGAGTCCGGAATTCAAGAAAATATAAAAAGGGAGTCGAAACCAAAGGTAAACCATATTCAAGCTAAGCTTAATTTAACTGAGATCTAGCTGTAATCAAATAAAATAAACAAAAGCTGAAACCAACATCTCCAACAGGTCCACGAACTGAATCAAAGGAATGGAATGTCATAAAGCGAACCTCTGAATGTTTTCTATGGATTTGCAGCATCGGCAAACTGGGAAAAACCCCATTGAGACTGTTTTGTTATACACTCAGTTCTTAATGCAGGTAAAACAGGGTATGCTAGATCTTAAAATATATAAGCGAAGTAATTTCGTCAAATCCGTCGATCTAAGAGTTGAGACTCAACTTAATTTTGGTAATTGAAGAAATGTAGATTCTTCATGCATAGAAAACAGTTTTTGTTTGTATTTTAAAATAATTGTTTAAAAAATTTAAAAAAATTTTTAAATTATTTTAAAAATTAAAATATTATTCTAATTTCTATACATAAATATTCAATTTAATTCAATTAATTTGTCAACTATTTAGATATCTGCCTCTAGCTACTGCTAGATTTGATCTATATTCATATTTAGAAATTTAGATATTTATACAGTTGTATATTTATATATATATTATAGTATGTTTAAACCATTTAATACTAAATTAATGAATTATACTTTGTCACTCACCTTTTAGGCCATATTTTACCCATGCATTTAGGCAATATATGTATATATTTAGTTGACTATCCTTGATCGCTGTGATCGCTTGCAGCTGCAGCAAAAATTTCACTTAAACTTTTCTGATGATGATTTTTCTTTGTTTCAATTTTGTGGTTTTTCTTTTTTATAATTTGTAAACAAAAATTTTTTTTTGCAATTTTGGCATACAACAAAAATTTAATTTGTTTATTTTTATTTTTCTGAAAAGAAATGTTGATTTTAATTTATTGCATTTCTTTAAATGATATATATTTAACTCTTGTATATATCAAAAGAATTGTTTAGATCATGCCAAATGCGATTCGCACACACACACACACTCATGCACACACACACGCTCTTTGAGTGAGAGAGACTCGGTTCAATGAGCAAGTCGAGCGAACGAACGAACACGTTGGAACGATGGAACGAGTGAGCAAATGAGCGAATGAACCGACCAAACGAAACGGAACCGGTTTGAGTTTTCTTAATGGTACCAATGAGATACACAAACACCGTTAGATCTACGAACTGTGTTGATTATGTTGATTTTTGCATTTCTGTTACGTGCAAACTTCTTCTTGCTGTTGTTGGTTTTTTTCATTTTTTCCTTTCTTATTTATTTGGCAAGCGAGCCCAACAGGTCCGTCGTCGCCGCCGCCACAATGGCTAATTGCAAGCTTAGACAAACACACGTGGAGAACTGGAACAGCGAACAGCAAAAGCAAAGCAGCAAAAGAGCACCACACAATTTTGAGGCGGTGTGTGTGAGAGAGGGAGGGAGAGACAGAGAGAAAGAGAGAGAGACACATCTTGAAGGCAGCCAAGCGCAAGAAAATGGGAACAGCTGCACGAATATTGGGCCACAATTTCAATATAAACACACATATGCAGACATAAGTATATGTATGTGTGTATGTATTAATGTGTGTAAGCTAAGCTAGACTGTTTGATAGAGCTTGACATGTGAAATATTAAGTAATGTTTATTTTGATTATATAGCCTTATAACTGTATAAGCATACAGATATTCTAATTGGTAAGCAAACTTATTAGCCAAAAGGAACTTTATGGTAATTCTATGTGCTGCTTGGTGTGCATAAATTAGTTCAAATATAATAAATTCTTTCAATTATAGATCAGAATAGTAGTATATAGTTAGAAATATCTAATAGAAATAGATAGATAAACCAGTGTTGTCAGAGCTTTATTCTAGTATGATCAAAATGTAAGAAAATACGGAATTACCCTAAAAAAAAAACATGGATTTTTTCCGCTTTTTTGTGTAATTTTCCAGCTTTTTCGCTTTTCACGCGATAAAAACAGCTTTTTTCTTTTTTAAAAAAAATGGCATCGACACATAATATAATGCTGTTACATTACATCAATAATGTCTTCGTATAGCACCAAACTTTTCTGTTTGAGTGAGATTTTCGGTTTGTATAAAGTTTTACTCTGTTTCACCAGCTGATCAATTCAATCAATTAAACAATATATAAACATATTTTTTATGACTATAAATAATTGGCATAAACAAATAAATTTAATTTTTTGTTTTGTTCTTCTTGAGCTTTTTCAAGTATCCAAAAAAGCTGTAGCCTAATCTGAACACTTCTAGGAATGAAAATCATTATTTTTGTTGTTGGTAAATATGAGCACATAACAACATCTGTAAACAAATTCACCCCAAAATATATAGAAAATTGTGCTCACGTTTTCGCATGACGTTAATTTCATTAATTTATCTAAGAGTTGAGCATGTGTAAATCTAGCAAATGCTAACTGATGATTCAGCCAACGAGTCTCTCTGTTCGTAACACTAACTTGCCGAGTGTCAAAAAACCAGTTTTCTCTTTGTCGCCTGATCTGATTGCAGTTTGTCGAACGACTTGGTCAACACAGGCTTAACTCAGCAAAACAGCAGAAAAAAACAACAACAGAAAAACAAACAAGTAACCCGCTATATAACTTTTGCCATGACCAAACTCAAGAACTCGTTGCGGAACGAAAGTGGAAAAATATATATATAAATGTACATATATATTCAAATGTATGTATATATATTGAATCATACCACTCAAAAGTCAAACGAATGCGGCTAAAATGGTGAGACAAAACTAAATCAAATGTTAAGTGGGCATAAAACGATTTGAACTACTTTAAAAAGTTGTCGTTATAAAATTTGGTTTAGGATCTCTCTGATATTTAACATATGCGATATAGATATATGAGATATGAGGTAAGGACTTCAGTTATTTCAGCATATTTTAACAGTTTTAACAAATACTGTTACAGAATAAGGTATTTTGATAATCCTAAATTATACAGAAATATATAAAGCTGCACTTTCTGTTCTAGATCACACTCACTTGCCTTAAGTTTTATCTAAATATATTATATTTTGATTTAAAAAAAAGTGAAAATCCATTTCACGCATTTCGGGTATATAAAAAACTCCACCTGAAACGAACTGAATGCCATATAGGAATTTCAATAATCTTAAAATGGAATGCCATAGGTGACAAAAAAAAGAAATAAAATTTTGGACTTATTCGTAGTGGCTATCTCTTTGTTAAGTCAATAGTGAAAGTAGAGACCACGTTTAACAAAAAGGGAATTATTTTTGGATTAAGCAAGCTTTCAAAATATCAAAAATATATATTATCTTTTGCTCCTGCAAATTAAATAATATATAAAAGATTCTCGCGTAATACCTAATGAATATTTAAATTTATAAATAAATTTATTGAAATTATTTTTAAAGAAATTTATTTATCCAGAAAAGGAATAAATAAAATAATTAACACAAGTTTGATAATGTATTTAAATGTAACTTTTATAGTTATAATTAAGCTTAGCTAAAAGCTAACATTAACTAACTGTTTATGCTAACTAAGCTAACTAATTTAATATATAAAAAAAAAAAAAAAATTTCACAAGACTCTCATAAAAGTCCATTAAAGTAGCTAAATGGTGTTACGATGCGAATTTTTCGCTATTATGAGGCATATTTAGCACATACTTGAAGGTAGATAAATATACATAAATGCTATATAGGTATATGTATATCAGACTGTTCATATGTCAATAAAATATTTTGCATTTCATCAGCTCATAATTATGTAAAATTGTTTTGTAGCCAAGGCCAAAGTACTTAGCGTGCACTAAACTTATAAATTTGGACGTGTTCGCCTAGCGAAGAACGATTATGCAAAAACAAATCAATTGGCAACAAAGTAATAAAGCCTTGAGGAATGGAGAGCTAAGAGATATCCTATAATAGATGAAAATATATTTAAATAAGGGGCAAGAAATTGAGATTCAATGAAAATCGATTAGAAATGATTTTTCCATAAATTATTTATTATTATTTAATTTTTATTTCTAACTGCTTATTGAAGAGCTAGAAAAATATAAATAATTTAGTAGAGATTTCTTTATAAAGTATATTTTTTATTTTTTATAGACTAAAATGCTAAAATAGATCAACTTGTTTCAATTGCCAAATAAGAAAACAGTTTTATTTAAGGCCTAAAGACATCATATAATTTTATGTCATAGTCTGCCTTTCCCAATTACTCAATTCAAAAGACTAATAGTTAAAACAAACAGAAATTCTCAATTAAAAAGGGCTATAAATCCAAAACAGATGATGATTTAATATAAATTTAATTTTATATGCGAACATTAGAGAGGTAAAGTTGGAAAACAGTTTTTCAGAATTCATCGGAAATGTGTTTGCTAAATTTAATTAGAAAATGTGTTCAATAAGTGAAGTGGAAAATTAATGAGGTATCGACTAAAGAAAACTTGAAACAACAAAGTAAAATTGCAATTTGACACCCTATACCAAATAGTATACAGGGTGTTTGCAGAAGAAGAAAAAAATATATATATATATATATAATAAGACAAGGCAAATGCCAGCGACAACAAAGAAAAACCTTTGCGTTGTGGGGGAGCTGCAGAGAAAACTCGAAACGAATCTGTAACAAGTGCGCCTGCAAGTGTACATACATACACACACACACATTGGCACTTGCACAAACATACATACATTTGTATGTAAGGCAAAACAAGTCTTGGAAAAAAAAAGTTGAAGCTGCGCAGGGGGGCGAGTAGGTGCGAGGGGGACAACATATGACTGGGCAGCGACTGGGCTTTTGGTCAAAGACAAGGCAGAAGCCAAGAAGAGAAAGAAAAGACGAGACATGTCTCTAACTGTTTGTGTGTGTGTATGAGTGTGTGTTTATGTAGTGTCACTCACACACTCACACATTGCAAGCTTGTAGTGGTAAGTGGATTAAAGGCACAAAATCCCCTGGCATTGATATATATGTATATATATATAATTTTCATATTCAATATTCATATATATTTGCTTTTGCTGGCTTTTCAGCTGATTTTGCTGCATTTATTGTGCATTATGCAAAACACTTGCACTCGGGTTTTGTTATTGTTTTTGCACCTCTCTTTTATGGTTGCTTTCTCAATGTGTTCACACATGTGCACACACACACACACACACACACACGCACACATACACACATAAATACTTTGTTTGGCTTGCAGTTGCATCACTTTGACTGTGTGTGTGTGCGTGTGTGTTTGGGGATTTTTGAACTAAATTGGATTCCGTTATTCGAGCAGTTTACCTCTTTCTTTGCTTTTGCTCACAGCTTAAAAAATGTTTAATAATTTTAATTGTTACATTGAATTATCATTGTTATTAATAGTTGTTATTGTTTTGTTGCTATTGTTTTTGGGTGATTGACCCTCTCTAATTGCACATGATTTTTGTTTGTTTGTTTTTTAGCAAATGCACATTCACACATTCACACACTCACACACACACAAACACGCACTCACACGCACAGGCAAAATCAATTCAAATCTCTATAATTTTTATTAATGTCTAAACACCTTAATAGCTGCCACTCTTGTGTATTTGCTTTACGTTACGCGTCTTGTTGTTGTTGTTTTTAAAAAACACAGTAAATGCGTCAAGTTGGCATATTTCGTAGCAGTAAAAACAGCGCGCAGCACAACCGTACCGTATGAAATCCAACAACAAATTAAAAAACAATGCGACCAATGCTGCCGGACGATGTGCTTAACTAAACACAACCAGATGGCAGCCTTTAGAGCATGCGCAGCCATCTTCATGTGACGCAAAAATGCGTTCGCAGCCAACCTAACTACTGTTAATGTACATTGGGCGGCAAATGTTAAAAAATTTGAATTTAGCATTTAAAATTTTATAATAAATTGTTAATACTAAAATACATGATTTACTTATGTTATATTGATTAAAATAGACATTAATAGCGCTTACAAATGTTAATGAGACCAGTACAATTTTAAGAGCTGAGCGGAGATTAATTTTGTAATTTTCAGATAATTTTCTTTGCTGGATTATTAAAAAGGAAAATTTGAAAATGGCAGTGCTTGACTTAGTTTATCTTTAATTAAATTTCCGATTGGGTTTCCTTTTTGTCATTCAAAGTCTCGCTGGGCGGCTTATAGAACCACCAGGCGCCCAAAAAGAACAAAACGGAGCAGAGTTTGCCCACCAAAGCCAGCAACCACATGTAGCTGGAAGAGAAGCAGATGAAGTAGGATGATCTATATAGTATAACTACCCATACTAACCGACTTATATAGAAATTATCATAGACCAGACAAGCGCCGCCTGCTTGAGCATCGCAGGACTCGTGCCAGAGCACGCAGGACTCATCAATGAGTGCGCCAAAGATTAGTGGAGCTGGAATGGTGCCCATCAGTCGCACCTTGATCCATTGCAGACCCAAGGCAAACGAGCGCTGCTCATCCTGCACGCATCTGTAATGGATAATGCTCAAGTATAACCCAATCAATCAATCAATCACTCAATTCAGCCCACCTAAGCGTGGCGGAGAGTGCTGGCATCGTGGCCAGAAAGGTGAAGAGCATCAGCACAAAGCAGAGCGCCACAAAGTAGGGCAAACTCTGGCAGCTGGACTCGCACATGACATTGGTGGCCTCGGCATTGTGGTCGATGCAGCTGCAGTTGCTGTAGCTCTTCAGGGTGTCCTGCTGCTCCTCCTGGCCGCAGCCCGCAAAGCAGGGACTGTAGTACATGACGCCATTGGCACCACAAATGGGATCGTAATTGCTGCGACTGCAGCCGCAATTGGCATTACAGTTGGCCTCCAGCGTTAGGGGTAGTCCCACCTGCCTACCCTCGTCGTAGGCTGTGGTGACGCCCGCAAATGCCGCATTGGGGCACGTGACCAGAAAACAGCTGGTGAAGAAGGTGGCCACCAGCGTGGCCAGCAGACACATCTTGATGATGCCGCCACAGGCCAGGTTCAGCTTCTTCACCAGATAGCCGCCCAGAAAGGTGCCGCCCCCGCCAGCGGGCACCGTGATGAGACCCATCACCAGAGCCGAAATCACAGGTGAAATTCCAAATTGATTCTCAATTTGTTTGGGCAGAAAGGCGGCAAAGCCCGCTATGACCAGACCCTCCGTGGCGCCAGCCAAGTTAAGGAAGAAGAACGTCGGATTCCTGAACAGCGTCAGCACGGCGTGTGGCAGCTCGCCCAGACGTCGGCGTGGCTCCGCCTTCTCTTCCGCCCCAGCTGTCTTACCCTCAGCCGTTTTCTTTGTATACGCCTCCGAGACCTTGGCCAGCTGCAGCTTCTCTGCGCCAGGCAGAGATTTCGGATAGCCAAAGATCGGTATGGCGATGAGCACACAAACCAAAGCCGCAAAAACAAAGCCAATCCACCAGGCACCGATCCACACTTTGCTATCGCTCGTCAGGCTTAAGCTGTGGAGAAAAATGATAAAAAAAATAAATGTGAAAAATTATTTAAAAATATAGAAAATGATTTTTTTAAACATAAAAGCAATTTTTTAAACAATTTTCTTTTTATTAAATAAAAAATTAAATATATCTTTTAATTACAGATTATTTTGCAAGTTGATAACTTACATTTTGTTTCGACTTTTTTTTTAAATTAAAAAAGCAAAAGCTAAAAATTTTTTTTAAATTTTTATAATTCAATTTATTTCTAATTTTTTTTTTTTTTATTAATAAAATATATATATTTTTATATTTATAAATTTAAATACATATAATATATTTTGTAGAATTTCAAAAATAAATTTATTTTTGTATTTATTAATATATTTAATATCTTTTTCGCAATTCCAACATTTTTAAAGAACTCTTGCATATTCCAATTGCTTTAATTCTAAATATTTGATTACCCGCAATTCCTTCTCTTATCTTCTATAGTATTCCCCACATAAATTGTCGTTAATTTACATTTATATTTATAAGCAAAAATATGGTTGTAAACTACGTTTTGTCGCAAACATAAACAAGTATTTTCTTATACCCTGTAACTTATGAAAAGGTGTAAGAATGGGGTATATTGAATGCATGTGCATGAATGTAAGAGGCAGGGGCAGAGGCAGAGGCAGAGAAGAACGTGGAGGTGATGACAGAGGCAGAGACAGAGCCAGAGGCAGAGGCAGAGGCAGAGCTGGATGCAGAGGCAGAGCTGCAGACAGAGCTGCAGACAGAGCTGCAGACAGAGCTGGAGGCAGAGGTAGAACCAAAGCCAGCCTGAATCCTACTTTAAAACTTAAGCAAAATGTTTGTTGCTGCTATGTTTCAGGGTATCTCTAAGTCATGCAATGCCTTACAAATTACCTTCACTGCATTTATACCTTCACAATAATTTAGTAGCTCGCCGAGCGTAAAAATGGCAAACGAGATTCACACAAAGCGCCAAGCGCCAAGCGCCAAGCGCCAAGCTCCCAGTTCCAAGTTCCAAGTTCCGTATGACTTATGGCATCACCTTGACAATAAGCCGTGCGGCTTATCCGTGCAATGCAACGGCTTCCAACTCCACCAACTCAGCTCTCAGTGCTTGGTAAATCAAACAAATGCCTCACACCCACGCCAACTCCCACACCCACTACCAGACCCACACCCAGACCCCATTTGATTCGCATTCGCACCTTATTTGCCTCGTTGTCAGCACGAAATGTTGTTTTATTAGTCTCCGGAGATGTTAACGCGACGGCGTGCTTTGTGTTTGTGGCATTTGCCGGTGTTGCCGTTGCCCGGGCAACAAATCAGCGACTGAACCACGTTGACTGCCCCACAGGAGCCGCCATTAAAGCCATTCGCTGCCCTTTGCCGTTGCCCTCTTCAGGCTTCAAGTGCGCCGCGCGATCAATAACAATCATCGCGGATTTATCAGTTACTTAAGCACTATCAAAGCCAAATATATAAATATATATATATCTCTACTTACTCAGCTGCATCTACGGTTATGAAATCCGTATAGATGAGCAGCAATTGACCGCCCAGAACGTAGCCAATTGCCGGCCCAATTATGGCCATCGTGTAGTAAATACCTGTGAATATCGAAAGCTCATCATCAAGTGGCGACACTCTCGAATGTTTTAATTAAACAAATGTGTAAATGGCAAAAATATGTTAAGTATTAAGAGATTTACAGTAGAATATAGCCGACTATGTGATGCACTGTACAAAATCGTAGAGGAACTAGAGGATATTAAGAGCAACAAAGATAATGCACAAATGCCCGACTAATTTTGTAACTCAAAGTCTAACTTTAAACTACAATTAAGAGAGAGAGAAAGATAGATAGAGAGAGAGGGAGGTGGAACAAAAGAGAGTGAAATAGAGTAAGAGTGAAAGGGATATATTTAGTATTTATTCAAAAAGTTGTTGATCGTCCGTCATTCATTCATCGGTGATATCTCTTTCTTTCTGTATTATAGAACCGATACAATTTTATCTGAATTATATATATAATATAATATTGTTTCCCTTATAGGATATGCCAAGCTTCCTTCTGCCTGTTACACATATTTATATGAAGCCATCCTATATGCCCATTTTGAATGGGTATAAAAACAATATACTTATACTTGATAAATAAAAAATAAATTAAAAGAAATAAAAAAAAATCAAAATAAATAATAAATAAATTACAAAATTAAAAAAGAAAATTAAGAAAAAAAAATTAAAGAAAATAGAAACTCAATTTATGTCAAAAATGAGCTGTGCTCGCATCGCTTAGAATTTGCCAAGTAAATAAAATACTTTTCAGTTTTGCCACAATTTGTTTGCATTTGGCATCAATTATTTTGTCAGGCTTTGTGGCTGCCTCTAGCCACTGGATGGTGGCTGACAGAAGGATTGGCTGTCTGTCTGTCTGTCTGTCTGTCTGTCTGACTGTCTGTCTGTCTGACTGTTTTGGCAATAAGTCGATGCATGTCTTATCATTTGGCTGCATCTTAATTTGCATGACAATAGCCCAGAAGGAAGAGAAGACACAAGTGTTGGGCTGTGGGCTGTGGGCTGTGGGCCGGGGCAAGGGCAAAGGCAACTGTGGATTTAATAACTTGGCTGCTCTGTGCGAAAGTGTTTATCCTTTACGAATGCTGCTGCAGGCGAAGCAACAAATAAATAAATGAAAAACGAGAACAAAAAAAAAAAAAACTTATTGAGAAAATCCCCGAAAAACAAATTTCAATTGTTTCAAAAGGCGCAGACGACGTAGCTGGACGGGCTTTGATAATTCCGCATCCTGTCGGATGGGAGGCACGATAAACTTAACTAAGAGGCAATAAATTTCGCCTGCTGTCTTCAAGCTTAGCGCGTGTCCTGGGCCCTTGGCTGACATCAGGTCCTGGCCCCGCCAAATTGCGCCTGACTCAGCTTTAAAATTGGGTCAATAGGCGAGGGGGGGGCCTGGGCTGCGGGGGAGGCTAGACGCAGTTGTGCAAGCATTGGATTGGGGGTATTCTTTTGGGCCTGGGGTGCAAATAGTAAATAGTATATTCACTTCCCTTTGTAGCTGCCATCGTTTGGCAATATAGCAAATAAAAATAAATATGCATGTGTGTGTGTGTGTGTGTGTGTGTGTGGAACTAATAGATCCTTTGATATGCCCGCAAGGAGCTGGCGTTTTGCTTATTCGAGCAGACAGACTTCGCAGCAGCAGCAGCCGTCTCAAAGTTTGCCCAGCAATGTCTTATCAATGCGACAGTTAAACTTACCCAAGTAAACAGATGACATCTTTGTGGATACATTCTCATCCAGATAGGTTACGCCCAGCGTAAAGAGCGGCGAGGCGCCGGCGCCATGCAAAAGTTGCGCCGCAAAGAACAGCCAAACCGTCCAAGTTAAACTCTCGCCCAGCTGCTGCTCCTCCTCCGCCTCCGCCTCATCCATGCCAGCGCCACAACCCAGCTGCAAGACGCATCGCATTTAGTGCTATTTGACCAGCCCCCAAAACAAACCTTTCGCCTTGCCCACCATCGTCTGATTCGCTTGGCCATCCATCCGTTCGCATAGATTCGCCTCGGCTATGGTCGCCCGATAGCTGCCGACCAGAAAATGCGGCAGCGAGAAGATCAACGAACCGAGACCCATCAGCAGCAGCCCAATCGCAATGAAGCACGGCTTCGACGCCCCCTTCCGCCCGCCATAGTACGTCACTGGCACCAGGCACACAAACGACGCCAGATCGTAGCCGCTGGCCACCAGACCAGTCTGACGCGAGCGCAAGCCAAATCGTCGCTCGATAGTCGAAATGTTGACGTTCACGAAACCATTTACAATTAGACCTGAAATTGATAAGTTTAGAGTGATGGAATATATGAATATTTATTTATATTATTTATATTTATATATATATTTAAATAAAACTTTAATTTAGTATTTCTGGTAGTCAATTTCTAGCATTGCATCCCATAAATGGCATGAAGATGCGTCTAGTTTTGGAATTTCCATCTATTTAAAAAAATTATTTTTACATGTTTGGTAAACGTAACTCAATTTATAATTAAATGGCAAATCTTATTATATATTTTAACAGTTACAATTTGTCAATAACTAAAACAGCTTTGAAAATATAATTATTGAAAGTAGTATTACTCTTGCTGGGTCAATCTTCATATTTTTCTTTTATTTTTTAATATCTGCTAAAAATGATTGAAATAAATTTGTAAATATAATATATATATTGAAATAATATATATATAAAATTTTAAAAATTATAAAGCTTAGTTTTTGATAGTATGATAAATTGGTCTATATTGTGGATACATGATATATAAAACAATATTTTATATATATATGAAAGTTTAGTTTATAAAACATATTTTCCTAATAAAATTTAAAAAAATTTGTGCACAGTGACCCGTTGTGAACTGTAACAAATTCAGAATTGTATTTGAAGCCCGCCGCGCTTAACCTGGCTCAAGTCAGAAGTCAAAGCCCCCCTATACCAACTCCCCAAACACTATTCAGGACTATTACCGACATCATCCCTCAAGGCGGGTGTCATAAAAAATAAGACCAGCTAAGATGATTTTATGACTCGAATTGTTGGCAACATCAACAGATTGAAATACAATATGAAACAGGGATAAAGTAGCAGCAGCAGGGGGGACAGACTGGGGAGAGTTATAAATTAAATATCTGTACGACAAATTGATTTTACACATAAATATATGTATATACATATATATATATATATATATATATATATACATATATATATATATACATATATATATATATACATATGTATATAGAATAGATATTTGTAAAAGGTGTTTGAGCTCATTGTGTTGACAACAAATTCAATTTATTTTCCAATAATCGAGCTGCTTGAAAAATGTCCTTTTAGTCACACACGCTGGACACACGGACATACGACAGCTGAAATGGAATGCCCCCCCTGCAGAGCTTCGGTGGGGAGTCTTAAATGTCTCAAGCACTCATAAGTCATTTACCCCTGAAAAGTGCAGTAATATGGATCAATTTCCTTATGTATAATGAGAGGAAACTGGAGGTGGGCAACGATTCTAGGCGAAGTCAAGTGAAGTGTCTGTCCATTGTGTCGACTTTGTTGCATACGTGACAATCAACCGATTTGTTTATGCCTTTGAAAGTCTCACGATGGGAAAACCTTTAATTAGCGAAATTCACTGAAGAACCGAAAAGGTTTTCTCATTAAAATGTAATTTAAAGCAAGTCTTGAAATCGGTTTTAGCATTCAAATTTCATTAAAAACTAAAAATTTTGTCAATTTTATGCAATTTGTAGAAATATTCTTTCCAAGGCTATAATTCCACACAAATTTCTCCAAGGTAAAATCTCACAGCAAACACATATTTCTATAGCTATCTAATTTGGTATAGTTAGATATACTTAAAGTTGCCCTAAACACACAGTGAACACACGCTTTCATGTAATTAAAAACAATAAACCGTTAAAATCGTTTTTGCAACAAGAGCAAGTGGAAATGGGAAAAGCCGTAGCGGAAGCGAGCGATGACTGTAATCCCAAATTGTAGCGGATGATTTATGTTTATGCCATGTCAACTGATTAATATTTTTGGTCACGTGCCGCCATTCATAACCGAACTGCACTGTACTGGACAAACACGACCAAAAAACGAAAACACGATGAGAAGACTGAGAGAGAGAGGGAGAGAGACTGAGTGGAAGGGCTGGCAGCAGCTAGATTTATCGCTGCACGCGACCTGGCAAACACTTGGAGGCTGGGCGTTCAGCCTTGTCATCACTTTGACACCAGTCCAAGAGAGGGGGGCCCCGAGAGCGGCCCAATCCAAGTCGGAAATGCGCTCACGTAGCGCAATGTGCAACAGATGCCAAAACTGTGGGAATCCATGCATATAATCTGTTCGGGTTTGTTTATGGCACTACCAAGACATAAATACAACAAGCCCTTGTCCCTTGTCGCTGGGGGCAACCCAAATGGCCGAGCTAATCCCTGGAACAGTGCCTAATCCGTGCAGCCTTTCGCAATTGCTGAATTTTAATTAACCACATGAATATGAAGCTGCCGTAGCGTTGTCATGGCCACCAGCTCGACGCTTTGCATAGCCCCGATTTACGCCTATGACAACGCGCACTCAGCCAGCTTGCCAGCTTGCCAGCTTCCCAGTTAGGCTAGGCACAGCCTTTTGAAACTATTCACTGTCGACAGTTTTCTTCGTTTTCTTTTTGAGGTTAATGCATCCTCAGGCTAGATGGGAAAAAAAAGTGTCTGTTGACTGCTTCGGGGGCTGATATTAATTATTAACTCGTTTCCCATTCAGCAAAATGCTTGCGCCTCGCCAAGGCGCTTATCTGTTGCACACAGCCTGCGGCTGGCTGGCTGAGCCCAGAACTCCTACCCAATGCCGGAAAATTGCCCGTGCAATGCTCAGCGATGCTAATGAAGCGTTCCACTTGGCCCTGCCTCCAGGCTCGCGTCACACTTTCAGTTTATCAACGAGTGCTAAATGCAGGTTTTTGCCACGAAGAATTTTCGGCTTGAGCGCAGCAGCCAGCCTAACTAACACCCAATTACTGGGGAACTTTAAGGAATGTGGGTAATAATTTTAATTGATTGATATAATTAGGTGATTTCAATTAAAATTTAAATGTGTTTTCTATGACTTACTAAATATTTGTTTATTAAAAATTGATTTAATTTACCTAATCTAAACAAATGATAGAACGGACAGCTTTTCAACATAAATAGTTACAGATTTTATTTTATTTCATAGCTTATTATTGATATACTTTTTGGTTTATTGATACAAATTAGGACCTGGAACCTCCTAATACCAATTTAAAATACCAATTGTAAAATCGAATGTATTTATTGCTAAATATACTATGAATGAATAATCAAATATTATAAGAATTTCTAAGCTTTTTAATAACATATTCAGGTTAAAATATTTAAAAAATTCAATATATTTAAAAATAATTATATTTTTATTATATAATTTATTTAAAAATAAATATATTTTAAATATTTATTTATATATTTGAGTATAAATATATTTTAACAATTAATTTATTTAAATATAAATATATTTTAAGTATTAAATATATGAATATATTTTAAATAATTAATATATTTAAATATGATTATTATTTTTAAATATTTATATATATGAATATATTTCAAATATATTTTAAAATATTTTTTACATCATTTTAAAAATAAGAATTTATTCATTTTCTAGCTAATTAGTTGATTTTCAAAATGGAAATTCAGTGCGGAAGAAAACGTGGCAGAGACCATAAAATATATTTTTAAATTCTATTTATGATTCTTTGTAATTTCTATTTACTTATACTTATTTCTTTTACACATACAGTATATAAATCTATATATACATATATATAGTTGTTATCTAAAATGTGTCTCTATCACCTCATGTCATGCACAATAAATCAAAAAGTTTTCTCACGTTTTCAATTACAATTTAAATAAATTAAGCAATTCGCATCATTAACTTTATCAACTGGAAATTTAAGTAAATTTGCATTTTATTTACTTAACAATCTGGCCCAGTTTAATTAAGCATGATTAGATAACATTATCTGATAACTGATAAGCTTGCATTGCTATAACAATTCAATGAGTTGCACTGGATAACAGATTTGTATATAGAGCTGCATTTCTTTATCGTTCTCATAAATTCACAAAAATAATTCTTAAAACAACAAATATTTGAATTAAATTTATATTTATTTAATTTTATTTTAGTAGGTGTTAAGACACAAGTTTATCTTTTATTCACATGCTAAGAAGAAAAAAAAAAACAAAAACAAAAAAAAAATTTAAAAACCGCGTCCAACCGAAAAGCATGTGGGCGGATCAGCGAGACAGAGCTATTAAATGAATTAAGCACGGACCACAATGAGAATTTGTGTGCCAAAAATTGCCCCTCTTCCGAGCTCCCAATCACGCCCTCACTTACCCTGCAATGCGCCGCCCCAGCAGAGCCAGAAGAGCGCCCACTTGGCGGTGCAGAAGCGTTGCAGCCACTGCGGCTGGAATCGCAGCCAGCCAAAGCGTGGCTCCTCCAGGCAAGTGGAATCCGTGCTCGTGGAGGTGCCCGTGGAGCTGCCCACGCGGCTGGACCGAGCACTATTGTTATTATTCATGTTGCCATTGCCATTGGCATTCCCCAGCTTTGGCGCACTCGTGTCCAATGAGCAAATTGTTGACATGTTACTCGAGTCCTCATCAACTGCCTGAGATGTGGACATCTTCTATTTGGATTTAGATTTGATAAGCACTTTTAAAGATATTTCACTGAAACTCGCGACTGCTGCGATCCGCAACGAACGAAGCGCCAACTGCAACTGAACGCACAGATTTGAATTGCGCCAAGCCAGAGCTCAGTCGCAGCCACAGCCTTAGCCTCAGCCTCAGCCACAGACGTTTCCTGATGCTCGCCGCTTAACAGCGCAGGACTTAACAGAGCTCTGTTAGCTAGCCAAAAGCAACCCCATTGACACACTCACACATATACATAGATAGACTCACATCTGTTGGCGTAAACAAACTTTATGAATGAAATTTTATGCCGCTTACCCACGCCTTGCCTGACGCGCCCCCTCTCCCATGTTGTTCGCATATCAACAGTTGTCAAGATATTTAATTTGATTCTAATTTAAAAATATGTAAATGTATTCACTGTCGGCAAATATTATTTGAAGAGCTTGCCAAGTATTTGTAAAATATATTATTTTGGTTTTATATCTGCTACGAATGACTGAAGTCTGTTAATTTAATTTAAGTGTAACTTAACATTGATTTCCTATTTCAAAATTCGGCTAGAACAATAATGCTCTTAGTTAGCATAACTTTTAAATTGCTGAGAGTATTTCTATTAATAGATGCTTAGTACTTACTACTGTATGAATTTCTTAGACTTATAGGGTATATACGACTGGTATGTTACTTTTGTGAACTATCGAATTTCTCCCTCTAGACATCAAAATTGACAAAAGTAGATGAAGTATGATATGCCTAACAAAAATATAGTTTTATTACCTTTAAAAATCTAAATAAATAAGAATTCACTATTCCCTAATATCAAAGCATAAATATTATTGAAAATTTTAATAAAAATTACAAAAAAATAAATGGTACATATACTAAAACTGTAACAGTTTTAAAGTAACTGCATTTCAGAGTGCTAACATAATGCCACAAAAATCGAAAACTGATAATAGAATATAGTTAAACCGTGGAAATTCAATTTAGAAAACTATTTTTCTCAAGCATTATTATGTTTCTTGATTAGTTTTTTCCAATAACAATAATATAATAATAATGTAAATTTTAAATGAAATAAATTTTGGGTATATACTAGTTTAAGTTTGTTGATATATTGTATATATATAATTTATATATGCTATTAAAGGCATAATAGCATGACGAGAGTGAGCTAAACCAGAAATATTAGATACTAGTTTATTCAAATTGGCAGATAGAATAGAAATTCTATTATCTCTATTTAAGAATGCCCTAGTATCGTATATCAACCTATAGACTAAAAGTATAGGATAATATATTAATTGGCATGAGTATATATATATAGTATAAAAAGATAGTCTGAACATTTTGCGATTTGCCAAAAAATATAAATTTATATTATTTTAGAATAATATTTTATATATTTTATTAAAGACTCTATCTTCCTTGCCTAGCATACCACATCCACTATAGTTGGATAATAACATAATAATATAGTCTGAAGGATATGCAAGCTAACAAGAAATTTATATAAATTTAACTCAGCTAATATTTATTTACTTTAATATTCCAGCTGCTTTTATAGTCACATTAAAATGGAAATTTCTGAGAGGACTCTGAATCTAATAACTTTTTATAAAAATTCCACATTCTAGTATATCAGGCCTTGGATTCAAACCCGTATATTTGTATAACAAATATCTATAAATACTAACCGAAAGTCTGGCTTTAACTTAACTCTAAGATAACTTTAAGATAAACTTCATTGAAAATTTCATTGATATTTGTTTTAATTCCACTGTACGACGCACTGGCAAGCCACAATAACTAAAATCTTTAGTTAATTTATTTAAAGATAATAAAAAGCTATTCTCAGCAAAGTTGAAGAAGAAGAAAGCCGTTCTTAAACTTGACATTACATTGTCTTTCTCTTGAATGGGGCACAATCAAATGGAACGTTTAGTCGCCCGTCATCATTTCCATGAACTCTGCAAAGAGAATTGATATATAAAGATAAACTATTCAGATTTATATTGGTTTTATAATCGCATTACCATCAAAATCAACAGTGCCTGAGCCGTCGGTATCAATTTCGGCAATGATGCCATCGAGATCGCTGGATGATAGCTTGTCGTCGAGGGCGGCTAGAATCTCTTTGAGTGTGGATGTGGTTATGTAACCGTTGCCCTCGCGATCGTACAAGCGAAATGCCTCTTTCAGCTCCTTCTGTATGGCCTCAGCGTCCTCCTCCTCGAGGAAATGGGCCGCAATGTTGCAGAAGCCATCGAAATTCACTTTGCCCGTATCCTCCGGATCGTTCTCATCGATCAGATCCTGCAGTTCGCTCTCCTCGAACATCTGACCCATGCTATTCAGGATCGTCTTCAGTCGCAGCGTTTCGATGAAGCCCGTCTTCTGGGTGTCAAACATCTGGAATGCCTTGCGCATAATGTCCATTTTCTCATCGTCCTCCTAATATCGAATACATAATACGCAAAATTTTTGCATTATACACATATATGATTATGATATAATAGCCGTTGGCAGGCGCCGATTCGTACCATTTTTCTTCTTTTTTTTTTTTTATATTATTTCGCTGCCGGTTGTTGCTGTTTGTTCCGTTTGGATGAGCGATGCGACTATGAATGTGGGGTATACCGAATGCGAGTGGTATGTGGCCAACTGACTTTGTACATCAACGAGTTGCTGCTGCGTTGGACCGCGAACGTGCACTAATCCGTTCGTCTGGCCAAGATCATTATTTATAAACAACAAAAAAAAAGTTTTTTCTGCTAAGTGACTACGTCATCAGCACGCAGCACGCTGAGCGCAGAGCACACAATTCAACCCCACCCGCAACTACACACACTCACACACACACTCACACACACACACACACACACACTTACACACACTCACACCTTAGCCATTTGGCCATCCTTCAAGTTGGGGGAGGGTTATTGTTGTTTGTTAGGCTTTCAGCCGCAACGCCTTATTGAAGCTGACCAAAAATATAGCCAAAAACGCTCGCCACATGCATATAGCCATTGGAATGTGCTGGCGGAGGCTGGCCAGACATTCGACCAGATCAAAGTGGTGCACGACCAGGTTGATCGGTCGATCTCTCGATCTCTCGATCGGTCAGACTAAGGTCGCCCACTGCCATCACAGCTGGCGACGTCATCTACAACTCAACCACGCTCAACGAATGCCGGAAAAAATCAAACAAAATGCAGCGAAAACGAACGAAAAACAAGTAAATCTGCTGCAACGGCGAGCGTATTGGGTTGTCCAATGCTCGCTTATAGTTCAGAGAGCTGTAATTTGTACAGAGTCACAGATCGAGCTGCCATATCATCTGGGCTATTGCCTTTTGAGTCAGCTTTGAGCGCATCTAAACTCTCAGAGCTATTGCCTTTCGAACTACTCTCAATTGATCTGAATCGTCTAAGCACCGTTTTGTGAGGCCTGAGCAGGTCTCATGTTTTGTCTCTACTTTGAAGCTAAGAACTGATTGTTTCTTCTCATTTATGTCTAAGTCCGAGCCATGCGGAAATGTTTCCCTGTTAAAGAGTATTTCCTGGAGATCTAAGCGGTGCAGGAAGCCGAACTAGACTTCCCTTCAAGAACCTTTAAAATTCTAGGCTAGAAGATACAAATTCCAAACATTCAACTATCATTAGGGGTATTCACGAATACATAGCTCAAGTTTCAAGTCTCTACATACAAAAGAGCCCGAGTTCACTTGGATAAAAGAAGACTTAAATCCATCGCTTTCTAGCCAGTGATTACATAATCTCAATATAGTTATGGCCAAAATGCAAATATACTCATTTTACAGTTTGTTCCATTATTATGAACGCTTATAAAATTATACAATGTCGAACCGAACCGAAGAGGCGCAGCAGATCGCCCCCAGAGTCAGTCACTAAAAATCGGCTATAAACGTCCTCACAATCAGTCACAAAATCAGCGCAAATTTCTCACGGTAATTGTATTTTTAGTACTTTATAGCAATTTTTGTCCAAATGATCATGAGCAGTGGGCCAGATGTCGATGACGATGCCGATGCTGATGGCGATGGCGATGGCGATGGCGATGGCGATGCTCTTGCTCTGCCGCCATAGTTACGGAGCGCCCAAAATTCACCTCTCCTCCGGGGCGCGTAAATTGTTTTCAGAAAAAAAAAAAACAACAACAGCAACAACAACAACAGAAAAAATGTTGATGTGGTTTTAGATTTTTGCGTTAAAATAAACAAACAGGCATTTCAGCTCTGGCAAATGGACATCAGAATTGTTGGACGTGCACCAAGCCCAGTGGACAGGTCGAGCGGGGGAGCAAGCGGTGTTGCAGGCGGCCTTAACGTGTGTGTGTGAGTGTGAGTGTGTGTGGGTGGGTGTGTATATATGCTCTATATAACCTTCTGACGAATTGGTTTGGTTTCTGTGCGGCATTTTTGGCAATAGCCAAAGGCAATTTGATTTTTATTATTTATGACAAAACGTGAAGCACTTTGGAAAGCACTTGTATGTAGTTGGCTACGTATGTGTGTGTGTGAGTGTGTGGGTGTCTATGTATGTAGCATGGCAATGAGTGCACTTATACACACACACACTCACAGACTGTGTGTATACCTGCCAGATACTTTGCTCGATTGTTTTTGAATATTTGTGTTGAAATATATCGTATAAATATAGCACATTCTCAGTACATGTCCATATGTATGTCGAAAGTTTCTAATTTGGCCGCTGACAGTTGGTGGCTAAATTTGCGGTTAATTAACAAAAATAAATTGTATAATCCAGAAGCGTTTGCGTACCTTTTGAATATTTCACAACATTTCACACAGTCCAAGCGTCAAATCGTTTCACCAAGTAATACAAAAACTATAAATATAAAAATATATATATATATTTTTTTGTAATATTCAGTTGCATCGTCTTTAATCTAATCTCAACGCTTAAATTTAATAAATTAAATAAATTATTTCAAAATATTTTATAAACAAAATATACAAAAATAAAAAATATTTTGAAAATTTAAATAAATTAAAATATATAGAACAAATAGAAAATTTAATAAATTAAAAAAATTAGAAAAAAAAATTAAGGAATTGAATATTTAAATAATTTATGAAAATTAATTAAATCTGGAATCGAAAACTAGATTTATGTATTAAACTTCAAGTTAGTCTTGAAATATTGAAAAATTCTTAATAACAACATTTTACATTCTTCAGCTTGTTTTTAGCTCAAGCTAAAAGATGAAATCATCAAAGAAAAATGTTCATATTTTCATAACGGCGACAATGGTTAACAACTGAAAACATTAAATATTTTCTGTATTATGTATACTTTTCTATTCTTAAAAACATTTCTATATTTAAGTTGTATTTCCCATAGATCATTTATATCTATAGATAAATTAGACATTTGCTGACTAGATGCCGAAATTTATTGTTAGTTTGATTGATATTACTTTAAAACATATATATAAATACACAAATATATATATTAAGCAAAAAAAAATATATATATACTATATATGTAATATATACTAATAAATATAAATATCTTAAACATTTTTAAAATAATAAATAATAAATAAATAAATAAAAATGAATAAAATAATATTGAGTTATTTAAATAAATTTAGAAAAATGTTGTATGGAAACCTCTATTTATGGATTAGACTTAAAATTTTTTGCAAAAACTTAACAAAATATCAATTATGCCCCAACCATATCAAATTCAAAATGATCACTCAATCACTCAGCTCAATGATCACTCGCTTTTTACCACCACAACTGATGAACTGCAGCATACAGCAAGAGCAAACCTCAGAGTATCCAGCGATGCTATAATCCCAAATTGTAGCGCATGATTTATGTTAATGCCATGTCAACAGTTTAATATGTTCGGTCACGTGCCACCATTCAAACAAAAAACATACACACACACACAAATTGAATATTTTTATTTCCATTTAACAAGAATCTTGTTTATCTTGCTAAAAGAACAAAATTGAAACAGAAATGAATGTGGGCGGATCAGCAAGACAGCGCTATTAAATGATTTAAGCATGGACCACAATGAGAATTTCTGTGCCAATATCCATCCACCCATATTTCCTCCCACTCCCCCCTCACTTACCCTGCAACGACCCGCCGCAGCAGAGCCAGAAGAGTGCCCACTTGACAGTGCAGAAGCCAGCCAGAGAGCGTGGCTCCTCCAGGGATCAAGCACTGTTATTGTTGTTCATATTACTATTGTCATTGCTAAGTTTTGGCGCACTCATATCCAATCCGCTAATTGTTGACATGTTACATATTTATTTATATATTTTACTGGAATTCGCGACTGCTGCGATCCGCAACGAACGAAGCGCCAACTGCAACTGAACGCACAGATTTGAATTGCACCAAGCCAGGGCTCAGTCGCAGCCACAGCCTCAGCCACAGCCTCAGCCACAGACGTTTCCTGATGCTCGCCGCTTAACAGCGCAGGACTTAACAGAGCTCTGTTAGCTAGCCAAAAGCAACCCCATTCGCACACAGCTACTCACACATATATTTATCTGTTGGCGTAAACAAACTTTATGAATGAAATTTTATGCCTGACGCCACCCTTCCCCTTCTTCCATTTGGTTCTCATATCAACAGTTGTCAAGATATTTAATTTGATTCTAATTTAAAAATATCTTAATGTGTTCAGAAGAGGCAGCAAATATTATTTGAAGAGCTCGCCAAAAATTCGAAAATGAATTATTTAAAAGAAATTTATTCAGCCATAAAAATAATGCAGAAATAAGACATTCATCATAAAATCACAATTTTGACTAATTTGTTTAAATTATTTTTAAATTGAAAACAATTAAGTTTGAGGTGGAATTTGATGAGAATTTGTGAATAAAGCAGAGTCTATTAAAATATTAGGACACAATTAAGATAAACTCTTTATATAAGTTATAATATAATTATATAAATTATGAACTTCTCTCTCCAATCATTTATTTTCCCAAACCCCCCAAAGAAAACCCATAAAATGTTGACTTCATTTTAACTTTCAAAAGTTTATTCAGTAATTTTTTTTTAGTAGTTTCTCTTGGTTTCACTAAATATGATCTTAAATTATACAAAAAATGTATGCACAAATTTTTAGCCAATCAAAGTGTGTATTCATTTGCAGAATGGTTCATCTAGAAATTATATTCAATTTTCATAAGAAATCAACGAAATTGGAACAAAAAAACAATTAATTAATTCATTAATTTACAGCGTCCGCAGGTGGGCAATGAGCACCAAGGAGGAAAAATTAATATAATTTGTAAATTAAGTACGAATGAAAATAAATCAATTAAACAATAAACTGATATAAAAAAAAAAGAAAACAAAAACAAAAAACTACGCAACATTAACAACAAATATATATATAAGAAAAACTAAAGAATTTATTTTTGTTTTTTTTTTTTTTAGTTTAAATTTGGGGCATCATCTAACACAATTATCAGTATTTACAAGATCTTTTTTCTTTATATATATATATATATCATTCTAATTATGTATGAATATTTATTCAGTGTTAAGTTTTTTTTTATAGAATTTTTTTCTTTTTTCATTGACAGCTTGAAAAGTTGTACTTCATCTACTTTGCAACAGGCTGCGCTCAGGCTACAATTCATTGAGCAATTTGTGAAATATGCTTTATAATATATTATTTAAGAAAAAGAAAAGAAAATCGTTTGCTTTTCCTTGGGTTCGGTTCGCTTAGAGCGTACTTAATTCGTATGCTTGCTTGGTTTAACATGGATACAGTGAACGCTTTGGGCACTACGACAAATATCACATAATGAGATCAATTGGATTTATTTTGGGTTTTTTGTTTGTTTGTTTGTTTTTGTTTGTTATATATTTGTGAATTATATATATATGTGTGTGTGTAAGAATGTACGATGTCATTTGAACTTAACATTGCCTACTGATTGACTGGTGGGTTTATCATTCAATTATAGTATTCTTCTTCGAGCAAACTGTTTTTGTTTTTGTTTTAGTTGTTTTCTTAAATACTTAAAGCACACGCACATTGCACAATAAAATGTTAATTATTAAGGGGCAGCCTGTGGCAAAGCGAACAACAAAAGTCTTCTTAAAAGTTGTAAGGTTTAAGTATATATAGGCTCTTTAAGTAAGTAATGAATTGGTGTTCCTGGTTGAACTTAAGTATGCATTACAATCTTTTCGATAATCATCTTTTAGATAAGTACAAAAAATTAACAATAATCTTATACAACTTTTCAAGCGTCAATTAACTCAAGTTTGCCCGAAACATTTGAAATGTATATAATATATATATATTTATATATTCATATAGTTGTGTATTTTGCTGGCCTAATTTATACATACATATATAAGTAGTTGTTTCATTTCATTTCATTTCATTTCGTGTTTGCATCTTTCACTTGCCATTTGATATCATAGGTAAAATATTTTGTATATATATTTTGTTTTGTATAATTAGGTATATATACGTATATAAAACTTAAAAAGAATTTAACCAAAAAAAAATATGGATATATGTATTTATATATATATATACATACATATATATATACGTGTATGTGTGTGTATGTGTATTTGTATAGTAAAATAGTAAAATAAAACAAAGTTATGTTTAAAACTTGTGTACTTTTTGTTGTTTCTTATTGTTAACAGTTTTTGTGTGTGTGGTTGGTTGGGCTGAGGAGCAGCAATGGGGCATAGAAATATGCCCATTGCTGTTTAGTGTCTTGACAGAGGGTGGGCTACAGAGACAGACAGGGATAGAGAGTTAGAGTTATTTGTTAGACAGAGAGAGAGTGGGACAGAGAGACAGGGGGAATGCTGAGGTGGGTGTTTGCTGATTCGCTGCTTTTCCTGCTCAACATTGTCAAATTGCACACGTCATTTTTCTTGCTTCCATTTGGGCTGCGTATTTAATGACCCAAACCTGCCCCCAGATCCTCCTGCTGCTGCTGTTGCTGCTGTTGCTGCTGCTGCTGCTGCTGCTGCTGCTGCTGCGGCTGTTGCTCAGCTTCTGGCATGTCGGCCAGCTCGCTGTGCATCACAATCTCAATGTCACCCAACTCGGCGGCAGCCTCCGCTTTCAACGTCATATCCTCGACACGCGACAGCTTCTGCAGCGTGTGCAATGTCTCCTCATTGATGGTATGCTCCGGCGAGATGTTCTCCTTGAGCTCGCGCTTCAAACTCAACGGCATGTGCACTGCATTGCGTTCGGGCGGCGATGGCGACTCGGCAACATTACTCAATATTGGCGATATCGTCATGGCAGCCGCACTGGGATTGACATCCAGTTGAGTCGCACTGCTCACGCCATCGTTGCCAATATTGAACGAAAGGTTCGGCCGGAACACTTGCTTCCTCAAGTCGCGTAGCTGACGCGACGCTGTGTCCAGAAACGAGCTGCCGCCACCGCCCGTCTCCAAACCAAATGCTCCTGCCATGCCCGATCCTGCACCCAGCCCGGCTGCCAACGATGCTGCTCCTCCCGCTGCCGTGTTGCTGCTGCAGCAGCTATTGCTTCTCGATGGCGGCGTTGTCTTTCGTGCCGCCATAAACGTTACGTTAACATCCCCGCTGTTGCCCATTGTTGTGTTTGTTTTTGTATCTGGGAATAAGGAGAAGATATTAAAGATTTGAAATACGAGCATGAGAGGCAGATATACTGCTTATTAAATTTCCTTATAGACATATGGCTTGGTTGTATGAGGGTATAGCTAATGAGCTCTATGAGTTTGATGCTTAACTACTAAACAATAGTTGCACTAGTTACCAAACTAACAAGGCAATATGTCTTCTAGTATTATAACATCCGTATTATATGATCTAAAGCCCATAATTACTCATTACAATTTAACAAAATGCTTTTCACAAATCCCCTAAAGCGTAAGCTTTGGTGAGCACAAGAAAATCCCTAACTCTTCTGCCCAATCATCAGTAAGTTTTACATATCGCATATTCTTCAATTCATATTCAATCACCTTTCATACATTCTTTAACAGCAAATGCCAAATATCAAACGGACAAGATATGTTCCTCACATAATTTTATGGAATTGGAAATATTTTTTAATGACTTTTTGACTAACTCTGTGCGTTGTTTGTGAGTGGAGCCACGGCTGAGGCCGGTGCTGCCGATGGCTTTGATTCCGGTGATGAACTGCGCTGGAACATGGTGCTCGGATTGAACAAGGTGAGCAGCTTGTCCACAGTGGTTGGATTGGCAATCCATGATGATTTGCGTGCACGTGTCGCCGGTTGTTGTTGCTGCTGTTGCTGTTGCTGTTGTGGCAACTGTTGCTGCTGTTGTTGCTGTTGACCCGTTGTTGCTGCAGTCACTATGGAGTCCATCTCACTGCCAATTGATGCCGCTGCTGAGAGTGCTGCACCGGCTGCCGAGTCTTTGGTGAGCGTTATATCGTTGTCACCAAACACAGCAATGGGACAACTCTTGACAGCAACAAATGCCGCTGGCTCCGTACAGCCAGAGTTATCTGTTAGATCGGTGGAGGCGCCGCTGCTGCTGCTGCTGCTGGTGCTGCTGCTGCTGCTCGTGGCACTGGACACGGGCGAGGTGCTGCATGAACTAGATGATGTGCTGGGTGAGTTGGGCGACAGCTTCTGTATCGCCTCCTGCTCCCCATTTGTACTTTGTTGGTGTGCGTTGTCATTGTCAGCGGCTGCGGCGGCGGTGGGTGGCGATGGCTCCACAATAATCACGCTGCTTATGGGCATCGCTGTTGTTGCTGTTGTCGTCGCTGTGGCTGTTATTGTGGTCGCTGCCACGCTGCTAGTGGCCTCAGCCAGCTGGGCGGCTACCTTGCGCGCCGACTTAAGCATCGGCGTGGGGGGCAAGTGAATCGGTGGCGTCTGCGGATCCTCGTAGATGCGCGAGACATGAAAACGCGAACGCGGCGACACAGATAGCCGCTTGATGGTCTGTGTGGATGAGGTCACGGATGCCATCGATGGCAGCGAACTGGATGTGGGCAACGCGGCACTGACATTCAGACTGCTCTGGCTGAGCAGCAGGCCGCTGCCACTGCCGATGCCTTCGTCGCTGCCGCTGCAACCAATGCCGGCGGTGGCCGTCGGTATGGACATGCAGCTGCTGGCCGAGCGCGGATTCGGCGGATGTTGCGGTGGCATTTGGGCCAGCGGCGAGGTCAGCGGGCTGCTGATCTCGTTAACGCGCGACACATGAAAGCGGCTGCGATTAGGCGAGGAGGACGGCGATATCGTGGGCGGACTGGGACCCGGCGAGCGCAGACGCGCATTCGTCTTGCGCTTCACCTCCAGTTTGGCAGCCGGCGTGGGCATTGCGGTTACTGCTAGCGCAGCGGTCACAGTGCCAGTCGCTGCGTCCACCAGCGGCCGACTGTGGCACGTCAGCGAGATTTTCCGCGAGCCCAAGTAGTAACCGCCGCGACACCGATTTATGATGCTGTTGCCGCCGACGGCACCGTTGCTGTTGCTGCTGCTGCTATTGTTGTTGCTGCTGTTGCTGCCGCCACCGCCCACGTTCGCCGCCTTCTCCGCCAGCTCCAGCTCCTCCGCCTGCATCTTCTCATTGCGCGAGCACATGGAGCGCACTGTGCCCAGTACTCGCGTATAATCCAAATGCGCATCGCTGCCAATCTGCAACAGCAAAAATCAAAAAATATAAATCCAAATGGAATGCATTAGTTTTATTTTCTATTATTTTTTGAATATTTTACATAACGTTCGTCTCGGCAGAGTACAAGTATTTGTAGTAAGCATGTGCACAACTAAAGTAGACCCTTTTGTCATTTGAAGGTTTTCCAATTGTGTTTAATTACTTCTTAATTATATTTATTAATTTTCCTATTTGAAAATTCTAATTTCATGTTAAGCAGTTTCAATGCCAGTGAATTTAAGACTAATCCTATTTTGATTTATATTATATTATTCAATTTCATTATAGTTGAACGGCATTGACTGTATGATACACTGTTTTTAATCGTATATCATTCTGAATCAGGTTTTAATGTTAAGGTGCTCATTAATGAGTTAACGAATCCATTTCTCATTACTCTAGAAGTAAGAACTATTCTTTGATTCATATATAATGTCTTCAAATTAGAAATTCGTGACAGTTGCATACTATTCACTGCAAGATACTCTGTTTGCAGTTAGTCATTTGAAAACTAACTATCATTTATTTGTTAATGAGCTCATCAAATGACTCAAGTCGTTCTAGTTGAAGAACTAAATTTAAAATGAATATACGAAATTTCGATTTCAGTTGTTAGATTAATCTTCAGAGCAAGTCTATATTAGTTGAGTATATTCTGTATTTGAAAACTTTTTCTAGTTGCTAAACTTTCTACATTTTCTATCGCAATAAACCCTAAATTTACATTTTTAATAATTTCTGCTTATACAATATATGAGACACAAGGAAAATTTGTTAACGTACAACAAAAATAAAATATATTTTCAGATATTGTGAAGTAATTTCTAATCTGCATAAATCACATATACGAACAGCACACAGAATTTGTAAAGCTTTCTTTTATGAACCGTAGATATGAAATTTTGGTTTAGGTTCAACTGAAGTTTTGAAAACAAATTGTTTTCGCTTGCAGATATTTTAATAATATATTGATAAATTGATAAATTTGATAACTAAAGAGATAGATAAATAATATATGAGCAAAGATATTTAAAAATAAATAGCTAGTTCATAAAACTAGTTGCATTTAATGCAAAAACATATATAAATAAAGCAAAAATAATGTATAATATATAATTGTATATAATATAATTTTAATAAATTCATAAATTGATAAATTTCAGGCTGTTCAAGAAGCGTGTCCCTCAGTTATGCACACTCACAAATAGTTGTCAAAGTAATAATATTGATCGTGCTCAGGTTTTTTGTTTTTCTATTAGCTAAAGTGATTTTTAATAAACGAAGTTGCAGCTGTTGAACTATTGCAATGTTAGCATTGTTAGCGGTTTTTTTTTTGTTTTTTTTATTAGTGGTAGCGAAGCCAATAATTCGTTGCGATTATGCCCAGCAGGCGGCAGAGAAGTATAGAGAGAGAGAGAGAGTAATAGAGAGAGCGAGAGCGAGAGCGAGGAACGAGAAAGAAATTGCTATGATGTTGTATGGGATTTACTTACGCTATCCTGGGGCATTGGCGTTGGCGGTATAACTTTTACTATCGGCACTATTGGCAACTTTTGCGATGAAGGAGTTGGTAATATAATATATATGTATATATATATATACATATATATATATATAACAACAATAAACAGCACGAAATGAAAATGATTCAATTATAAAAATCAATCAACAATTAACAATCAACGCAACGCTCAAAGCGCACAACTGTGCGCAACTACTACTATTTTTTGTTGGATATAGAATTTTTTAATCTTCGGCTAAAGCCAAAGTCTTAAATGTCAATTACACGGGCTGAAGGACGAATTCGGTAATTAAAAAAAAAAAAACACTTAAACACACAAAATAGTATCATAATTCCTCAAAGCACTTCAGTTTAATTTATGCAAGAAAGCTTGAAGAGTTTTTGAAGAATTCTCAAGAATTTTTCAAAAGTTTTTGAAATTTCTATAGAATTTTTCATTTCTTAATTAATTTTAATGTTTAAAACCTAGAATTAAATAATTATTACAATTATATAATTAAAAAAAATGGCATATTATTTATGACATAAAAAAGTTGATTTTTTAAAGCTTTAGGCATCATTAATTATTGCCTTAAAAAATAAAATTATACCCATCGTGTAATTGACATTGATATAGACGTAATCAAAAATAAAAATAAAATTAACAAAAAAAAAAAAAACATATTCAACAACTCAGCTTCATCTCCTGCATTGAAATCGTATCAAAGTGTGAGATATTTAAGGCTAATAAAGGCTGTTCATTGGGTTCGGCGAGCGTTCGCGAAGAGTTTTCATTAAATTCTTTTATTTAGCTGACTTACCGTAAGACGCTTGGGCTCATCATTGATATCAATTTGGGTGATCGTCTTGTTGGACTTGAGCACCTCGGCAATTATATTCAGACTTTCCACCTCTAGTTTATTGTCACGAATGTCGATGCGCTGCAGCTTGCTGTTGCCGCCAAAGGTCAAGATGGAGGCGAGCGTCTCGATGCCCTTGGCACTGAGATGAGCGCTCTGCAGGCCGAGAGTGGTGAGCGTGGTGTTCTTGGTCAGGCTATCCTTGATGGTGGCCACGAAATCATTGGACAAACAGTTCTTGCCAATGTTGAGCAGCTCCAGCGAAGAGCTGCGCGAGAGCAGCTCGGCTATGCAGGGGCCGCAATCCTTGGTCAAATTATTGCTCCAGAGGGCGAGCGCTTTGAGGCCGCTGGGCGCACGATTGGCCGCTTCAAGAGCGGGATCGACCAGATGGCGGCGCGACAGTGTATCGTTCTTGGTCAACTTCTCGGCAAGATGTGGATCGGCAACACTTGTGCTGCCGTCCAGCGAATTCTCGCTGCACAGGCTATCCGAGCTCTGGGAGCGATTGCGCGTCGACTGGTTGAGGTAGGTGCAGCTGGTTTCCACGCGACGCAGGCCGCTGCTGACGCCGCCCGGTGATGTTGACGGCGGCGGCGGCGTAGGTGTCGGACTGGGACAAGGACTGGCACTGACCTCCTTATCAATAGCAGCAATCGTTACCTTTGGCCCCGCCGGCGCCACAATCACCTCGGGTGTCACCGGCTCGGACGGCGGCTTGAGGTGCACAGCTGGTGTGGTCGTGGCTGCCTCCTCAGCCACCAGCAAACACTCTGTCGACTCACTGGCTATAGTCGCCGTCTCAATGGCCATCTCTTTGGCCATATCATCGAGTCGCGTGCTCTCCAGCGACACAGACAGTCGACTAAACTCGTCTGGCAAATGGCGACTAATATCGCCCTCCGATGCGCTCTCAAATGCCGAATCCATGCTGTGCGTATCGTCGAAATCATCTCCGGCCTTCGCATTCTTATTCATGTCCAGCGGCCGTGAGCCACTCGGCCCCTCAATGCCATTGATGCAGTCGCTCTCTTCGGCGGTTACCTCGTATATTGATGCTGCTTCGCCGGAGGCGCCGTCGGCGTCAGCCGCTGGTATTTGGTTTATAACTTGATTATTATTATTATGATTGTTGTTGTTGTTGTTGTTAATATTATTGTGGGAATTAGCATTGTTGTTATTCTGTACACAGGTTTCATTGGGTTCAACGGTTTTAGCCTCTGTTGAGGGAGTAATATCTGCAAAAAGAAATAATATTAGAAATTATATTGAATAGAGAAGATCAAATGGAATGTAAGGGTGATAAAATACATTTTAGTTATTAGTCTAATATATATGGGAATATAAATTCAATTCAGTAAAATGTAACAATCTAATTTGTATTATGTTTGACTTTTTTCTGTTTTAATATTCATTTTTTTATAATTTTTTATGATTAATTTTATTTTTACGTTAAATGAGTCTAAAAATACCAGTATTATTTTTACATATTTACAAAAAAAATATTATAAGATTTAGTAATATATTCAAATAATATATTTATATAAAGGAAAGCTCAAAATAAAAATATATATATTTTATAATTTTTAATTAAACTTTTTACTCCGAGTTTTACTTTATAACTATTTTAACATATTACTGAACTTAAAAATATTTATTATTAATAAATATTTTTTGTTAGTATTTAAAATTTTACTATATTATTTGAGTATAATACTGATTTCAAGAATATATATATTTATATATAAGGTATTTTTCTTTTAAAAATACAATAAATAAAATGAATAATTATTGTTTCTGGATTTTGATTTTTATGCAAGCTACTACTACCTCATAGCTAATACAATCTACTTTCAAATAATTAATATCAATATTATTAATATTCTTAGTGAAAACCTAAGCATGCTCGAAGTATACATAATATATAAGCATTTTACACAAACATTACATATATGAATCTTCAATTCACACTCAAAGAAGTTAATGTTTCAAAACCCAAAAATTGAAATAGAAATTGGGCCAAAATGACCTGCAAAATCAGCTGCAAAAATGTCAGTTTCATTCTGTTAGTATTATTAAGAGGTATATCAAAAATATCTTGGAGTAAGCCCTTCAATAAAATGTATATATTACCACATAAGTTGCGTTCATTTTGGGAACTTTGCTGTTGCTGTTGCTGGTGCTGTTGTTGTTGGATTGGTGGAGCTACCTGTTCCAGGCTTGGACTAACCGCCGTCGCAGACGATATGCTGTTAGCAGTTAACGGCATCGTTGTTGACTCATCCATGGATGTTGTCAATGTTGCTGTTGAAGACAATTTGCCAGCCACATCGTAAATATCGTTGCTGATCTCGCTAATGTCCTCGGAACAGCAGGCGGCTAGAGTGTCGGTGGATATGTTGGATGGCGCCTCCTCGCTGCTGCTATCACTATTCATCGAAAGCAGTTTGTCCAGCATGGATTGTCCAGTTGCAGCCTGACTGCCGCCACCCCTCAGAGTGCGCACCGTGTCCTCTGTATTGTCATCGTCAGCATCATTCTCCACATCCACTAACACAGCAACGGCTGGTTCACAGCTGTTAACTTCTTCAGATGCTGCCAATGATGCCGACAAAGACGCCGGCGTTGACGGCTGCTGCTCCACTACGGTCTCCATAATTTCAATGGCATTCGGCGCTGTGTGGGCTAGTGTCGCCTTTGCCTCAGATTGCTCGCTACGGCTATCCAACAACTGCACTGGCGCTGTTGTCTCTAGGGGGGACACAAGTTCATCATCCTCAATGGCTCGTGCACGCTGCAGCGGCAAACCACTGCGACGCTCCAGTTCGATGGCCTGCAGGATCAGTGCCTGCACCAGGTACTTGGCGCCTTCATCTCGTATGTTGTTGTTGCTAATGTCAATTAGCTCGATGCTGTGATTGAATCGCAGCATATCCGCAATATGCTGTGCATCAGTACAATCCAAATCGTTGTAGCCCAGCCACAGCTCCTTCAGTATCTTGTTATGGTACAACTTGCAGCCTGGAAAAAGTTTAAATGTTAAATAATATGCAAATGCATAGATACCAATGCTCACACACTTACAGAAATTGGTGAGTGGAGGTCCTTTGAGGCCGCAATGCTCCAGCTTGAGCGTATGCAGATTGGAGGTACTCAGCGCACTGCCCAGATTCTCGGCGCCCACCTTTGATATCTGATTGCCTTCGGCATTCAACAGCTGCAGCTCCTGGCTGCGGCCAACCATGTGCGTGCAGAGGCCCCAGCCACGAACCGTCATCTGTTCCTTGTTATACGAAATATCCAATTCATTGGCAGCCTCATAGTACTCAATCATCTGGCAGAGCGCACTCAGGCAGCTTTCATTCAACGGACACTCCGACAAATCGATGGCCTTGTATTGTATCTGCGGGTTTGATGCGTAATAAGACATTAAGTAATTGCATTTCAAACTGAATTGTTTGCCACTTACCCGCATGAATATCTCCTCTAGCGGCTCACAGTCATTGGGCGTCAATTGAATGCCTTTGAGCGATAGCAGCGGTTGCCGCTGCAGGTGTAAATCCAGCGCCTTCAGGTGTTCCATAATGTTTTTTAGCGGCTGTGTGTGATGCTTAAAACAGGATTTCACATACAGATCGGCGATCTCGGCTATGCTCGACACCTGGCATACTGCAAAAACAAGAAGAGTTTAATATTATTAATAATTATTTAATTATTGTTATTGCTATCTATTTTTTACTATTATTGCTAATATTACTTTACTAAAGACGAACAATATGATAATATATTCCTTTAGCTATCCATTCTCAATATATTATATTTAAATTGAGTCTCAGAAGATGAACTCAAAATATGTTTGTGCATAAATGAATCATAAAATATTTAGCAAATAATTCATTGCTATTCAATTACATTTCAAACACAATAAATTCTTGGAAATATATCAAGTTTATATACATTTAAATTGCTTGGGAATAAAAAAAAAACAATATATATTTGTATTTTCTATTTGGCTCACGCGCGCACACGTCATAACTGGAAGTGTTTATATATAAGCAATATAGAATCTATATATATTTATATCTATATGCACATCTATATATATATATATATATATCTCACACAGGCAGCTGATCAAAATTCCGCAATTTGTGATCAAAAATACATATAAAACAAAGAATATTGTTGACTCTTCCGATTGTCATGCAATGTGACAATTTCAAAGCAACTACGTCGAAATAGAAACATACATAAATATACACAAGCCCAACTGAACGACTATGAGTTACCCTGTAAAATGTGAATAGCATAACTAATTGATTAGGCCTAACTATATAAATACTTTAAAGATAGTTCAATTTTGGATTCTAAACTTTGAACTTCAACTTTCTTTGCTCAATCCTCGATGTGTACACCCCTTTTACCTTTTGCTGTAGGGTATCAACAGCATTTTGCTCTTATATGAAGTCATTCAAGCATTTGTCATAAATAAAACATATTTACACGCAAATATATATATAAGACAAGCTGATGGCGCGTGCGTGTCTACCCGAAATACACCCAAAATACATTATAATCATCTCAATCATCATCATCGCCATCATCTAGATGAGTCGTAAGACGCAGACAAATTGTCCGCAAATGTAAAAAAAAATATATAATATATATATATATATATATCTATATATATATAGATAAATAAAATTGCGGCATTTCCAAATCGTGAACTTGTAATTTGCGAGTCGAACGAACCTGCTGCTGCCGTCTGCCATTTGAATAGACAAGTAATTTCCAGCTAAATTTAGATACTCTTTATGATAATTGGACAGACGCAATCGAAACTTGACAAAATCTGAACAGAATAAAAGTAAATATTGCTCTTTTGATATGTGTGTTTTGTGCGGGCAAATAGCTAAAATGTAAACTATATGTTTATGTAGCACATTTGCGAATGAAATCGTTCGAGTTTTGGGGGCGTATCAAATCGTATTTAATTTAAACATTTCTAGGCGACAAAGAAACGCAAATTGTGCCAAATGCCAAGTGCATTGAAAGACATAACGACACAAAGCTTTGCTAAAAATAGTTCTTCTTGAGAAATGTAAACAGATTAATCTATCATTGCATTATCTAGCCTCAAAGCACAGGCAATTAAACGATCCATTTTAAATCAATGACAAAATTTGATGCCAACACGAAAAATGCGCGCACAAATGTTGTGATACCCTGTAGGCCGCAATGGCCATGGCAAAGAAGGGTATGATGATTTCTGATGTCTGAGAAAAAATTGCATAAATATAGACATTAAATTTGAAAACAAATTAAAAATGTATATAAAAATATATCAAATATATAAAAAATAATATTAATATAAAAAATAATATTAATATAAAAAATAATATAAATATAAAAACTAAGTTATTATGCAACTATTAACTTTACTATATCTCAAATATAGTATAAGCTAACATACTTTTTGAACAGCCCTCGTATAGCTCAATAAGTTTTTGAATAAATTAATCATATATACATCTTTTTGGCATATTTCGTACCTCTTCCAATACAAATATTTATATATTAAATTCAATTCATTCTCTTTAACCTGATCTCACTCAGGGTATATTTTAGTCAAGTACTCTTGCCCATAAACACTCTTATTTATTCCTGATTTTTTTTTTTACCTACAATTTTTCTTCAAACAAAAAACATATATTTTTTTTGGCAATTGTTCAAAATGTGTCTCATACCGCTCAGTTTTCATAGCTTGTGGCATACGAGACGGACATCTGTTAAATGATTCATTAGTGCTCGGATGCACACTAAAAACATCAATTCCTCAGAAGCATTATTATATGTACGTGTGTATGTAAACATATATATAAACTATATATATACATATATATATATACCATATACAGCTTTCTCATTTTGCACTGGCAGACAATGTGTCGTCCGGCTTCGGCATTTCGCTTTTTGTGTGTGTTCTCAGTTAATTGTAAATAATTTTTTTTCAACTGATAAAATATTTTCCATGAATGCCTCGAGTGCTCCCGGCGGTTTACGTTTGTCAATTTCACATGGCATTAGTTTGTATTGTTTGTTAGCAATTCTTTTGTTTTGTTTTCGTGTAATTGAATGCACAAAAACAAGTCAGAATGTTGCAGTGGGGCGTTTCTGACTGCTTAATACACGTTCAGGGTCCAATAGTTGAATTGTTTTTGGTAAGTCTCAAAAGGAAGTCTGCAGTAAGGAAACTGTCAAATTTTGGATTTATAGATCTTAAACTCTGGAAGATATAGCTTTTTCCAATTTCCCACGGCCTCAATAAGTATATCAGGAGAATCTTAGCACTTGAAGCTAAGAGAACCAACGAGTATATGTTCTAAATTTCAAGAGTCTTTCCGTTCACTAACATACGGACATTAAGATGACCACTGCACAAAACCAATATACTCTTTTCACTTCTTGAACGAATAGAAAAATGAGCAATATATTTCATTAAAACCCATTTAATGATAGACTAGATGGGATTTTCAAAATAAATTATTCATACACCAACTAATTTAGTAATGTTTAACTGTTTTTGTAGATTTTTCCAGTTGAATATGATAAACTACAGATCGATATTAATTCTATTTATGGAATAAGTGATATTAAATGAGATAAAATACAATTATTCTTCCTGGAATACGTTCCGCTATGACTTCTTACGTTAAACATTTACTTAAGAGAGGAACACAAAACTGTCCAGTTAGGCTAGAAATGCTAATCAAGCAAATAAATATTTATCCAACTAATATATCAAATTTGTTCATAATTTACTTATTTTTTTATTATATTGAAATGGACTGAACAAAGTAATCATGGAAACTAGTTTTATTTAACACTCTACTTAGTGAGTTATTTAAAAAAATGTTTAAATAAAACTTACTCTTGTATTAGTTAGAAATAATTTTATAAATCATTTGCTCAGCTAATATTAAATGCATATATTATTTCATAGTACTCATTAGCTGAGCTAACAAAAAATACTTTATGTGATATATATAGAAAATATATCTTATATAATTCCCAAAATATTGTTCTATTATTATTGTCTAAGCACACAAATTCTATATGACAACACTTTTTTAAATAATTTATGATTATCTCAAAATACAAAGCACACATATTAATATTAGTACAAAAATTAAATTGCTCTAAACAAAGACCAAATAACAGTATCAATCATTGTGTGCGCAATGCCTGACTGCCATCATTAAAATTATATACAAAGTTTTTAATATATATTTTTTAAATTATCATTTGGCATACCCACCATACGCCACCTCTGAAATACAGAGTATAAACAAAAACTGGGCCTACACGATTAAAACAAATAATGCAAAATATATGAAAACAAGATGAAAGCATTTCGTATCGTAAGCAGCTTTCAAATGTAAATAAACTATGAGAATTTCAGAAATTAGACTCGAAACACACTTTCAATTCGATTCTACAAACAAAAATACAAAACAGAAAATTTGTTTCTTTTTTTTTTTTTGTTTAATTTTTGTTTTTATTATTTTGTTGTTACGCTCTTATCGCATTCATGACGATAAAATACATTTTGTTTACTTAAATTTAAATTAAAATAAGAGAACTAAAATGAAAATCAAACAATATCTTAATCAAAAAGTTTGCTTGCCGTTTAGTATTTGTTTAAACTTGATGAGGGTGGTATAATTTTAGGATCAGATATGTAACACCAAAAGAATTCGGAAAAGAAATAGCTGAGCTGATATATCCATATCTAGATTCATAATTTCAAACTTTTTTCAGTCATCGATAACTTTAACTATGGACATGAAATACATATATATTTTTTTAAATTTTTTTATTTGGTATAAAGTTTATATCAAAGTATTTAAATATATCTATAATTTATCTATAATTTACATCATTTTGAACCATTATTCTTAAGCCCTGCATATATCTATCATATATAATCTAGAATCTCTTTAACAGCAGCACATCATGAAATGTCGGGGTATCTTCTAGTCGAGCATATCACGCTCAATTATTTTGTTTAATTCTTTCTTTTTTCCGCTTTGCTTTTATTAGTCAGCATTTGGACTCTGTATAGCTGATAAATGTCAAATAAATTATTGTCGAATAAGTATAAATATAAATGTATTTAAGTGCTCATTTCTATTTTAATAGCTTGGCTATTTTTTGCCCCAAAATTGTTGCAATTGTTGACAGAGTAAACAAATACATTTTATATAATTATTTAATAGAGGAAATCACATGAAATATCTATGCGAGATATTAACATATGTGTATATTTATATTGGATCCTTTACTGCTACGCTTGGCTAAAGCCCAATCGTCTGATTTAATGATTCAATTATCGATCGAAAGCGAATTAGCTCATCCAACGGTTCAAACTAAGAAAACAGCGCGTGCCTGCGGGCAGCTGTTGTGTATGTGTGTGTGTGTGTGTGTGTGTTTATATATAAATATGTGTGTATCTGTGTGTGTGTGTGTGTGTAGCAATTGGCGTATTAAATGCTTTTCAATTTTTTATTATTCTATTGATTTTTATGCGTTATCGACAGGCGCTGCCCTCGAAAGGGGGAGGCAAAAGGCAAACGCAAAGGCAAAGGCATAAAGCAAAAGGCAAAAGGCAGCAAACGCTAAAAGCCAAAACAAAAAGACGAACGCAAAATTGTTTCAATTAAATTGCTGTTAATTTTCTGCTAAACATTTACAATGTCGGCACAATTCGAGCGAATGTTCGTTCTCGAAACTTGTTCTCAACGTTTTTGCCATTTATTGAAATTTGTTTATTTTAATTTTTTTTTGTTTTCGTTTTTTTTTCGGCCTTTGCCAAAAGCAAAATGAAACTGGGAGACAAAATTTTTAGCTGTAGAAAGAACCATTTGAATAAAATAAAAAATTGGCATCAAGTCGATAATTTCTTTAGTTCGTAGCCAAAGCAAATGATAAAGCAGCTGAATGAAAGCTTCATTGAAAAACGTGCATAAATCCGTTTAGATCATAATAAAAACTTAAATTTTGTATTCATTTTTGCTACTGAATTTGTTTATTAGTTTGAAAAAAAGTTACTGAAACTGCAAGCCTTGACAGGAGACAAGTAAGTTTACTCTAGTTGGGAGTATCCGACTAGAAAATATCCTGAAGCTAGCGAAAAAGCTGTTGCCCGATCATACTATATACGCTATGGCTGTCCTAGTTCTTTCTACAGCTACCAGCTATGGGAAAATTGGTTGATTGAACTTTGGTTCTAGTTCTACCAACTCAATGAAATTTTCAGGGCATGAAAATGATTAGTAAATGTATCTGTGTACATGAGTTGAAGACTCTACTACTGCTAAAAATTAATCAAAGTTTTCTCAAGTTAGGCTTCAACTACTTTACGCACTTATAACCCATAATAAATGGGTTTAGGCTATAAAATGACATCAGCTAACCACTTCTACATATGTATATAATGTTTATATATATATAGCCTATATATATATCACTGATTTATCCTAAAACTCTGATCTGTGTTCTAGAAATAATCAAAAATTAAATCAAATCTCTCCATATCAAATTAACAACATAATTTTTTTTTTTTTTTTGCCCGGAGCCCCTTTAAAAACTGATTTTATTTATAGACCTTGTTCGTTATGCAAAACTTCGGCTAAGTGAAAACAAATTGTGTACAAAACAATTCTTATCGCGTTTTCTCATTTTTTTTATTTTTTTTTTTCTACGTAAGCAGTTGCTAATCAGCTCGAGTACCGATGGACGACGAAATTGTGATCGTTTATCATTGTTAAAGAACATATTCTAAGACAATGGCACACGAAAGAAATGATATATGACCAGATAAATAGCTCAACATACAACAAAATAATGAGAAATTACGGACTTGATATAATTAATTCCAATGTTTTTTTCTCATTCTTTTTTTTTGGCATATTAGTTATAAGAGAATGGAATTATTTCCGCAACAAGTGACATTTCAGCTAAATGCAAAGATTAGCATTCATATTTGTTACTTTTATACTCGTTCATGAAGTTAGGAAAGAGAGTATATTGGTTTGGTATATTCTGGGTCTATGAAATTAAAATCTAGATCATTGTTTCATTGTATTTAAATAATAATAATAATTAAATAATCACCCTTACCCACTGAAAGCAACTAAAAACTCAATTAACTATATCTTCCACAGTTTAACAATCCATTCTTAGACCTGTTCGACAAGTAGAACAGCAAATCGAAGAGTAATCTACTTTGTTCTCTTTTATAAATTGAAAATATAACCTTGAACGAGTATTATTTAGTTGTTTACGCCCGTCTATAATGTTCTTACTTGTTTTTCTTTGTGTGTTTGTTTTGTTCTTTGTTGATTTGCTTTATGCTCGCTCTTTTCCTTGTTTTGCTTTAGTTTGCTTTGCTTTGCTGGAATTGCATTAATTAATTACATCGAAATGTGCATTAATCGAGCTCGTGACATTTTTATCATCTTTCATTAGTACTTTGGGCGCTTACAGACAAATGTACAAACACACACAGATATATATATATATATATATATATATTTATTTATATGTATATATATTCGTATTTATAATATGCGCACTTAAGTCTCTTCAGCAAAATGCTGAATTTGCATTTCTGTTATAAATTGAATAAATTTTTAAAAAAAATTAAAGAAGATTGACATAATTTACTCAAAAAGCTTTAAAACTACTTTTTTTACTTTATACAAAAATATTTAAATTTGGATGTATTTTATATTAATTTTCTTTAAATTTATTTATTTTTTAATTCTATCGTTTTAAGTATCTTGTTAGCTAAACTGCTTGTCAGAATTTGACATGCTGTTCAATAAACTTGCTACGAGTTGCAAGCAGCTTCAATTATTCTGTTTATAAACAGTAAATATAAATATAAATATTTACTTTTTGTTTTAACAGCTAACCAACACGCCCAAACACACTTCTAGCTAATGCCAACTCGAATGAGTTCAAGTGAATCTTGACGTTCAATTTAAAAGTTGAACTTACTGTCAACAAGTCAAAAAAAAAGAAGATACGTGAGAGAAATTGTATATCTTAGCTATTTCTCAAAAAATCTTATATAAGCTTGTTTTTTTCTTAACCAACTTATGATAGTCTTTATATCGATCTTATTTTTCTACTACTTTGAGTTTCTTTGGCATTTTTCAATCATTCTTTTCCCTATCAAATGACATTCAAAAAGGTAAACATAACATTGGCATAGAGTATTAAGCTATGCAAACTGTTTGCAAATATGTATATAAGTATATAGAGTTTCAAATATTCATATGACAATATTTGCATATTGTAGAGTTTGACTTTTTAGAAAAGGGTATATTGTGTTTGAGCTAAAGTATGTAACTGGCTGTAGCAGATGTGGCTATAATGTGGTACTATAAAAGTATAAATATTTGATAAGGAGGACATTTCGTCGCTGAGCACAATATGATAAATCTCGAAAAGTACAAAGGCTAGAGACTTGAAATTTGAAATAAATGTATATATTTCTGTATATCGTAACCAGGACAAGTTTGTTATTTTGTTTATACTTCATGTCATATCCTTAATGTAGTTAAAGAATATATATATTCCTACAAGGTTTTCTCAGGCTATGAATATAATTTAAATTACTTCCATTGCCTATAATTTGCCCTTAACATAACACACATTCGATCATAAGATCATACATCTAGAGCCATAATTATTTTATAACTAATTTCCAATAGTGTGAAGAATAAGCACAGCTGCTATATGAATAGCTCAGCTCTTGGGTATTTCCTAGTCGAGCTAGAGACGAATGGAGCACTCTTACTTGTGACAAGAATGACATCACATGGTACGAGTTATTACACCTACAAAGCAAACCAAAGGCGAAAAGACAAAACCGAAAGAGGAAAAAGAAAACAATAACAACAACAAAATACTACTGCAAATCTAGTAAACAAGATATAAACAAAGACAAGAGACGAATTCAGGCAAACAAACAAGACATAGAGTCTACGCTCGCATACTTAAAGTATTTACACTCATACAATACACCTCTATATAGAGGTAGCTACATATATGAATATATATATATATACATGTACATATATATGTAGAAACAAACACGCTGAACAAATCGTTTCTACAATTTATAGCATTTGCGGCGAGAAAACAGATAGCAGACAAATGGCAGACAGAAAAACTAAGCCTACAAATGGAGCCGGTAAAAAAGCGACGACGAAGAGAATGAGAGAATGAGTGAACGAGAGAAAAGGCGCAAAGCAAGTAAACCAAAAAATAAAAATAAAAATGGTGAGCTTTATGAAGTGAGCGCAAATCTAAACCGTAACCGATCCGAGCCCCAAAACCGAATCGTTGAATCTCACGAATCGCACAAAATTCGTATCTTATCAGTGATTCTGCTGTTGTTCATCTTTATCGCTAGCTAGGCAAAAAAAAAAAAAAAAGCTAATACGCATACAAATTCGAATAGAGCGAATAACAAAATCAAAGGCAAACCAATCACTCATGAGCAATAACAATAGGAATGGCGGCAGAACTTAACGGCTATTGTTTAAATAAGGTATTCCAGATAAATACAGATTGTTCAATTGGCGAACATTGAACTATTTATAGCTTTGAGATACAATTCTATTCAAAGATTTCAATTGTTTTTTGGAAATTTTATGCCATTAACATAACAAAAAAAATTAAAACTTTAAAATAATATATATATATATATATTTATACATACATATATATTTTTAAGAGAATAAATTCTTTTGATAGTTTAAAAGAAAAATTAAATTTTTTTAAATAATTTTTTTTTATTTATTTTTTTTTTATTTATTTTTTTATTATTTATATTTAAAAAAATAAACGTTATATTTGTTAAACGTATACGTAATATCTAACTAGCTGCAGTTAAATAAAAACCTTTTCAAATAGCAACTCCTAAGCAATTATAAAGCTTTATAAAACCTGGAAAACCCCCGTGACATATGCATGTGTACTTAATATCTGTAGAACAAAAAAAAACTCGAACAAAAAAATCAATCTACTCTAATGCATTGGCAGTCACACCATTGTATAATATTTGTACACACATGCACATACGCACACATATGAAATTGCAAGACTGCAAAACGGTGGCAACGTCGTCATCATCATCAACATAGTTGTCGTCGTCGTCGCCCGCCCGCACGCAAGTGTCAACTGTCAACAATTCCGCACAATGATTGAATTGTGCGCATCACTGCGGCACTCTGGACAACTAAGTAAGAAAGAGAGCGCAACACAAGAAGAGAAACATCAAAATGAAATGCGCTTGGCAACAAACGTCATCATCGCCATTTATTGCGTTCCGTTATTTCGAGTGCAGCGCCATTCAGACATTCACTTAAAGCAAAATGCATAAATATTTGTGCGCACTTCATTCAATTGGCTTCGTTCTTTTTCTCGCTCTCTCTCTCTCTCTCTCTCTTTGGCAGCCACCCACACATCGTTCTTGCCGTCTATTTCTTCTTTACCCCACTTCCACTCACACACTCTCACTCCCTTTCTCTCTCTAGCACACAGTTATTATATGTGTTTCGTGCTTTGCGCATTTACCGGCTGCATGATCAATTGCAGTCTTCGCTTGATTGCCTATCCGAGTCCTTTTCGCACGCGCATTGCTCTTGTGCTTGCCATCTCTTTCTTGCTGCTTGCTACTTGTTAATGTTTGCTTTAACGTTTCTTTAGTTTCCCAATGCATTTCATTCATTTCTGCTTGCAAATTAATCGGTTTAATTGAATTAAATCACAGGAAGTGTAATTTACGAAATGTGTCTCAAGTTTAACTTCCGTGTTTGCACAAGTTCTCGCATAATAAGTAAAGTAACGTTAAGTAAAGTAACGCAAGTCCATTAACTGAGCGTTGCCTATAAAAACCTAGCGAAATTGTCTATCAAATCACGTATTATTGCACCTTTATCTATATGTAAATCGGAAGCAAAGTAATTAAGACAAGTGCCAATCAAATTAAGTATTCATTATAAGGTATTTCGTCTAAACTTTGGATGAATCGCGTATTACTAATGCAACTGACATCAGGAATAAAAAACTATGTTTTTAAACTGAATGAATCAGTGTAAAAAAATAATTAAATTATGAATTTATTTTAATTATTAGAAATTATTAATTAATTTTTAAATTGTAAATTTTTGTACTCTAATTTATTTGTGCCATCTTGAGGAAGTCCTTTTTTATATACTTTTTAAAGAAAGTTCAACATTTTTACTTTATCTAAAACTATTTAATTTATTCTTTATTCACGTTGTAAGCATGAAATGAACTTACGTAATATTTGTTACGTTTTTATTATAAAAAAAATTTTGTTGAACTATTTTTTTCATTATAATTTTTAAATTTTAAGGAACCACTTTACGAATTCTATTATACTTTAAGAATATAACACTAAGGACCCTAAGCCTTAAAACGTATCAATGAATATAAAACTGAATAGATCTTACGAGATGAGCTAACAGTCAATTTAACCCATTTCAGCCCACTTTATATAATCGTTTGAATAGAATTTTCAGCAAGATTGATTCACAATTTGCCGCTGATTTAAGATGACTTACCTTTTTCCCATGGATTGGCCGGTTCGAGATATCCAGTAACGAGCTCCTTATCACTTTCCGGGAATGAGACACGACGCGGCATCGCTGCTGCATTAAATGAGCTGTCCGAGAATTTACGCTGCAATAGGCTGGGCGCTGTGGCACAGCCGCTGCCACTGTAGCTGCTTCTGCCCATGCCAATGCCACTGCCGATAGCCTCGATCGATCCGGCATCACTTCTGTTCGAGCTGGAATTGGATGCGAGCGAATCGGTTCGCCAAACGGCGCTCTGTTTGGCGCCGTGATAAATTCTTATTTTCTGTTGTTGTTGCGTACGCATCTGAACATCGAATGCTGCTGGCTCTGGCTCTGGCGCTGTCGCTGCTTGCGGTTCGCCAACTGCGCTGGCAGCGGCAGCGACTGAGACATCAGCTGTTGTTGCTAATTCAGTGTGCTCTGCCGCAGCTGACAGCGGCAATGGCGTCGGTGTATTGTTGGCTGTCACTGTCATTGTTTCTGTTTCTGTTGCTGTGGCTTGACCCTCAACAGCTGCGACGATGGCAGCAGCGGTATTAACAACAACTGTTTCTTGTTCCGTTGCACTTGTCGATGGTGCTCCTCCTCCTGTTGTTGTTGTTGGTTCTATTGCAAGGTGCGTTGAAATTGTTGGCTCCGTTCCATTGCCAGTTGTTTCTGTCGGGGCCATTGTTGTTGTTGTTGTTATTGTTGCTACTGATGTTGTTGTTGTTGTGTTTGATGTTAATGTTGCATTTGGCGCGGCATTTTCATCAATTTTATGCAACATGATAACTAAACTAATTTGTTTTCTTTATATTTTCCCGTTTCAATTTGTTATAAATGTTCTTCTTTTTTTTGTTGATTTTTTTTAGTTAATTAGGTTTTTTCTCTTTTTCCTCTTACATGTGCATAAATTTATTTAAACTCTGTTTTTTTTCTTCTTTTTACAAACAATTTCCTTGTGTCTCTTCGGGTGCGACATTTACATTTTTACGGCAATTTCAAATGCAATTGGTCAAAAAATCAAATTTAGAATATGTGTATGTGTGTGTGTGTGTGTGTGTATGTATTTGTATGTGTGCGCATATACTTGGTCAGCACTGTAAATAAAAATATTTAAAATAAAATAACTTTTTTTATACATTACAATTCACATATCAGCCGCACAACATTTCATTCTAATCAGAACATGTACACAAACACACAAAATTTTCCTCTCTAAAAAAAAAAACGCACACACAAAATTTTCCATGTAAAAATGGTTTCAAAACAAAAGTCAAACGACACAAAAAAAACAGCGGCATTGAAATGAGCGCACGTTCCTCTCTTGCTGTTGCGCGCTCTTTCGCTCTTTCGCTCTCTCGCACTCTCGCTCACAAACTGAACGAAAAGACGACGCAAAAGAGAATGGCGTAAAAACATTACCTAATTGTTGTTATTGTTTTTGTTTTGTTGCTTTTGTTTCACATTTGCGAGCTAAAACTTTGGGAGCGGACTAGGCAGGCAGGCAGGTAGTAGGGCGACAGCTCTGCCGCTACTTTGCTGTTGTTTTTTTTTGTCCATGCCTTTGCCGTTGTTTTTGTTGTTATCCGTTTTCCCCATGCACATTTTGTATTTTTGTTTACCACACACAGCCTGCCTTTCTCTCATGAGACGTTTGGTCGTGTATATATATATGTGTGTGTGCGAATAACACGCGCCCTGTTGCATGCAAAATTCAAATTAAAAGCCAATTGCAATTGGTAATTACAAACTGTCAAGAGGGACGGACAATCGCACACGCTTTTGATGTTGCTACTTTTTTTCCTGTTTTTTTTTTGGCAATTTGCTTTGAGTATTTGTTTAGAATAAATATAAATTACGTCACATTCTATATCGCTGGCTCACTCACTCCCTCTCTCACTCTCTCGCACTCTTTTGCTGGAGAGTGAACTTTAGGAAAAAAAACATTTTTTGTTTCTGGCATTTGTATGTGAACAAAGGTTTTTATTACAGTTAACTTTATTTCAGTGCATATTTGGTATTTTGGGCGCTAGTTTCACATGTTTTTGTTTTTTTTTTTTTACACTTTGGCATTTAGTTGGGTTTACTTTGCGCATTTTTTAACACATAGCTGATTTAAATATATATATATATATATTTATATATTTATTTTGATTTGTTACACAATATACATTTCACTCGAAATTGACGAAAGAAAACTAAACATACAAAGTAACTAAATCGCATCCGAACAACAACCAACAACAACCGATCACAAAGACGTTTAAAATGCAAAAGGTAGAAATCGAAAATAATGAGCAGAGCAGCAGCAGCAGCAGCAGGAACACGCACTGACACTGCTCTGCTCTCCTCTCTCGCTCTTTAGCTCTTTGCCTCTTTGGCTCCCTTGCTGACAGTGATGCGCGTTGCAAGTCACGACAAAATATTTATTTCACTTGCTAATTTTAATATATCTAATACACTCATATTAACCTAAAGAATATATACATACAAAAACTTAGCACAATCCAAATGTATTACTATTTTATGCATTTATTTAAATTTGGTGGAATCAATTTTGTTATATTTTGTCGCGCAACTACATTTAACACACAGCAAACACGGCACGCGCACATAACTAATTTTGACAGTGCGCACAGTGTTGCCAGACAGGCAAAAGCGCAGTTTCGTTTCTTATCACAGCAAATATTGCACGAAATTTATGTACTATTATTTTTTTTATACATATGCAAATCTTTAGTATGCGTTAATAGTTTATAATAAATATATTGAACGATCCCATAGCAAAAACAAACTAATCCATAACTTTGAACTGGCACATCTGGCAGCGCACTTAATGTCGCGCTCTTTTTACGCAGCTCTCCCTTCCCAACATTCTGATTTTACGCACACAAAAAACGAAAATAATCAAATTTGCGCAAGTTAAATACACTTGCGCGTATATTGAAACAATGAAGTTGCATTCATTTCCAAACCCAAACCACGGCACGCGGCACATAACTCATACGCAGCTCTCGTTCACACAACACAAAATTGTAGCAAAAAAAAAACCTTTTTGTTTGAAAGTGTCCTCTTATTGGTTGCTTAACTGTCGCGTGCACATTTAAGCGCGTTTCATTTTTGCACATTCGGTTTACAAAAAGCAGACTAAAGCGTTTAAAATGTAGCTATGCCAGAGACTATGCAGTGTGACCGCTGCACGAAAATGATAAATATGCCCAAGATTTTTAGAGAATATACCAAAAGTGCCTCTAAAATACTTTAGTATTTAAATACTGATGAATACAAATATACCGAGAAATCGATTTATTTCTCACATGTGGCAGCACCGGTAAGCAGCTGTTATGACGAAAAGCCAACTCAGCTAATGTGAAGAAATTTTTTATACACAAAAAAAAAGTTTTGCACACAAACCATACGATAATTAGGGGCCGCGGATTAGTTTAATTAAATTGTAAACAGTGCAGAAATAGAAAACAATGCAAAATGCGGCCAACAAACGCAAATGCCCCAACCAATACGCTGTGGAGTGACTTGCCCCTCCTCTGCCTGGCCATCGCCTTAACACTTTCCCTTTCAAGTCTTCCAACGACGTGGGCTTTGTCCGACAAACGGCTGTGCGCTGACGAAAAATGCGAACGTAAGTAATGCGCGATATACGTAAGCAGAAAAGCCTAAGCTAAAAGTTTGCTAAATGCAGTTCAATGAAAATTAACCCTGACCCATTTTCCGGCTCATTTTTCATAATTTTTCCTTTGCACAGAAATCATCTCTTTCGGCAGTGCCAAGATCACTTATCAGTCTGGAGGGGATGGCATGCTGCCTTTTAAGATACATGCGCCGGTCCGCGTTCTGTCCAAGAGCGCCGGCAACAATCCGAAGCTGTGGGGCGTAGAGATCAGTGGACGTCGCGGCTATGCCAACAAGGACTTCATCATGGAGAAGAAGATTTTGATTAAGGAAGAGGAGCTTAAATATGAAATGCCTGTGGTTTGGCCACTTAAACCACAAGCAGGGGCTGCCGCCCCAGCAACAGTTCCAATTGCCAGCAATACACCGGCAGAACCACAGGAGCCACAACAGCCATTGGAGCAAGCGAGCAAGCCATTGCTGAATGCTTCCGAAACAGCTGAAGATATAGTAACAACAACCACTTCTCCGCTGGACACGCTTAAGCTGGCCATACTCACGGAACAGGAGCAAAGCACCAGCAGCAGCAGCAGCAGTGAAGTGCCTTCACCTATAACCCCTGTGCAGCCCAATTTGCAGTTAGTCGATGGCACAGAATTGCCGCTGGAGGCTGTGCCCGCTGTTACGGAACGAAATCCGAATGCTTCTCATGCAGACGAAGTCAAAAAGGCAGCCAATAGTAACAATGCTGAGTTGGAGGACGACGAAGAATTCGATTACGAAGATGACGAAGAGAATCTTAAGGATGACGACAACGAAAACGAGCCAACACTTGATAGCAAAGTTAACGACAAACAAAACGACTCGAAAGCAACTGTTGATCCGACAGCAACAACACCAGCTGCAGAGGCAAAGGGCACAACTGAAGCCGATACGAAGCTGGAAGTTAATGAAACTCAGCCAGAAGTTACAGCCAATCCAATTGAAGCTGCGCTGCTTGTAGAAACACGCAATGTGAGCGCTGTGCTTGATGAGGAGCAGCTGCAGGCAGACCCTCAGGCTAAAGCAGTTGAAGAGATGGCACCGGAAAAAGAAGAGACAAAAGAGCCTACGCCAGAAGCTAATGTAGTTGAAAATTTGTTCAATATCGCGCCAGAAGCTCAGCTGATGTCACAACAAATCACTGAACCAAGCGTTAAGGAGGCAGCCGCAGCTGAAGCTTTACCAAGCCAAACAGAAGCTCAAACTGAAGCGACAATAGAGCAGAAAATTGAAGTAGTAAACCAATTGGAAGAGGCAGCAAAAGCAAATGGCAGCAATGTCGAAGTTGAAGAACAACTCAAAGAGCAGCAGGTACCTGAGCCACAGCCGGATGCCACAGCAGCTCAGCCAAATGAGAATGCAACTGTTAAGGTAGATGCCGAAGCAACAATTGCAGCTAAAGTGGAGGATGCAATTGTGTTGAATGAAACGAGTCAGCAGCAAGTGAAGACAGATGCCGATGCTGCTGCAGCACAGCCAAAGACAGAGGAGATTGTGCCACAGGCAGCCGATGAGGTGGACAGCTCAACGGCCAGGTCTACAGAGGAACCCATTGTTGCGCCCAGTTTGCCACCATTGTTTAAGCAGCAGCATTTCAATAATCCAAATGAATACTACAAACAGCTGCAAGAACAGCAGCAGAAGCAGAAGGAGCTAGATGAGCAACAGAAGCAGAAGGAGCAAGAGCAACAGGAACAGCAACAGCAGAAGCAGGAGGTAGATGAGCCACAGAAGCAACAGCAAAAGGAACAGGAAAAACAGGAAGAGCAAGAAAAACAGCTGCAGAACGAGGAGCAACTGCGGCAGCAGCAACAGGAGGAAGAGCAGGAGAAGCTGCTACAACAGCAGGAAGAACAGCGACAAAGAGAGGAACAACAGCGACAACAAGCGCTGAAAGAGCAGCAACAGGAGCAAGAGAAACTGCGACAAGAGGAGGAAGCACAGCGACAGCAACAGCTACAGGAACAGGAGAAACGGCGACAGCAGCAGCAACAGCAGCTAGAACAGCAACAGCGAGAGCTGCAAGAGGAGCTGCAACGTCAGCGAGAGAAGCAGAAGCAACAGCAACAGCAACAACAGGCGCAACAAGAAGCCGTACAGCATACCACGGCCTCTGCAACCGCATTCGACCCGTATGATGCAGTATATCAGGCAGAGCCAACAGCTGCGCCAACAGCACGCGACCAACACGTTGCAACTGGTTCGGTCGAACCGATTGGCCAGGCGACAGTGCCTGCCGAGACGCTCAAAGAGGAAGCTGCACCCGGACCGGGACTATTTAGCACCATTATGAACACGGTTAACTCATTTATATCCAATGAAGATCAAAAGGAGCCCAAAACTGAGCCGCTAACGGGCAGCGATGAGCTGCATCGTTTGCTATATCCGGATGCGCCTGGTGCAAAGGGTAAGTGGCTGTAGACTAGATATGATATTATGATATATATATAGTTATATAATGCTCATGATTCTTTTAAATTGAAAATTATTTTCCTATAAGAATTTTGAAGGCAAAATCAAAGCATTTTATAATTTTTAAAATATTCTTTTGAATTACTTTGAATATTACATTTCAATTCATTTTCTTAAATCAGTTTTCAACTCAACAGAAAAGAAAATTTTTAATTCATTTTAAACTATTATATTATTTTATTTTATTAAATATAGTTTAGAAATGTTCTTGTTTCTGCGAGATTTAAAAATAAATCAAGGTTCGTATCGCCAAACAAGGTTTACTAGAGTCAAGGAACGACCTTGGAAGACTCCAAAGTTAACTTGGTTCTATATAGAAACTCAAAGAACAATCAATCAGCAAATATAGGAAAAAATATTATAATTTTAACTATATTTTATATAAGTTTTTCATTTGATTTTCTTTATTGATTCATAATTAAACATTAAACTTTTTATTATATATGTTTCTATAGAAGATACCCAGTCTGAGGGCTATTGCACTCGACCATTGGATGCCAATTGTCATACCACCATTGGCCTGGATAACTTTCTGGAGGTGTTGGCAGCGAAAGTGTTGGATCATAGCCTTTTATTGCTTTGCGTTGTCATTGCGGCTGCCTCGTCGCTGTTCTTTTTGTTCACCTACTATTGTTTCTGTAACAGCAGCCAGGAGGGTGCATTGCTCTCCAAACTGAATCATTTGGAGCGCAGTCTCTTGGCGGCGCACAAGGAGAACCTCATCATAAAGCACGATCTGATGGCAACACGCACCAAACTCTCCAGCATTGAGGATAATTCCTTTGGCTCAAATGATATGGTCGCTGCTTTGAAGAAACAACTGGAAACAGAGCTCTTGGAGAAGGCGCAATTGCAGGAACAGGTTAGCTCCCTGGAGAAGGTAAGTTTGTAGAGAATCTCAAACTATATCAAATAATAATATAATATATGTATTAACAAGGATTTGGACAATGCAGCCGAAGCAGGCTTGGAGCTGAATAAAATGCTGTCTGAGGTACTGAATAGTCAGAATGGCGATGAAGCTTTCATGAATACAGTCGACGAACTGCAACGGCAGCTCAACGATCAAGAAAGTGAGTTAACAGCAACTTAACATTCACTTAACATCAAATCAAACTAAATTATTTCTCACAGAGATCATCATTGACATCAATGCCAGTTTGGCGGAGAAGAGTCGCGAGAATAGCGAACTGCAATATTCGTATACGGAGTCCACAACTCGCCTAAATAGTGAAATGAAGTCGCTGCAGCAGGATAACTACGAGCTGGAAATGGAGAAGTCCAAGCTGCAGACGCGCATTGGCGAAATCCAAGTGGAGTCTGAGCTGGAGTTGTCGAAGGCTCTGGAGGCGCGTAACTTTGAAATGCAACGGCTGCAGAAACAGATTATGGAACTGAATGCCAAATACGACAAGGAGCATAGCGAACTGCAGACGAGCCTGGCCAAAATCGAGGCACTGGAAGAGTGCTTGAAGACGATCAAGAAGGATGGCAACGCCAATGTCAAGGACTTAATATCAACGGCCAAAATGCGTGGCGAACTGAATGCGATGCAGAAAAAGTTCAAAACGCTCCAAACGAAACTGGAGCAGGAGATGGAGAACAAGGCACGGCTCGAGAGCCAGCTGCAGGCATCCAGCGCTGACGTTGAACAACTTAAACAGGACTTCAATCAGTCTGAACGAGACAAGCTTGAGGCGCAAACACGTCTCGAAGTGCTCTCCGGCTATTTCCGTGAGAAGGAAACACAGCTGCAAAAGTGGGTGCCATTTATGACTTACGCTGATCACTTAGTGGATGTTGAGCAGCTTTATCTAGGCAAAGTATTGCTTTGGATAGCTTAAGTTTTGATTTGGATATATGTTTATTTTTGGTATTAAGTAGAAATTTGCAAAAGATAGCAGGGAGATCGACAAGGGATCTGTTATGTCAGAATTTCTTTGAGCTTTAAGTTATTGTCTAGACTTTCTTAGATAGATAAACTCTTAGATAGGTAGACTATAGAATACAGATTTTATTTTAACTAGAAAATTTATTCTCCTAAAAGGCTAAAGTACGTATTCAACAGTTTTTTATGAAGAACTTAGCAAAGTCTTAAGAGGAGCTTTCTCAAAACAATTTATTAATCTAATATTTCTGCTTTTACAGAGAGCTCAGCTTGCAGGAGTCTAGGTGGCTGCAGCACCAGGGCGAAAATGCCAGCACTGTTGAGACTCAGACGCTGATGAAGAACGAAATTCAGCTGTTAAAGTAAGTGAAGCTCAGCTGAAATATATATATATATATATATATGCATATCTATAACTATACTATTCCCTAGATCTCAAAACGATGAGCTGCGCGCTGAGATTGAGGCGCAGATTGCCTCGCATAAGGCACAGATGGGCACGCTGGAGAATCGTGCACATGAATCGTGGCTGGCAGCGCGTCAGTCTGATCGACGCCGCGAAGAGGCGCAGGCTGAGGCCGCTGGCTATCGGCGTCAGATGACAGCCATGGCCAGCGGAGTAGGCGATATGGCGGCTGATGTATTGCCAGCCAATGGCGGACTGGGCGCGCCTGAGCAGGCAAATGCGCCATCGCCGGTGCCATTGCCGCTGCCATTGCCCGGTTCGCCTGGTCTGCTTAATATGCCCAATCCACTGCCATTCCTGCCGGCGCCCTTCTCGCCGTTCATGGGCCTGCCGCCATTTTTGCCACCACCCGTGGTTGCTGGCGGTGCACGTCCACCGCCGCTTGGCCGCATGCGCTCGCCGCCACCGACCTCATCGTCACGCGATCGGTACTCGCCGCAACGCGATGATCGCGACGACTACAGCGACTATGATGACTACTACGACGATGAGGATGATGATTGCGGCAATGATCGGCACAGGCGACACAGCGGCAGCTGGGGTCGCCCGCATCGCGACTCGTTCAGGCATTCGCCGCGCACGTATCGCTCGCTGTCGCCATCGGACAGTCGCTACAATTATAATGAAACGGAAACAGACTTCAGTCCGCCGCCGAGCCCAACTCCCCCGCGCAAGAACAGCTCCCGAACTGTCAGCGAAGTATGAAGTAGCAAATGCGGCACGGTGTACTTCTCAAATGATGGTGGACAACACGTATCCTAACATATTATGTACGAGTAGTTGCAGAAACTCAAAAAAACTAGTTCAAATCTATGTATATTTATTATTGATCATCGGATTAACTACGACTTAGGGCGACTCACATACTTATACACACACACACACACAAACACACACACACGATTCCCACAATACGAATTTGAGACATATTCAAATCCAACATCAATTCAATGGCTCAATGGTAGAAATGATATCAAATGCAAAACTAAAACAAAAATAAACCAAACATTTAAAACACCAAAAAAAAAGTATGAAAACTTTTAATTTCAAACTTAGAGACAGAAGAAATCATATTTTATAGATAATGAATGAATTTTGCAAATTTGAAATGAGAAATTTGTGTTTAGGTCAGACAAAGCTAAGTTTTAGTACCTTAGCTCGGAAATAAGTTTAAAACTTTTGCAATATGTTTTAGACTCGATTCCAAAATCTTTTTTAAATTATGGATTCATTATGGATTATATATATATATATATTGTAAAGGATTAAGTTTCCATAAAACAGTTTTCGTATCATTTCCTCAAGAAAAATAATAATTTTACAAATTCCCAGACCATCCAGAATAGCAGTTTAACGCATGATTCAACATGAATCCAAAGTAGGACAATTTATTAATAATTTGATTATGCGATAAGATTAACAAAAAGCCATTGCTCATAAACAATTATCAGAATCAGCAGAATTCAACTTGTAATGTTCCGTTGTAAAGCTAATTTTGTCTATTTATATGCCTGATTAGCCAGATCTAATCGATTTCCAGCTTACGAAATGAGCCAACTGCACCGAAGGTGGAGCACTTGTCCTCCGGGCGGCTGTCCACATCGCGTAGCTTTTCATCGCAGCCAAAGTGCTGTGAGGCCAAGAAGTATTGTGCATAGGCGCAAAGCTTTGATTCCATGACGTGACTGATGTCCTCCATAATGCCATGGGTGCCACCATATTCCAAGGGCAAGTAATCGGGCGAAACTATATTGAAAATGGCATCCGGATGGGAACTCACGGAAATCTAAAGAATCAAATATAGAGTAGATATATATATATTTAGAATATTTAATAAGTCAACCTACTCTACTCTTGATCTTGGCGGGAAAGAACGATTTTAGCGTATTGAAACCGGCCTCAAAGGCTGGCGGCACATTGATGAAGTGGATGCCCTTCTGCCGTGTGGGCATCGCCTCATCGGCATAGGCCGAGAACTTGCGCAACAGCTCCGGCTGCAGGGCGAACAGATGTGTGCCCGTAATGCCCTTCATGTCCATGATTTCGACATAACCCGAAATCGTAGCATTCTCATCCTCAAACATCATAATCTCACCAAACATGGAGCCAACGCGTATAATGTCCTGAAACTTGTATTTGCTCGTGTCGTAGCTGCCAGCGCGTATGATGGTCACACAAGGACCTGTATCATCCTCATGCTGGGGTATGCGCAGCAAGATGCTGTGAGGATTAGATGATAGATATAGATATAGATATAGATATAGATATAGATATAGATATAGATATAGATATAGATATAGATATTGATATAGATATAGATATAGATATAGATATAGATATAGATATAGATATAGATATAGATATAGATATAGATATAGATATAGATATAGATATAGATATAGATATAGATATAGATATAGATATAGATATAGATATAGATATAGATATAGATATAGATATAGATATAGATATAGATATAGATATAGATATAGATATAGATATAGATATAGATATAGATATAGATATAGATATAGATATAGATATAGAAATAGGTATAGATATAGATATAGATATAGATATAGATATAGTTATAGAATAGTTATTATATATGCCCACCCTGATCGTATGATGTCCAAGACCAACGGATCTGTGGCCAAACGTCGCTCGTTGAACACCTCCGGTATGGAGGCCTGCAGCGTATAGAAGCGATCGTATTTCTGTTTGGCGCGCTCCAAGCTGAATTTGGTGCCGCGCAGAAAGGCCAGCAGGAACTGATGCTCTATGCAGCCGCGCAAATGCGGCTGCTTGAGCACCCAATCCCGCAGCGCCTCCACATCATCGACCACACGATGCGGCACCTCGTTCAGCTCCTCCACGGCAATCGTTTGCAATGCCGGCTTCAGGGGGCGTATACGCAATGAGTTCATGGCTAGCGGAGCAACGGAAGCAAAGAATTTGTTAGCAATGTCAACCTTAAGTATGTTTGATAAGTATAAAGATTATAGAATCGATTATAGTAACACTAATCATTGTGTATATATTCCGTTTGTTTGTTATGGCTTTTGAGATTATCGCGCATACGACATGTTGGCCTGCATATAAAATGCATTTTATTTGTTAACTATTTAATCTATACTCTTTATTATTAGCATTTTATATATATAAATATTTTTTTTTATTATCTTTTACTTTTTATTCATTTTACAAATTTTTTATTTTATTCATTTTGATTTATTATAGTTAGATTTAAATCAAAACATTTATTTAATGGATTTAATTAAAGTTTCTCGGTTTGATTTTTATTTAATTTTAATATACATTTTTTTTATTTATCATTTATTTATTTACACATATTAATATTTTTGCTCATTTTATTAAAATTGTTGAAATTCCACAGTTTCCCATTTTTTTCAACCTAATTGAAATCCAATAAGTCAATATTTATACAGTGGTACGCATACACATATTTTTGCTCAAATTTAATGTGAAATATTAAATATTTTAAAGCAAGAACGATTATATTTATATATATATTTATTTATATATTTTTTTAAGTTAATATTAAAAATACACTTATTTTTTCCGCTTAAATTAAACAAAAAATTAATCATAAAATAAAAAATATATTCAACATTTTTTATAAATTTTAAAACGTTTTGAAGATTTAAAAAAAAAAAAAAACTTTACATGACATATTTTGAAAATATATTAATTGAACAAATTTTTAAAAATTATTATTAATTGAAAACACAATTAATGTTATATTATTTGTTTTTAATTTGAATTAAATTTAACATTCAATCAAAATTGTTAAATATTTTAAATTAATAATTTGCAGTTAAATAATTTATATTTATTATTAAATTATTTTACTGCCTAAACTTTATTTTATTTTTTAAATTTCGGCAAACATTTCAAACAAATTTCAAATTTTTCATTAAAATTTTTTTTTATTTAATTAGGCACAGGTGTTTTTTTTTTATCGCAAAACGCTTGAGTTGCGATTTTCATTTGTTTTTTTTGTTTGTTTCTTTTTTTTCCGGCTGCATTAGCGCGTGTTTACCGTTTGGAAATGCAGCACCGACTGATACAAAAGGAAAAACAACAAACGACCAAATCAACGAACTTCGAAGTGTTTACTTTTGTTGATCAGAAGCCGATTTAGCGATACACGAAGTCTTTTTGTTGTTTCCCACGGGTCTTGAGGGTATATTGGTTGTGTGCAAAGGTATGTAACAGGCAAAGCTGGGAAATGGCAGAGTGCATAAAGTAGATATGTATAAAGCTAATCAGCATTAACAGATAACTCTATCTAGCTGCTTGGACTTGTCTCTGTCTAACCGTTCTTCCCTCTGCCTTTTCGTTTGTCCGTCTGCCTGAAGGTCCTTTAATAGCCAATAAAATCAAGTTTCTCTCAAGTTATCGATAACTTTTAGCAGTTAAAAATGAAGTCGTTTTTTTCAACTGTTTATGCCCAAATTTAGTATATTAACTTGCCAAATGTTTAGACAGATAACAAAGGGTTCAGTTTTAGATACCTTACTCTTAAAATCTAGAAAAATTCATTTTTAAATAGTATTTGGAATGATATACCAGATTCATATTCCAAAGTTTTCATTCAAACCGATCAATAAACACTCCACTTTTTACCTGAATTTTGGTAAGAAGAAGCACAAAAACGAAAGCAAACAACATACGTGGCCTTATACACCTGTGTATGTGTGTATTTTTGTATATGTATGTGTGCATAAGTATCACAAAAATACTTAAGGCGCTCGTCACGTTGTTTAGGGTATCTGTTAGTCAGTCTATTGTTGTTTTTTATAGTATTATTGGCAAACGCTTAACGGGGTAGGAAGCAAAGATTTACTTGCTATGTTGAGTGCCAGGCGCCGTTAGTCACATGTAATTTGCAGTGGGTGGCTTTTCGCCAATTGATTGTCTTAATTGGCTTTGGATTTGGCCACATACAAATGCACGCACACACACACACACACTCACACACACACATACGCATGAGTATTCTTTTAAGTGCATGCACCTGCGCCCTTCCTCTAGCTGGATTTTGATTTGTTCCAATTTTATGCAATACTCGACGTCATGTTTAATTATTTAAATGTTATTGGCGAACTAATTAGTTCAATTTGCTTCTTTTTTATTTTTTATGACTTAACAATTGAGTGAATGCTGATAATAGAGAGAGGTTACTTGAGTGCATCTTCTTTATATATATATATATTTTTTTTTTAATTGAGGAAATCAAAGATTGATAATTTATTTTAACGTGACATATAATTAATTATTTATAAATAAAAATTAATTTGATTGATTTATTTAAATATATTATTAGCTTGTTTTTGGTATTGCATGCCCATTAAAAGTAATCAAGCATTAAAAAAAATATATACAAATTGTCTCTTGTAAAGTAATAAAATATTTTTTTTTCACAAAACTTTAAAAAAAATATTTTAAATTGAAGATATTTAAGCCAGTCCGTTAAAAATCCAGTCACCTTTATGTTCTTGCAAGCAAAATGCTTTCAAAAAATTAAATTAATACTTTCAAGGGACTATAATAATTTTAAATTAATATTCTTATAATTTTTCAAATACAATTTTTTTTAAATATAAAAAACGACTTTTTAAAAATCTAAGAAAAATAATCCTTTACTTACTATACAAAAAATACTTTTTTCTTCGGTATTAAATAGTATTTTGTGTTTCGATAAATGTATTCGATAGCTGGATTTTTGTGCTAATTGGCATAGTGACACAGTGACAGGTAGCAGAAAATATACATATAAATTTGTAATAATAATTTTTTTTGGAGGAGCAAATACTAATGTTAAATTCAATAACACAACATAATGCAGGTCGCAACAATGTCCAACGTTGGAGACACCGAAAATCCCTTTGCAGCTCTGCTGCAGCAGGGCACCGAGGCCAATGGCGTTTCCAAGCAGCTGATCGAATCTATTTTGCTCTTTACACTGAGCAAAGATGTGGACACTAAGCGTAATAAGACGATATTGTGTCTGGCCGATGTCGTTGTTGCCGACAATAGCAGTGAGGACACTCTATGCATTGATCTGCTGGCACATGCGCTATTCGAACGCCTGATGCTGGACGACACTACGAAATACCTGCTGCCAGCTGAACAGGTAAATCAAAGGCAACAGGAGCAGGCGCTTGAGACACGAGCCATGATCTATCTGCACGGTGCGTTCGCGCGATGGGAGAAAATTCAGCGCAATTGCAGTATACAAGACAAAAAGCATGGGCAGCAAATACTTGACTTAATCCTGAACAATGCCAGCACCTGCATGCGCCAGCCAGATCTATTCGCACCCCAATCCTTCTCCGGTCAGTGGCTGGAGCTGTTCGAGCAGGCGGACGAGCATGATACAAGCACGCAAGAGTTTTTGGTGTGCGTGGTGGGCAAGGTGCTCGAAGAAGTTGAGCCTCTGGAGGCGCTGGGCGCCCTCAAGGCCATATTCTATCCCATGCTGAGTGAATTGCAGAAGCAATTGGCCAAGGACAATTTGATTACAATACGCAAGAATATATTCTGGATCTTTGGTTTCTTTGTGCGCGAGAAGCGCGCCGGCGTGCTCGGCGAACTGCTCGTTGACTTCACCACGCCCAATCCAAAGGCTAAAGGTAAGTCTTTATAGATACTAATGTGATCCATAAGATATTCACATATATTTGTTTTTAGGCGGTGAATATATGGATACGCTCTTTGGCCAATTGCTGTGCATATCCATTATGCCCAAGACACAAACGGCTCCCTATGAATTCTTTCGCGATATTTCCTTGATCTCGCAGCAATCTGATCCCACGCTATGGCAGCTGCTGGCACATCATCAGCAGGCTATGTTCACGCTAATCAAACAGCTGCTCGTTCAGTCCTCCACAACCAAGAAGAAGACGCTGCAATGGATTGCCAACTGTCTGGATGCGAATGTGGCGCGCGGCCATCTATGGAGCACCATCAACCTAAACCTGGAGCAGACCGTGCACAGCACAGCCAGCGATGCATTTATGACCAGCCTGAGCGCGGTGCTAATGCGTCTGTGTGCGCCGCTCTGTTCGCCTGCCCTGAAGGTACTCGCTAGGTTTATATCTGTTTAAAGTCTGCTAATATATATATCAAATCCTCTTTCAGGTGCTCCTGGTAGATCCCACATATTGCGGTGTGGCAGACATTATGGATCGCCTTACTAAAGGCGTTAACATGCTGAAGGCTTTTGAGGAGACATGCCTGCTGCCCATGGACGAGGGAGAACAGCGTCTGACAGCGGAAAAGTATAATTTTATCACTGAAATCTTCTATATGGCGCACAAGGCATTCGAGCTGGGCAATCGAGCGTGCATTGAACGCTTGACGCGCATGATGCGTGAGCTGCAGAACACCCAAACCGCTTACCAGGATGTGGCAGCCAGTGATCCCAACAATGATCTAACTAAGAATCTGTTTCGCATGCTGCAGGATCAGATGCAACAGGTGCTCTGCATACGCAACGGCTTGGCGGAGCCAGAGAATGATACGGCAATACTCAAGTTCTTTGAGGCTTCGGCCATTTGGTTGACTGAAATTGCAATGCTGCCACGCGAATGCTTCGAGGCGGGACTGGACAAAAAGGACTTTTCGCCGCAATTGTTGCGCAATCTGGAACTGTTGTCGGAAACGCCGCCGTTTGTGGCGCCGTACATGAAGTCCGTGCCAGAGAATATCATTGACAACATTGCGGCGTATTTGAATTTCTGTCGCAGCTTCCCTGGCGATCAGTTCATACAATTGCACACCAGCTCGCACGATGCGTTCTTCAAGATGATTCTACTGTTTATGGGCAGCTCGGAGCTGGTAAAGAATCCACATTTGCGTGCCAAACTGGCGGATGCTTTGGAATTTCTGCTGCCCTCACAGATGTCCGCCAGCAATCGCAAGGCATTCAACACGCACGTCTTCGACAGTCATCCGGATCGCTTGCAGGTGGTGCGCAGTCTGTTAAATGTGTTTGTCAGCATCGAGATGACAGGGCAGTCGGTGCAGTTTGAGCAGAAGTTCAACTACCGTCGACCCATGTACGCGATCATGGAGTTCCTTTGGACCAAGGAGGAGCACGTTGACTGCTTTAGGCAACTGGCCAAGGATGCCGAAAACAGCATGGAGGCTATTGAGCCGCCGCTATTCTTGCGCTTCATCAACCTGCTTATCAATGACGCTATATTCTTGCTGGACGAGTCGCTCTCCAATCTGGAACAGATCAAGCAGCTGCAGCAGGCCCAGGACAATGGCGAATGGAACAATCTGTCGCACAACGAGCGACAGCAGCAGACCACCAACTTGCATCATCTGGGCATGCTGGCGCGCTTCGACAACATTTTGGGTCGCGATACCATCAATCTGCTGAAGCTGTTGACCAGCGAGATTAAGAGCATCTTCTGCCACAACAGCATGGTGGATCGCATTGCGGCCATGCTCAACTATTTCCTATTGCATTTGGTGGGACCGCAGCGTGAACGGTTCAAGGTCAAGGACAAGAAGGAGTTCGAGTTCGATCCAGCACAAATGGTGCTGGAGATAGCGCACATTTACATAAATCTAAGTACTGACAACAGCTTCTGCCTGGCCATTTCGCAGGATGGCCGCTCCTATAGCGATCAGCTCTTCGGCTATGCCGAAAACATCCTAATACGCATCGGCGGTGGTCAGCTAATTGGTGACATGTCCGAGTTTGCGGCCAAGGTGCAGAAGATGGGCAACGATTACAAGGAGGAGCAAGAACTGCTGGCCGATGCGCCCGAAGAGTATCTGGATCCGATTATATCAACGCTCATGACCGATCCGGTGGTGCTGCCCAGTTCCAATGTGACCGTTGATCGGTCCACAATTGCACGCCATTTGCTAAGCGACCAGACCGATCCCTTCAACCGCGAACCCCTCACCATGGACAAGGTCAAGTCGAATGTGGCGCTCAAGCAAGAGATTGAGCAATGGATCGAGGGCAAACGCAGTGCGGCGCGTGTCAAGAGTTGAACACTCAAACTGGGCGAGGGCAAACGCGCTTAACCAAAGAATTAGCTCGTTTTTTGGGGGGGGATAATAACCGGATAAGGCTTTAGTTTAATGTAATTTTCTCTTTCCTCACAATTCCAGTTTATGTACAAGCCACATCCACGTATGATTCGTACATAAAAGGCATTTTCCATTTCCAATTTTCAATTTCCAAGAAATTCTTATATTTTATGGGTGAGCTGGTATTCTCAAGTTTGTGTGTGTATATTCAAGCAATACGAGTGCGTGTTTGAATAAATAAATAAATAAATATAAAATTTAATCAGAAAATAAATGTAAATATTTTATGTCGGCGTTCAGAAGAAACGCATTTAAACAAATTATGAATAAATAAATAAATAATTCTTTGTGCCGTTGCAGTTGACAAAAAGTTTATTTTTTGATTTTGGTAATATGATAAGAGGGAATTAATGATGTCAATAAATATCTATATAAGGTTGCCGTAGACTTTATACCTTTGACAAGGTATCTATATACATAACTTCGTTGTACTTTTGATATACAGATATGAAGTTTACATTCCAAAGAGTTTTCTTTTTAAAAGCGATCTACACATGTTTCTATATTATCATATAAACATACATCTTAGTCCTAGCTCTATAAACATTTATCTCATGCATATACAGATTACATTCCAAAGATCCTTGCTTTCAAAAGCGATCTATATATATTTCCAAATAATAAACATCATAAGCCTAACTCTATAAACGTTTGTCCTATGCTATGTTATGTGCTTAAGCTAACTCCATAAGAGCTTCTTTACAATATTTTATCTTGAATCTAGTGGCATGCCTCTTAGCCGTAATCCTGAATCTACTCATTGCCATCACAGCTCATTTTCCTCGACCACATCATGGCTCATATGCTCGAACTGTTCGGTGACCAATTGATGGGCCAGACAATCGCCGCACAGATTTAGGTAGCAATAGCAGCTGTTGCAGTGCCAGCGCTTGCGCGTCACAGCCGACTCCTCACACTCTGCACACTTGGGCGCCAGCGGGTCAGGACTGTAGCCATCCTCCGTTTGCAGCTTCTCGTCTCGTATGGCTGTTAGTATTTTCAGCTGCAGTAGCTTTTGGCGACGAGCCTCCGTTTCTAGCGTTTCTGGTTCCAGTTTTGGTTCAACTTTGATTTGTGGCGGCGCTGCCGACGGCGGTGGTGATGGCGCCACAGGCACATGCTCATCCAAAGTGTATTCATCCTCGGGCATTTGAATCTCTATGTTCTGGGCCGGAAAGAACGTGGAGCGACGCACACTGAACTTGGGTCGGGCTGGGCCGCCTGCACGCCGATACTTAGGCAGACGACCGGGCACCGGCATGCCGGCATCGTGTAGCTTCTGAAAGTACTTTTGCACCCGACTGAAGACCTGCTGAGGCGTGCGATTGCCCAGAGCTTTGGCGATCTTGCCAAAGCGTCGCATTTCCACCTCTTCGGGCGGATATTCGATGAGCAGCTGTTCCAGCTGACGCTGCTCCTCGTTCGTCCAGAAACGAGTTTGTGTTTTGCTCCCATTCTTATTACTCTTGTCCTCCTCAGTCGGCTGAGCACTAGCCGCAGGCGCCTCGATCTTAACATCTTGCCTTACGTTTAATGTGGGCAGCTCGGGCAGGCGAATTGTGGTTAAGTAATTGGGCGCTATCAGAGGCTCGTTGTTGCGCAACCTCTCCAGCAATAGTTGCGGATTCTCCAGATAGTTATCGCGCGCTTGCTCCAGTTCCCCAATTTGTTGATGGACGCGAATGCGTTGCGCCTGCAGCGTGGCTATGGTGCGCAGGAGATTGCTATAGCATTGATTGCCGCGCAGCGCCAGGTGCTCCGTTTCAAAGTGAAACACATCCTCATCGCTGGCATCGTCATCGAGGTCGTCACTATCATCATTCTCATTCTTTATGTTATTTTCATTTGTTTCATTTTGTTGATTGTTTTTGGTTTCCATTTGTAAGCGGGTTCAATTCAAGAGCACTAGAAATGAGCAAAGCGCAATCAGCTGTTATTGCAGAAACTATCGATAATTTATTCGTTAGCGCCAATTTATGCTGTTTTCAAATATACATTTTATATAATCGCCAATTTATGTTGTTTTTAAATATAATTATTCTTTAATCTGCCCATAAAATTTATTACTTTACAGTTCACGTACAAGATGCCTTTCGTATTTATATAAATATAGGAGAAATACATTTTATCAAAAGTGATAACATGTTATCGATTACTCAAGATCATTCTGATATGCAACAGCTGTTTTCTGTGTTAAGGGAGAGGCACTGCACGTAACAAGTTGTTATTTATAATAGCCACAATGCAATTTCCACGATATTTGACATGTCCTCTACGCCAATTGTCTATCCATGTAAGCCATTATGTACTATAGATACAATTAGTTTTAATCCAATTAATTTCAGGGCAGATCTTCAAGATTTATGTCTCAGCTGTCACAGGATAAAGTGCGCATTGTGGAGGTGGGACCACGCGATGGTCTGCAAAACGAGCCGAAACTGCTGCCCGCTGCCATCAAAATTGAACTTATCGATCGTCTGTCGGAAACGGGCCTAGAAACCATTGAGGCCACCAGCTTTGTGAGTGCCAAATGGGTGCCTCAGATGGGCGACAATTCCGAGGTCTTGCGCGGCATACGCCGGGTACCGGGCATCAGCTATCCCGTGCTAACGCCTAATCTGAAAGGATTTGAGAGTGCTCTGGAGGCGGGTGCCGAGGAGGTGGCTGTATTTGGTGCCGCTTCGGATGCCTTTTCGCTCAAAAATGTCAATTGCACAGCGGCAGCGGCTATCGAGCGCTTCAAGCCCGTCCTCGAAGCTGCCAAGAAGCATGGAGTTCGTGTGCGTGGCTACGTTTCAACTGTGGTGGGTAAAATCTATTGAAATAATGAATAATTATGGTTAATTATTCAATTCCCTTTCAGGTAGGCTGTCCCTATGAGGGCGCCGTTCCGCCCCAGGCAGTAGTCAAGGTGGTAACAGCGCTGCACGAGATGGGCTGCTATGAAATCTCGCTGGGCGACACCATTGGCGTGGGCACGCCGGGCACCATGCGCAAGATGCTGGATGAAGTGACACGCGCTGTTCCCGCACAACAACTGGCCGTACACTGCCACGATACCTACGGCCAGGCGCTATCGAACATCTTAACTTCCTTGGAGTACGGCATACGAGTTGTGGATGCCTCTGTCTCTGGCCTGGGCGGCTGCCCGTATGCACGCGGCGCCTCCGGCAATGCAGCTACTGAGGATGTGGTCTACATGCTGCACGGCATGGGCATAAAGACGGGCGTCAATCTGGACAAGCTAATTGAAGTGGGCCGCTACATATGCACGGAATTGGGCAGATCCTCCGAGTCTAAGGTGAATCGTGCCTGGAAAGGTCCTCAGGGTAAAAAGTTGTAAGCCTTTACATACCCACAAAGCAATCGATGGCATTTACTAGTTATTAATTGTTATTGCATCTGTGTGTTTTATATCGTAATCTTTATTATTACAAAATTAAAAACTAATTGCGATTCGCTTTATGAATTTGTTTTGAATCCCATGGAGAAACGTTTCCTCTTCTTACCATGTTCCCAACAATATTTATTAAAATTTCTGAGCATCCTTAAGCGTGTACAAGGAGATGTCGCCCGAGGCTAGCGACAAATCTGCCAAACTTTGATTGGGACGACGCGGTATGTGCGATGGATGCTTGTTGCTGCTGCTGTTGATGTTGCTGTTGCTGTTTATGTTGCTGTTGGTGTTGCTGTTGCTCTGGCCAGGCATCTTCATTTTGCCATCGTGGCGCAGCACAGTTGGCTCGGCAGCTGAATTCAAATACTTTTGAATTTTCGGCACACTCGGCATGGGCACGGGAGTACGTTCATCAACGAACTGAAGAAGGTACACAAAAAGTTTATAAGTTTAAGAAACAAATTAATTAAAGTTAAATTTTAAATTATAATAAACTAATTTTGAATGATAATAATAATTTTAAATAATAATAATAATACAGATACAATAATACTAGCTCACAGTCTCACCTGCTTCAGCTCAGAAGAGATATATGCCTTCTTAGGCAAAAACGGAGCAGCTGGATTAAAGCAATCAAAACTAAGCTTCGTTGCGTTGCCATTGCCCGCTGTGGCTGCATTTCCCCTATGGAGCTGGCTCATCAGTGACTCCTCCTCCAATTGCATGATGCTCAGATTGTTTGCCTTCTCGCGGAACATGCTCATGAGGGGCGCAATGCCCGACTTTTGTGTATAGGTGCGTATGGGACTGACAATGTGTGCAAAATTATCTTTGTGCTGATTTAAGAGACGTCGCATCGGTATGGACGAGGGTTGCTTGAAGAACTTGGTTTTCGGCGTATCCATATTAATGGGATAACGCGTTCTGCCAGAGGCCGTTAGCAGCTTGTTGCTGCTTTGGGGCAACTGTGGCTCCGATTCCTTTTGGGGCGTCAACACAAAGGTATTCTGTTTCGTTGGCTTCTGATGCAAATGGATTATGTTGGGATCTGGTTGGCGCTCTGGTAACTCTGGTGGTATCTCCTTTTTGGCTTCCATATACTCTTGAGCCTTCTTTAGCATGTATTCCATTTCCTCGATGGTGCCATTCAAACGTATTGACTTGTTTTCTTTATCTTCCTCCGTATCTGAATCAATTAAGGAACATTCCTCCTGTTTAATGCTTTCCCTGCTCTTTTCCTCCCCTTCCTCATCATCACTAGATGAGGACAGCTCAATAATCGTATTGTCCGCCGCATCTGTGAGTGCCAGATCCATCAAAGTCTCCTGCAAATCAACCAACAGCTCTTGCTGCTCACACTTGGATATGCCATGTGGCTTAGCCTTGGCGATGGCCGCATAAAACAAGTCATCAACGTTCAACGTTGCTGTTGTAGTTGCCTCCTTCGAGCTGCTCGCCAATGAATTGTCTGCGGCCGTCTCGTAGCAGCTTGAGCCAGATGCACTTGTGTCGTCGTCGCCTCGCTCCGTTTTCAGCGTATTTGCAGTTAGGAAGCTGCTGTCAAGAGAGCACGACTCATCTGATTGCAAGCCTGTCAGATCGGCCTCATTGGCCTCCAAAATGGTTGAGGGCCGCAACAGCCCAACCATTTTGACAGGTGATGTCTCCGTTTTTGGCTGAAACACTGACTCGGTGGCATTGAGCATAGAATCGTTATCCCAGAAACGTGATGGCGCCTCAACATCCTCCAGCTGTGTACACTCGGCACTCTTTAACGGACTCTCGTTGCACAATTCATCCTGATTGGCTACGTCCGCGAACATGCGACGCAAAGCTTCCGTTTCCATGTCGCTAGCTGGAAAGCAAAGTGATAATTGAATAGATTTATAGATAACTCTATGATTGTCTTAGCCAAGGAATATAGAAGGAAATCTGCAGGAGAGACATACTGGATTCTAGACGAGCTCAGATAAATAAAGACATAGTTATGTCTATTCCATAAACCGACTCTACATACACTTACATTTATCTGAACGAGAGCTGCGCCTCTTGGCTATAGCCAATACCTGTTCCTTATCGTCGCTGTGCAAATATTGGAATAGTGTACTGTCTGGATCGGAGGCGGTCTTATCGCACATGCGTTCGAACACATCGAAACTATCATCGGCCAACTGTTTCGTTGTATCCTCGTTGAGAAGCAACATGTTCTCTTTCTCTATCTTTGAATCCATTGAGGAACTAGTTTTGTTCTCGCGCTGCTTTCGCTTCAGTTCCAGCTCAGCTTTGCGAGCTTGTATTAGTGCCGGGAAATCCAAGACAATGCCTAAGCTGGGACGTCGATCGTACGATTCTGCTGGGGGTTTCGGTGCAGCTGGACGTGGCCTAAAAAATACAAATTTTATTTTTGTAAATTGCTCAAACTTGTCCTTGTGTTTTGCCTGACACTAAATGAGAAGGTATTTTACTTTTTATACATATATTATATTATATTATACATATTTACTTCTAAAATAATTCAAAATAATTCATGCTGGAGCTAATTTCATCCACTCTACAGTATATACACATATTGACGTATTTACCGATCCGTGAGCAAATGGTTCAGCAATTTTTGACGCCATGCTGGATTATCTTGAAATTTTTCCAGGCCAGACATTTCGGTTGCGTCCTTATTTCGTTTATAGTATGTTCATGTATAAGCACAAATAACAATGTGTAACACAATATAGACGAATTTTCCTATTTTCACTATGCCAAACTCACGATTTGTGTGTACTCACATCAATGGGGAAACAAATTGTAATTGTAAAGGACAAATAGCGCTTGTGCAGCTGCTGCCGTTCAAATGAGTTGATCGCGAATGAGTAAGTATCGACGCGCGGTAAATTGACGGGTAATTTTAAAATCGATACTTTTACAACAATTTCTATAGGGCTTCTGAACTACGAACAAGTAATTAAAGAGTAAGTGCAAGAGTAAGTAATTAGGGTAAGTGTTTTTTTTTAATTGAAAATAAAAATAGCGTTTGTGCAGCTGCATCTGTCCATTTAAGTCGATCGCAGATGAGTAAGTATCGACGCGCGGTAAGTTGGCGGGTAATTTTAAAATCGGTTCTTTTCCCAGTTTTTCTATAGGGCTGCGGAAGTACGAAAGTGTAAGTGATAAAATTGACAATAATAATAAATTGACAATAATAAAAGCGCTTGTGCAGCTGTTTCTGTTCTAATGAATCTATCGCAGGTAAGTATCGACTCGTCCTAAATTGTCGGATAATTTTAAAATTTATACTTTGGTAACTTTTTTCAGGGCTGCAGAGATACGAACAAATAATCAAAGAGTAAGCGAAAAACAATTTTATTCACATTTTTTCAAATTGACAATAAACTATATAAAGAACTCAAATATGACGGAATTTCTGATTAACTAAGCGAAAAGTTCGCTCATAATGCGGCGAAGAGTTATTAATTGGAGTTCGTGGACTGTTTATATCGCGATCACTCATGGTGCTTAAATCCAGGCTTTCGTCTCCAATTGACATCATTATATTTGTAAACTGTAAAATTCTAGACGACTCCCGAGATTGTGAAGGAGTTGATAATCTGGATATATATTGATGCTCGGTTTTTTCACTTCTATTTTCCATTGAGTCGAACAGCCTCAACATTTTGGTTGACTGCTCATGATAAGCTTCAGTTGGAGAACGCGGCGATTCTGAAGATATTGTCGAATGCAGCGTTTTATTGGCTTTCATTTTGTATAGCAATTCATTAAAATCACTATCGAAATCCATGTCGAAAACAAAAACTTGGAATGTGAATGAAGAAGCAGAAATTAAAAAGTAACTGTTCTTTATCGAAACATGCCGACTATTTGTTATCGATACATTAACCAACATCGATAACTATGTTATCAAGTGGCTTGAAATGCCGGTGCAAGAAGAAGATAGATAGATAACAAATATTGTTCGTAACATAAAAAAAACTGTAGTGTATGCAATAAGTTCAATAAATATGAATGCTTTGAGGCACACCATATCACTCGTGGCGCTAGGCACCTTTCAGCTCGGGCGCCGAATGAAAAGCCAGCATCTGCATGGACTTCTGCTGGGCACTGGGCTGGGCCTCTCCACCTTCGCCTCGGTCACGTACGCACAGGCCGAAGCGGCAAAGGTCAAGAGAAAGTTGAACCACTCCAGATTTATGGCCGAGCCCATTACGGACTCGGCTGTGTTGTTGGACGACGAGGATAATATGCGCCATCGCATGGAGCTGATGATCATGGAGATTCAAGCAGAATTTTGTCGCGCCCTCGAATCGGAGGAGTTCAATGGCCAGAAATTCAAGGTGGACCGTTGGCTGCGCAAGGAGGGCGGCGGCGGCGTTACCTGCGTCCTGCAAGATGGCGACGTCTTCGAGAAGGCCGGCGTGAATGTCTCCGTGGTGACAGGCTCGCTGCCCCCAGCCGCCGTGCAGCAGATGCGTTCCAGGGGCAAAGATCTGGCCGAGAACGTGAAGCTGCCATTCTTCGCCAGCGGCGTGAGCGCCGTTATCCATCCACGTAATCCCCATGTGCCCACCATACACTTCAACTATCGCTACTTCGAAGTGGAGCTACCCGATGGCTCCAAGCAATGGTGGTTCGGCGGCGGCACAGACCTGACGCCCTACTACCTGGACGAGAACGATGCCCGCCACTTCCACAAGACGCTGAAGAGCGCCTGCGACGAGCATGACACCACCTACTATCCGAAGTTCAAGAAATGGTGCGACGACTACTTCCACATCAAGCACCGGAACGAGTCGCGCGGCATTGGCGGCATCTTCTTCGACGACATCGACGAACCCAGCCAGGACGACGCCTTCAAGTTTGTGACCAGCTGCGCCCGTGCCGTCATCCCATCCTACCTACCGCTGGTGCAGAGGCACAAGAACGCTGACTACGGCAATAACGAGCGCGAGTGGCAGCTGCTACGGCGTGGCCGTTACGTCGAGTTCAATCTAATCTACGATCGTGGCACCAAATTCGGTCTCTATACGCCCGGAGCCCGTTACGAGAGCATCCTGATGTCCCTGCCGCTGCACGCCCGCTGGGAGTATATGCACGAACCGAAGGCTACGTCCAAGGAGGGCGATTTGCTAATGGTACTGCGTAATCCCAAGGAATGGGTCTAACTTGGGGTTGTTTTTTTCGATATTTTTAGCTAAGTGTAAATGGGATTGGTGCCTTTCATGACAGACTTTTGATTATAGTATAAGAGTTAACAATATTTATATTCCTGTACAATCTATTTCCGTTAAAAATTAAAGAGTTTAATTTGTAATTTTTTTTAATTTTTACTCTAAATTTCATAAGTTTTCGAAATTCTGAAACATTTTTTAGGTTATGTTCTATGCGCGAATACGTACGTATACTACACGATGACGTCATTTATGCCATATATGGATTTTGAGGTTATGTTCATAGATCTTTATTACTATGCTGAGCTATAACTAGCTTATGAATAGATAGTATACTGAATATTTCTCTATTTATATATATAAACATATATGTATATATAATTAAGTATTCGTTTTTTTTCCGTCCGCATGGACAGACATCTGTCTGCGTGAATTGTGTATGTATACTCGTTTGCACACACACACACACATGCATACATGCAAACGTAGTTGCTGTACTGTACACGAATTGTGTCCGTGTGTACCACCAATGCTAAAAAACAACACACACACATACATACACGCACAAGTTACAAGCGCTTGGCATGTGTGTTTGTGTGTGCGTGCGTTCAAGGGATATAAAGCGGTAAATGCGCGCCATTGGCGAAATTAGCCACCAAAACAAAATAAAGAAATTTCTTTTTATGAATCAATTCTTAAATCATAGTTTACAAAATGCTTTATTTTCCATTTTTTTGTTGTTTTCTTTTCTAGACACTTCCTTCCACGAAACTGAGAACAAGAACAGATTTGATAATTTTTCATCTTTTTGTTTATTTATGTAGAATAATGCTCGCTTAATTGTTGTTGTTGCTGCTGCTGCTGCTGCTGCGGCTGCTGCTGTTGGTTTATTTCTTCTTTTGTTGTGTGTTTGCTGCTGTTGTTGTTGTCGTTAAAATGAAAAGTAACTAGCTTAACTACATTCATACAAGTATATATTTAATAAACACCGCCGGTCTGGTGCTGGTACACCTCAATAGTATCGCCCTCCTCCATCTCCAGCGAGGTCGGAGTATCGTTCTCATTGACGGGCTGACCGTCGAAACGGAAGCGCACCACCTGCATGGAGAGTCCGGCACGGTCACAGTAGGCATTCATCAGTTTTCGCAAAGGTGTGTGTTTCTTAATTTTAAATTGGACCACCGCATTATCCTGGCCAAGTACTTTCAGATTGATGTGCTCAGTTTCGCCTCCCTTCTTTTCGTCAGACATGTTTTTTCTTTTTTTTCGCTATGTACGCGCTTCACGATATTCACAAAAGTCAAATGCAATGATGCCGGGCGTGCGTGCTGTACATTGAATTGTAAAGAAATAGCAGAAATTAATGAATATTCTCTCTATAGAATAAAGACTGTTTTTCATTGCCAAACTGCCATTGAAATGTAAATTTTCTTACTTTTTTAATACGTTTAACCACTCGCTTCCTTCTATTTTCGATTTCCAAGCGGCTTGCGCTAGCTACACACACGCCAAAAAATGGTTGTATTTTGAGTGTCTCCCTATTCGCACACGGCAAAAAAGATTACCAGCTAAATAATGTACTAAAAATGACCAACGACGCCGACAAACAGTGTTGCATGCGAATTTCTTAGGTATTTTTAAAGTAAATTGTTGACAAGCAAATTAAACAATATTGTTTACTTTGTTTATTGCTTTAAAGTGTTTAGTTTTAATTTTAAAATTATTTAAAAACATATTTAGTTTTAGTGGGCATATTTAAAAAATTCAGTTGCTATACAGTTGAATTATCGTTATCGGAAACTACTTGTTAACTTAAATAATCATTAGATTTATAAATATATATCTATTAAAATAAATATTAGTAAACTCTTCCAAATGTAGTTCTAAATTAGAGTTTAATATAAACCAACTATATATACAATTAAATAAGTTTTTAAGTATCAGTTACATTATTGAGTTGATTTATCGAAATAATACTTCAACTCGTCATCGATAGCAAATCTTTTTATCGGCGCGCGCTTGAATTCTTAAGCACAATTGAGAATTAAGATAAAGGCAATTAGTTTAGATCAACAAATACATACTAAACATTTGAAATAGAAGACTTTATTTCCTGTTAGGTAAATTATATACTCACTATAGCCGATTGATTTTTGAAAAATAACTACATGGATAACAGTTTTCTTTGCTTGTTTAAAATACTTTATTTTGTTTTTGAAGTTTCATTTTTTAGCACATGAATAAACTTTTTAGCTTTCGAGCAACAAAAATACAAATGCACATTCAAAAAGGTTCCACATTTGCTTTGCTTAATACTCCTTTAGAAACTATATTTCGAAAATTGAATCTCGAGAAACAAAGCTAATGTTGGAACTGTCTGAATTTAGAAATTTTAAACTCTGCAAGAATAACCCCTTAAATTATAATTCTTTTTGTTGCACAGCTGTTCCGTTTTGCTTTTCTTTTCTTTTCGCCCATCTACACAGACTTAAGAGTATACCCTATGCAGGAACATTTACCAGTTATAGGCGCCAAGTGAAAACGACCAATAACAAACCTGATCGCTGATTCAGAATCCTCTAGTACAGCTGCCACACACAAACAATCACCAAACGAAACGTACTTGAAAAGATCGAGATCGAAACATGATTACCACGATATCAACTTGATATATAACCATTTCTATGGGGCATACCTCACCCCAATCAAGATCAAAGAATATATAATACTTCCATATATATATTCTTTGTTTTCATTTTCATTTGGAGAGAGAGAAATCTTACCAACAAACCAGTTCACTCTCAACAACTTACAATCGTCAGATAATATTTCGAAAGAAATTGAACCGATTTGAACTTACTCACAACAGACCCAGGTTTGGATAGAGCTATGGTACACCAATTGAATAAGCGGAGCCATCACGTTTCTAGTGTTGGCCTAAAACGGTAAACGCAAGGATTAGTGAGATTTGTGTAGGAGAAGAATTACCTGATTTTCGATAGGTTTCTAATGGGTCAAGTCAAGGCTTTGAGTACTTTTGTTGTTTATTGAGGGAATTTTTGTTAGGCTTTCGGAACTAAATTTTGTTTGTTTTGTTTTCACACTCTGGATGTATATATGCAATATACAGATTTTTCAGATTTTCAATATTGAAAACTGCAAAAAATAAAGAAAACAAAATGGCACGAGTTAGCGCACAGTTTTATAGTAGAATTGTGTGTTTTTTGTTTGTGATTAATTTTTTAAACATGTTTTGACCAAAAACAAACCAATCAGTACTCGGAATCCGGATATATATATATAGATATATACCATATACCATAGCATTCCCTTATACCCCCTTACCAAAGGTGGGGAAACAAACACACATGTTGATCTGATTTATTTTTACTTACTCTTCATTTTCAATTGTTAAGATTTACTTACATATTAAAACGTATTTAAGCTATGCACAATTATTTTCTGTTGTTGATTTACGTTCTTTGTTTTTGCTTTTGTTTTCTTTAGTTATTTTTTGTTTGTTTTGCTTTCAAGATAAATTTAAAAATAGCAATTGAAAGTGCTTGCAGCTTAAAACGGACTTACAGCATTGTCTTACGCTTCGTTGATTCCGGCTGTTACGCTATGAATTTCAAATTTCAAATTTCAATTGAATAAATAAGTAAAAACAATCGAGACTATCGATTGTGCCAAATGTTGGGTTGGTTACAGTTATAATAGTAGTGTGTTACCAGCGATTACGAGAAAAAACTCTGAAAATTGTTATCGTATTCGATTACCAATTGTTATTGCTGTTGTTGTATCGATACTGACAGGATACTGTCTCACTGCCGCCACCAAGTCGGATCGTTGGCATTTTGCCCACCATTATCTGGATTGCTGCTGCGGGGAAGTATCGGCGGTGGTGGCACACTGAACATATTGTGATGTGTAGCGGGCGGCCGATACTTCTCCTCGTTCTCATCGTCCAGTTCACGTTTGATGGACGTGTTTTGATAGTCATTCATCGAATATGTGGGATAGCCGTCATCGATGGGCTCCTCCTTGATCTTGATCATATCCATTTCACGGAAATCTGGTTTGCGTTCCTTGACATCGCGATCGATGCCACCGCTGCGATCAGAGCCTCCCCGATCCCGATCCCGTCGCTCACGCTTGCGATCGCGTCTCTCGCGCGATGATTCACGTTCCCGTGACTTGGAACGCTTCTTTTTCTTTTCACGCTCACGATCGCGATCGCGTTCCCTGTCGCGCCTGTCCCGTCGCCCATCGAAATCGTCATAGTCACGATCCCTGCTGCTGGCACGACGTTTTCGGCGTTCGCGCGAACGGCTGCGTGAGCGACCAACACGTGCGCCACGGTCCCGATCGCGTTCTCTGCGATCTCGGGAGCGCGAGCGACGCCTCTCACCACCCACAACCCCGCCGCCGTAGGGAGCACGACCGCCACGTCCGTCGAGACCATTATTGGCCCCGCCACGAACACCACCCTCGCGATCCTCACGCTCACGCTCCAAGCGATAGCGTTCACGCTCACGTTCATTGTCCTCGCGGCCGGAGTGCTTGATATTAACATCATTGCCACCTCGCCGTGTGCCACCCAAGCCGCCGCCCAGTCGCCGTGGCAGCCAGCCCTTAACGGTACGAGCCCGCTCAACATCCACAAGGACCCGCTTGCTGTCTATCTTCTTACCATCGGCGTGCTTGTACGCGGCGTGCATGTCCCGCTCGTGCTCGTACTCAATAAAGGCATAGCCCTTGGGTTTACCTGTGAATAGCAGTGAAGCAAAATTAAGAATAAATCATAATCATATAACTAAACAACTTACCTGAGTCCTGATCATGAATGAGCACGATCTTTTTGATGGGCCCGTAGAATTCAAACTCGCGCCTCAGCTTCGACTCGGAAGTGTCGTAGTTGATGCGCGCTATGAAGAGCGTTCGGAATGGATCCTCTGTGGCGTTTTTAATCTCGGTTGGATCCCATAGAGCAATTTCACGTTCTAGTTTATATGCCACTTGTTCGGCTTTTTCGCGACGCCTTCGCTCCAGCCGCTCTTGGCGCGTTTCCACTGTTTTGGGCGGTGGTGTGTCCTTTGGGTCCTCGAAGTCGCTCATGAATTTGGCTACGCCCAGATATCCCCGTGATTTTTTTTCATGCGGCAACTTGTCCACCGGCGGCATGAACGGTATTGGATCCCGTGAGGCGAATAACGCCAATAGATTTGGCGGCAGATATTGGGTCATTTTGTTATTTTATATTATTACCTTTGTCTCCGTCGTTCCGTCAAATTTAGTGCTAGACATTGAAAAAATTGAGGTTAGGTTACGCTTGTTTACGGACAGTAAGAGATTTAATCGATTTACATACTTTTTGATCCATTCAGTTGGCGTACTTGGTTTATTGCTAGTACATTAAACAAGTACAATCGCAATTACCGTAATTGTCAATTTCTGCTCAATCGATTTATCGCAACTAATATTTATAGACAAAAAAAGTATTTTTTCTTGTAGCGTAGCTACACAGTTACTAATGATGGCATTATGCTAGAGACGTGCAACTCATTGCATATCGCAGTGACTGTTACTTTTAAGTATTCGTGACAGTGTCTGTTACACACCAAATAAATGTCTATAAATATTTCAACTATTATTTTAAATTCATTACTTATAAACTAAATTACTTATGATTTTATTTGTTTCCTATTATGTTGTAATTATTGGTTTTGACTTTGCACAAATTAAAGTATATCCACTATTTTAAGGGATGTTCAATTGAAAGATTTAGTGTGTTATCGATAGTCCGATATTAAGCACTGGCAAGCCATGAACTTTCTTACATGGTTTCTCTTTGGTTCAGCACTCGAGTTCAAAACACCCACACAAATACAACTCATACACATGCATCCATGAGCCGGTGCACGATTGAAAAGACAAAATAACGGCATCTACGAACTCGCCATAAACGTGATTTCATTTTTTGCAATATTTAAAGTTACACTTTGCCTTAAGATTTTAAAGTGCTTGGTTTATACCAAAAAAAAAAGTTTTTTTTTTTTAATTATTGTAAGTATAATTATAAGCTAAGGCTACAAATAAACACCGATTCGAAAATTATTATTATTCGCAATCAAACAGAAAATGTCGACTAGCTCAAAGCAAATGCTCGAGTCTGAAGTGATCAAAGAAGAAAATGGCGCTGGCGCTTTAGAATTAAAGCAATCACCGAAGGAGCAACGCAAGTCTAAGCGAAAATATTTCCTATTGATGGACAACGAGACTGCTGGTCGGGAAGATATGGACGAATCAGATATTCAACAAGTGCTAACCCCTGTTGAGAAGGCTAAATTCGCAATGCCCCCACCGCCGCCACCGCCCACTCCTGTTCAAGCACCGCCGCGATCAACATCAGGAGCGGCGGCAGCCGCAGCAGCACCGTCGCCGTCGCCGGACACCGAAGATGATGAGGCAAATTCGGAGAAATGGGAAGATCCTTGTGCGCCACCACCGCCGCCACCGTTGCCAACAAATGCACGGGCCATTTGTCAGCGCTATGTCAAATTGACAGCCGTCAAGCTAAAAGACGCCCTGGAGGAGGCCATTACGAAAATGGAGAGCAACAAACGCGAGCAACAGCAGCGAGCGAATTTCGATGTGAGTTGAAGAGAAAAGTGCAAAATTGCTTAAATTTACAGTTATGTGCATTATGCCTACAGAGTTCACTCGATAAATTTGACGCTTTTGTATTGTTGAATTGCAAATAAGAAAAAGAATACGTTTTATGAACAATTAGACATTTTTATATATTTAGATTACGCGCCACGTCGCCACGTCGATTAACATTATAAAAACTTATAAACAGAAAATAATTTAAATAGTAAAAAAAAATATATAAAAAAATATATTTTTTATTTAATTATTTATATTTATTTATATATTTTTATTTACTTTTTTTTGAAAAAAAAAAAAATTGAATAATAATATATAGATAAAAATAAATAATATATATATATATATTTTTTTTTTATTTATATTATTTTTTATATTTTTATTAATTTTTTCAAAAGCTTCCTTCTATCTACTTTAGATGATGGTTTTATTAGCAGAACTCTAAAAAAAAAACTTATTTGAATTTCTCCAACTTCACATATTTATTTTTTGATCAAGTTAGCTTTTATTTATGTATATATACTTATGTATATAATTTTCTTCGGATTTTATTATTGTAACTGAAACTCTGTAGCTGTTCTAATTACTTCATTTTTTTTTTTTTAAATCTCTACTACATTTGTTTCTTACATTTACTAGAACAACATTAGGAGCCCTGTTTTATATGCTCAGATTATTGCGATTATTTTTCCAAATTTATTAAGTGTATTTATTCATTTTTATTTTGTTAACCTCAATAGTATAAAAACATTAATATTCCAATATAGTTAATGTTCTTTGAAAGGGCTGCAGACTCAGCAAACTGACCGCATACTGTACAACAATCGTTTGATATTTGAAATTTTTTGTTTTGGAAATGTCATTAAAATTAACGTGCCTGAATTTTCGCTAACATATTCTTGTAGAAAATTTCAATAGTATTTGCTAATTTGTTTTGAATTATATATATCTACTTTTTTTTCTTTTTTTTTTTGTGCTATATTTTTGTTGCTGTTATAAATTGTATTGCTCGACAGTCCGTAGAACAAGTTCTGGCTGAATTGAAATCGGAATCTATCCAAATGTCTCCTACGTGTTCAGTTAAACGTTCGATCAACCCGATCACAGCTATAATTGTGCATCCGAAGTGCAATAAGCCCGCTGTCATCCGGAAACTGGAAAGAAAGATGAAAGTTGGTAAATTGATTGCCAAACAGCTGCAAGCTAAGAACTTCATCATCTCCAAGGATGCCATACCCTTGCCACCAGCAACTGGTCATGATGATGAGGCCAACCAGGGCCTGATGACCATGCAGGTGTTATCGGCACGCGCTTCAACACCTTATACGCAATCAACCAGTCTGTTGTCCTGTGATTTGCATTTGAGTCCACCCACAAATCAAGGCAAGATGACCGAACAACAACAACAACAACAACAGGCAAACAACCAAAAGCTACGCAGCTCCTCGACTGCCAACGGACTAAGCGGTCAGCGTTTGTCGAAGCTACGCAACACCCAATCGGCTGGCGTATTGCCTGCCATTATACTGGATGGATCAATGCATCATTATAGCCGTCAGCATCTTCTGGAAATACGTAATGCTATGATCCATGCACTGATCCATCGCTCCAAGGAGTCGCTGACCTTTAGTATGCCGCGCATTGCCACCTGCGATGACATCGAACTAGAGGCGCGACTACGTCGCATGAATCTGTGGCGCAATGCGGACGGCGCATCCATTGTGCGCAGCACCAACAGCTTTAAGCCACGTGTCAATCTCCATAATTCCAATGGTAACAACGAGTGCATGCCCGCCTTCTTTAAGAACAGGAATAAGCATCAGTTGATAACCGATGACTCTATCATACAGAGCCAACCACCGCAGCCACAGCAAGAATTTCAGGTGAGCTCTGCTCTCTTTTTGTACATATATGTAGTCCTATATAGAAATGTATGTATATAGGTTATATATACTCATCTAATACACATATATTATCATGCATTTTTATATAGTATATAGACAAGCTAATCTTGTGCTCTTTAATCTGATTGCATTTTGATAAGGCTTATAGTTATTGTCAATTTGTTTCGGCAATTCTACAAGTCCTATTTGATTATTCGAGTATATGGTCTAAGTTTCACTTTAAATAATTTCGTTTCTATTATACCAGATATAGTATTCGAGTATCGAGAATATCTTAGCAATGGGCGTAGTTACATCTTGGGTTGTCAACGCTAGAATACATTCCAAATTGCAACTCTCTAGCACTTCAACTAGTAGTGTTTCTGAGATATCGTAAAATGCATTTTCCGATTTGCCATGCTTTGTCGCATATATGATTTGTTGCGAATATGATATAGCCAACATCATAAGTATATATATCATATGTAAATATATATATAGTACCTATATACTCTATATACACACACATAGATCTATACAAAAGTCAACTGAAGTGTTATGTAAATAAGTAGGAAACGTTATCTAAAGCTGGCTGGCAATTTTCCTATTTACTGATTATAGGAATTAGTTAGTTGTTCTCAATACAAATTTGTCGTGTTTTAGTTTTGGTTTTAGTATTAGCTTTTTTTGCAAATGTACATTAATTTTAATTAGTTCAGCTGGAAATCTTGAAATCATTTGCTCAGATAATGTTTTGTGCCGTCCGATTCGCGCAGTCGCTGCGCCGCCTGCTCTGGCGTTAAGTCACGCTGCGACATCGCCAGTAGCTCAAATCCCACCATAAATTTGCGCACTGTCGCCGAGCGCAGCAGCGGTGGATAGTAGATGGCATGGAGTGTCCAGTGGGCGCTGGAGGCATGCGCATGCTCTGGTCCAGTGGGCGCACCATGCCAGCCCATCGAATAGGGAAAGGAACACTTGAAGAGATTATCATATTTGGTGGTCAGCTGCTTGATGGTCAGCGCCAAGTTGTGACGCTGATCGTCGGTTAGATCATTGATGCGTTTGTTGTTGTTGCGCGATATGAGCATCGTTTCGAAGGGCCAGGTAGCCCAATAGGGCACCACGACCAGCCAATCGGGATTCTCAATGACAATGCGTTCCCTGCGCTGCAATTCCCGCTCCACATAGTCGCTCAGCATGGGTCGATCGTGGGTGGCATAGTAGGCGCGTAGTCGTTCCTGCTTTTGCTGCGGCTCTGTGGGCAGAAAAGAGCAGGACCAGATTTGGCAATGGGGATGCGGATTGGAGCAGCCCATGGTGGAGCCTTTGTTCTCGAATATCTGCACCCAGGCATACTTGCCGCTCAGTTCATTGAATTGTTTGATCCATCTGAAATTGATGTGAGAATGTTGAGCTAAAGGAAATATGAATTATCCTTAACTCACTCATTAATGACAGCGCCGATTTCCGTGGGACTCATGGTTGGCAAGGTCAAATTCGACTTGGGATGGAAGCACATGACGCGACAGTTTCCACGCGCCGGCGCTGCCTGAAATAGCGGATCATCGCTGGCGGGTGGCGACGGTACCTGCTCCAACAGTGCGGGAAAGTCGTTATCAAAGACATAGGTGCTTTCATAACGTTCCGTTATGAGGCCATTGGGTCGCTTAACGCCCGGACAGAGGGGATTAGTGGGATCAAATTCGGGCTGCTCATTAAGTTGTGGCTTTTCCTCCTGACCCGACCAGGGTCGCTGCATGCGATGCGGACTCACGAGCACCCACTGTCCATTCAATGGATTAAGGCGTCGGTGTTGGTGTTCTAAGTAAATATAAGTATTATATATAAAATCATATGTTAACTGCACTTTTAGCATGCAATAAGATTAGCAGCGCGCCGCGTCGCTCTTACCGGTAGCCACAAACTGCATTTTGTCACTGAACGCTGCTGCTATCACTGCATTCACCTACTGCGTAGGGGTTACCGCTGTTGTTGTCTATTTGTAATGGCTGTGGTTTACCGTAATCTGTCGCCCGCTCGGCGAATGGAGTCCACGGGACAGCACAATGCCAACTGGCGCTGGCACCGTTTTAGTTTTTGTTTTTGTTCATCTCCGACTAGCGCTTTATGCATATGTATATATGTATGCACATAAGTGTATGTGTGTGTGTTTTCGTCAAGCACAATTTTCATTTTACCTACTCTCCCTTTTGTTTTTGCGCTCAGTTCGCTTAGTACGCACATTCGCAAGTTTACTTGGCGGTTTATCAGCTCACGCTTGCAATCTCTCTCTCTCTTGCTTGCTCACACAGCTGCGGCTGTAAATATAAATATGTCTGTATGTGTTTGTGTGTGTGTTGGGTCTGCGAGTGCTTCACGGCTAGCGCCAGCTGCTAGCGATGTGCAATCTTCGCGATTAACGGTGAATGTAACTAAACAGTTACACAGTTGCAGTAATTTGCTGTGTCACAGATTATTGGTACAGTAAAGCATCGCTAGTATGAATGCATAGTATTGACTATCCTTGGGACTATTAAAACAGTACATTTTAGTTCATAGATATTATAGATTATAATTATATAATAAAAAATATTTATTTTATTTCATTAAAATGTTTTTCTTATGTTTAACAGACCGTAGAGTGTAGTATAACTGTTTGAGCAGATTAGCGAAAAGATTAGAAGTGTTTATTTACAGATGTCTGTATGATTGTTTGTCTACTTAATAGTGTTTACTTGATGAAAAGTAAAGTTTACATTTTTATTTTCAAATATTTGCTTAGCAAACATTTTAATTAGATTTTAATATTAAAATATTTTCTTAAGCTTATCTTGAACAATTTTATTAATTATTTTTCCATATGTCGTTAAGACTTTGTTTATAGATTATATATAAGCTCTATAGCGGACATACAAATATAATTACTTAATTAAAAAACTCTTTCGACAGGATCCGGCTATTGTTAATCAGAGACGTATTGGCAGCGGCCGTCTGTCTCATACAAGATGGTCTTTTAATAACAACAACAACAACAACAATAGTAGCAACAACAATAACAATGACTATAAGTCCATTCATTCATATAACAACAATCATCAACCAAATAATTCCATGAGTAAATCTCATTTGGGTGATATGAAGTATCAGAACAACAACAACAACAACAACAACAACAACAACAACAACAACAACAACAACAACAACAACAACAACAACTCGAGCAACATGACTGTTCTGAAGTTCTTCGATAATGGTGAGATTAGCAGTACGCAGTTGAATGCTACACAGCAATCGAATGGTCGTCCGAATACGCCCTTAATGGGCATGTCCAATAACAGTCGTTCGGAAAACGAAAGCCTGAAATCGAATGAGTCTATCGAGGATCTGAATCGAGCTAATGAGAATTATGTTAAACGTGTCATGTCTGGCTTTTTGGTCGTCTCCAAGTCAAAGTCTCGTGACTCAGAAGAGCGCCACTATCGTCGCTACAGAAACCAAAATGAGGAACCAGAGTGGTTTAGCTGTGGACCTACCTCTAGGCTGGATACTATTGAATTGTGTGGCTTCGATGAGGAAGAAGAGAAAATGCTAAAAGAAGGCGGAAAATATGCAAATGACTCGAATAAAGATTCCATCACGCAAAAACTCAAGGTAAGTAGAGTGAAAGGGCGAGCTATTCAGTATTATATATGTTAACTCTCCCTCTCTCTCTCTCTCTCTATGTAGGTCGAGCCTAGCAAGTACAAATGGCAGCATCCTGATACAATTGGTCGTAATAGTAGCAGCAACAGCAGCACTCACAGCAACATCGGCGGCAAGTTGATGTCGAAGAGTGACAGCAATAACAACAACAGCTCATTGGAGAACATGAACAAAATGCATTCAGTTGAGCAGCATACGCATCACCATCAGCCGAAGGATGAGAAACGTTACAGCAATCGTTCGACTCCGTTTGATAGGTTTAAGCCCAACCATAAGAACGTTGATAACAATAGCTATGCACGCACCGACGCCAACTATCAGCAGCAACATCATAAACAACAACAGCACCAACAGCAGGCGCTAAACAATAATAACAACAATTCAAAATTTATGTCCTTCTTTGCACGCGATCGTCAGGATAAGAATGGCTCGTCGTCATCATTGAATGAATTCTTCAGGCAGGCCATGAGCCACAGCAACATCACCAATCAGAACTTGGAACAGCCGAAGAGCTTGGGTTATGTCAATCAAATGCCATCTGTTGATCAATTGGAGGCCAAATGGCGTCGCAATTCGCTCGGCAATATGAACGAAATTCCAGCAGCAACAGCAGCAGCAGCAGTTGCAGCAGTCGCTGCTGCCGCAGCCCATTCTGGCAACGACAACAATAATAACATAAATATCAACAATAATAACATCAAACAGTCCGATAATTTCCAAAAGTTGATTGGCGCTCTGCAGGGTGCCAAGCCGCAAATAGTGCCGCCTCAGATGCCATCACAACAGCCCCAAGTGGGAGCCGATGCCATTTCGAATTTCATTTTACAACAGCAGCAATATCAGCAGCAACAGCAAAAGCAACACGTGCTAATCCAGCAGCAACAGCAGCAGACTGCCTTTCTGGCCAGCCTGCAGCTTAAGGCCATACTAGGACGTGCAGATACGCAGCTGTTGCTACTGCGTTTGACCAAAGGTGAGATCTAGTCTCTATATATAGTCTATATAATAATAATCTTACTGTTATTGTAGGTGAAATTTCAAAGCATGGCTTGTTGGTGCAGTTGGCCAATCCACGCTTAACCACCATGGATCGCGAGGCTATAACGGCTGTGCTGCAGTTTACAAATACTCAGCAGCAGCAACAGCAGCATCAGCAGCAGCTGGAGATGCTTTCGAGTACAGTGATTGCCAGTCAATTACAGAATCTACACAATTTGGCTATTGTACAGCAGACACTCGCAGCGCGACAACAGCAGCAACAGCAACAGCAGCAACAACAACAGCAGCAACAGTTGCAGCTGCAGCAACCACAAGTGCAGCCACAGCAACTATCTCAAGAGGATCTGCAGGCGCATGCCAACACCATCATGCGTAATGCCGTAATGAAACGTAAGATGGAGGAACAAACTTCAAAGTTACTCAACATGAATGCAACAGCAACAGGCAAACAACAGCAGTTGCAGCAACATCAGCAACAGCAACAACAACAACAAACACGCGCCCAATTGCCGTCCATGCTTGGTGCGAGAGCTGGACGCCAGGATTCATCATCAAATGCGCTGCTGAATGCGCTCATTGCTGGTAAATCCCTACCAGCAGCAATTAATGGGAGCTTGATGCCATCTCAGCAGCAACAGCTACAACAATTGTCGACTAACTCACGACGTTCTGACGCAAATTTGCGTTTCGCAGAAGGCGCAAATTTCCAAATTGGGGAAATGACCCAGCCGGCTGGACAGTATCTTTCTTATCAACAGCAGCAACAACAATATGCACAACAGCAAATTCTTAATCAACAAAACATTCAGAACAACAACAACAATAGTAACATCAATATTAATTTAAACGCCAATTTTAACAAACCTCAAAATCAATCACAACCGCCTGTGGCACTGCTGTCAGCTGGCAGCGGCGGAGGTAAGTCCAATATCAATTTATAAATCACTTTTTACCTTCGTCTGTATCTCTTTATGCATATTTCTTCTATCTAGCTAAATTGAAGCTTATTTTACATTTTACTGCAAAATCTTAACCACAAACTACTTGGGTTTTAATCGCTTATTAAACGGTAGTAGAATGATGATAATCTTTTATATAGACTGTAGATTTTATATATTATAATATTCTAGACACGTGTGGATGTCAGTCTCTGGGTTTTTCTTATATAACCCTTGACTTCTGTCCAGTCTCGTGATATTTATGTAAATTTATATGAATATTAATATCATAAAACTTTGCAGATTCAATCCAGACCCTATAGGAATCCATCAAAAACTGAGTTTTTATGTGAATTTTTATTGAAATTTCAAAGAATATAACTGTATTTATTATTCAAGAATATGTATCTTACACATAAATTGTTTACTAACAATAATTGACGAAAGTTAAGAATTTTTATAAAAGGGTATTTTCGGGGTATATCATTGTAGTATCTGCCGCTTACAGATCTTTACGGATCATTTCTTTTAATGCTTGAACACACAAAAATACCCCAAAATTAACGTTATTTATATTATAATTCAAGTATAAGTGTGTTTTCGGCTTATCATCTTAGTTTCTTATACACGAAGTGAAAAGGGTATATTGGTTGAGTGTAATGCCCGCCTTGTTGTCAGTCCGTTTGTGTGCTTTGTCCGTATGAAGTTAGAGACTAGAAATTTTTAACTAAAAATTGGTAACCTCATCCGTGTTAAGATATGCCAACTAGGGGTTTGTCAAATCAGGAAATAATGTAGCTGTATGGTAGGTCTCGCCCAACTACAGTAATATTATTATTGTTTTAATATATGGATCTTTCTGAATTTTAAAAAAAAATGGATTTCAATATTTGAAAATGGGTAAAAAATCTGATACAATTTATAGTTATTTTCGGTTATATTTGATCTATAAATGTATCTAATATAAAACAATATAATTAAAACATAATCTGCAATGGGAATGTGATAAGTCCCAATGCTCGCATTATCTCAACTAATAAATTAGGAATAAAAAAAATATTTAGCCTCTGTAAATATTCAAGCCCTTATCTATTTAGCTTTGGTTATTTTTACAATGTATTTCGGGTTTTTTTAGCCAAAAGTGTAAACACGTTTATGCCATTAAAATATTTAACTGTTAAAAAATATTTGAGTGAAAGCACGAATACATATAATGGGAGCGACTTTTATATATAGATATATTTTTTGGATATATAATAATAATCGTGAATCAGTTGACACAAAGTTAAGTAAAGTAAATGCAGTTTATTTATATTTGCAATGCTTTTAAGTTTTCATATTTGATGTGACTCAATGAAATAAATATATAAAGAGACAAAGGGCTGAGGCTGAGTGTGAGTCTGATAATATTCCAAGATAAAGACAGAGTGTTTGTTGTGTTTGACCTTATCAGAAAGATAATGTCGAGAATTCTTCATCAATGAACCAATTTCAGTCTCATTATAGAAATATTTGTATTCTCCAATTATCAAGTTTTGTTTTTTTCAGTTTGATTTTAATTTAAAAAAAATAATAATAATAAACATTCTCGTTTAACAACTTCCTATCTAAACTCGTTTGTTAAAGATGAGAAATGTTGATTATAAACATAGCTTTGTTTAGAAACACAATAGAAAGTTGGCTTAAACATTTATATATATAATTATAATCTCATATAATATATCTATATGATAAATATTAAAGTAGTGTAAGTAGAAAGAATAAAAGTTTCAGAGTTCAGTTTTCTTTCATTAACAAAAATGAAGAATATTAAATAGTTGTTTCTCTACACAGAACCAGTTTTTTATCCAACTCATGAATATATATATATTTGAGCAAATTTTAGTATCACTCTATAGCAAAATAGAATGAGATGATAAGACCTGTTAATACAATGGAATAATATTTATTCACAACTCTCGATAGATTAAATATGCAAGTTTGCAAGCTAACAACTTGTTTTACGGCACACGTAGTTGCAGCTTCGATCTTAAGTTTCATACGTGACGAGGACTGAACAAGTTGAAAGCGAGCTGACAACCGACTCCATAATACTCGCTCTCAGAATCACTCAATTTATGGATCCATCTTTGAAAGTATGTAGTTGAAAGTATGTAAAAATTGGACGGCCAGAGCTGTGAAAATGGGGGATGAAATATTATCTGGGTCTGGTATGGAATACCCGAGCAATATAAACAGAGATTGAAATAAAACAAATGAGACTTTTGCAGTCAGCCACTATCTCATTTCTATATTTACAATATTTTTTTTTAATCGGGATCTGTCTACTTTTGTATATATTCTCTCAGTACCATGTTTCTAGTGGGCGTATCAAAAATTTCTGAATACTTCATAAACGAGAGTGTTTCGGCTTTCAAGTCTCTATCTTTAATAATGGCCTTCATTGCACAAAATCGATATACTCTATTTGCCTCGTAGACGAGTATAAAAACCAAACAAATGTTACACAATAGCAATTTGTTGACAACTTATCAGGGTATTCGTAATTATTAGTATATAATGGATTTTTCTGAATAGATTGATGAACGACACCTAAGCCATGTTTATGACGTACGTTAGTAAAGGCTTAAGGTTCTATGAGTAAGAATAAGACTAATTGAGAAATTCGTATTTTAAGACGAAACTGCTTACGTAGTTTAGCTATGAAAAACTTTCTCAAAAAACTGGAAATACACCATGAATATGAGCCCATTAAGATGTTTATATTGATCTGAAATTGTTTAGTTAGGGATCGTGCATTGACTTGTCTAATTGTTATATGGTGTTAATTAGATCCCACACTCGTGAGTCATGTGTGGGGCTTAATAAGTGGGTTTTCATGCTTATGAACTTTGCCTGCTTATTTACATATATGTATATAATATGTATGTATGTATTTGCGCTCATAAATCTTGAAGCGCAATTGTTGATTGTGCGGCTTAGCTAGGTGTGGAATTTCCATGCCTTCTATAACTCATACGTGTATTAATTAGTTGTCTAAATGAGACAGAGCTCTCGACTGAATAGTTATGAATTGAAGTTGTCGATAACTTGAAGGTTTAACGATAGAGAGAATACCCTTACAATATCTTTTTTCCCTATATAATAATATTTATATTGAAGAATACAGAATACATAGTATTCTGGAATACCAAGAGATATGTAAATAGTGCAAACAGTTGCTAAATAATCCATTAAGATTCGTAATATCTTATATAATATCAGATGATAATTTCTTCATATCAATTCGGTTTCTTTCACGGTTCTTCATACGGCTTTAAGTACTCCACACAACGTAGCTTATGTAAGCCGGATCTTTAAGTAACTCCCTATGAGTTTCCTTGATTATGTTAGCCCTCATATCTGCATAGTATATTCCCCATTATATAAAAATTTTGTTTAGAATAAAAGTATTGTCTGTTTATATCAGATATTTTTTTACAATAATAGAACACATTTTTCCACAATGGAATTAATCTACCCCATATAATAGGGCGCTCTGTGTAGATATAACAATTTATAAAAAAAAATATGTATTTTCAGATATATATACTATAGTTTTTGTTTATTATTTATGTTACTCTGTAATCAAATAAGCATATCAAGCGCGACGCTTTGTACTCGTCGTTCTATTGTCTTAGCTTCTTCTAGTAGGGTTGATGGACTTTGCCTGCGAACAGAATGTTGCCGGTGGCCTCCTCTTCAATGAAGAATACAAACGGGCGATTCACATTGAACTCGACAATGGTCTGGGAGCCGCCGAATTTGTTCTCGATCTCAACGACAGTGGCGGCATAGGCTTCTGTGCCCTGTTCGTTGACATCGATGCCAGCCTTTTGCAGTATATCCGAAACTCTCACCTTGCCGGAGACATCGGCGCCGCGCGTTAGGCCGGGCAGTGAGGCGGTTGTCTCGAAGATCTCACGAACGCCCAGCTGTTGGAGTGTGTCCTTGAAACTGCGCTTGTAGTCGAAATGGAATTTCGGCAGCGTCACCTTCACCTTCACCTCCTCCATGGCCCATTGGGCGCTCTTGACCTCGTCGTTTTCCAGCGCGTACAGCAGCTCATTGATACCGTCCATGGCATGTGGCAGCAGCACAAACATCGAATTCTTTCCCTTGTACGGCAGACGCAATATCTGTGCCTTCATCTTGTCCGAATTGTGGTAATAGAAATATTCCGTTTGCTCCATATACTGGACGCGCGTCTGGGCATTCTGGGTACGGAAGAATGCGCCATCGAATGTATGATAGAACTGACGCCGCCACAGACCCTTGAAATAGATCACATTAGTTAGCAGCATTACGCATTCCTGAACAGTCTCCGGCGTGACCAGATTGCGTAGTCTTCCATCTGTGACATTGTTTGCCCATTCGTTGATAGCATAGGCCGCCGCCGGAGCATTTCCAAAGTCCAGAGCTTCGACATCCCCATCGTAGTAATATTTCAAGCTGGTCGAAAACTTTTGCTGCGTCTGGATGAAGCTGTCCGTGAATAGCTTCGTGCGCACATTCAATGTGTTGTGCAGTTGATTTTCCTTTTTGAACGAGATGAGGGTCTTGCGATAGAACTCGCGCACATTATTCGCCGATCTGATGTCGGGCTGGGTGCTTATCAACTCTTGCTGTGTCTTTGTGTTGATGCCCGAGGCCTCCGAGAGCATCGCCAGCACCAGTTTGATGGAAAACGGCGATATGATGACATTATTCTGGTGGTCCGTATCATTGAGCAGTACCGCCTTCAGCAGCTGCCATGAGAAATTGTCATGGGAGTCACTGCGAAAGGGTACGAAGGTATCGATGTCATCATAGGAGGATGCTGCGGGCAGCGGCAATACTGCAGTCGTTCCACTTGGCACCTTGTCGGTGCGCGTCTCGAATACGCCCGTCGGCGTTGTCGCCGTGGGTATAGAGTTGCCATTGACATGATTATGTGTTGATGAGGCGCCAATTAACAGCATCAGCAATGGCAGCCAATTATTTGCACTAAATATGTTTGTTGTGTACATTTTTTCTTCTCTGATTTTGTGTGTGTATACGCTTGTTTTCACTCCTTTTCGTAGAAGCAACGGCGCGGCAACAGCAAATAGAATTGAGCTTAAAGCGCGACTTGGCGCTCAGCAGCAAAATGATGGAGAACCGTTTGGCGCACAGTTCCAACTGAGAGTGACTCAAAGCTCGCTGCGCGCAGGCCATTTTAAAAACCAGCTTACTGTTGTTGTGTTTACTGCTGCTGCTGCTGCTGCGCGGCTTCTGCTTTTTTCGCTCTATCGCTTTAAAGGGAGTCCCAATCACGTCATTATCTTGTCTGCTCTCTCTCTCTCTCTCTTTCTCTATCGTTCTATGTTGTTGTAATAACTGTTGATTGATATGTAAATATGCACAAGAATGCTGCGATAAACGTGCAGCTCGAAAGGAAGTCCGCATAAATTCCAATTGCGTCAATAACTTTAAATGAGAAAAACCCAATGCTAAGAATTGATGAAGCAATAACTACATAATTTTTTGAGTGTGTTTTTCTGCTTAGTGCTGTTGTTTTTTTTGAAGTTCTTTACGCACACAAAAGCTGTTTGCTATGACAAACAGTAGCAGCATGGCAACGCCAACTGACCAGTGCTGCTAAACTAGTTAAATCAGCTGTTTTCAAGCACACTTTTGCGTTGATGTAACAGTCGCCGGCAGATAGAAATATTTGAGTTAAATAAATTAATTGTGCAATGCAAATACGTCGTCCTCGTGGTGTAACAGTGCCACAGTTAATGGTTGTAACCGCAATTGGTTTTCTGGGCGGTGTTTATATTTGGAAGCCACTTATACTAAAATTTAAAAACGAAGAAAATACCGAAGCAACACCAACAGCACCAGAAGGAGCAGCAGCTATAACAACAACAAACACGACAAAGTGGGGGAGCATAGTTAAAATTTATATATATTATATGAAAACTAATTTGTTTTATGTTTTCTCTTTGTCAATTTGCAGATGAGCTTCATTAAACAATTTACCTCAACCACTGTCGGCATGATGGCGCTCGCCATCGGCTCGACGGCCGTCGTTTATTGCACTCACCGTTTTTTTATTAAACCGTATCAGAGTAAGAAGCAGCGTTTGGAAGCCGAAGCCTGTGCGGAGTATATATTTCAACAGGAGTCCCAGAAGCGTTAATAGAGAGACCGAGTATGATGGTTTTCTGTTTCAGAATTTCATATAAATTTTCTATTTACGAACATATGATTGCATACATTTTTAAATAGTATAATAGAAAATAGATTTAAAACGGTACAAAAATTGTGTGGAAGACTTTTACTAGCAGTTCTCTAAAAATTTATCTTTAAGCTAAACAATCAAATGAAATTTTATTGGATGATTTATGAAATGAATTGAAATAAAACGTAAATGAAACACTTAACTATAATATAAGAATACACGTATGTTTACAATTTTGAAATAAAATATATAATAAAAACCGATTTATAGCATATATATATATATTCGAAATTTGAAGAAACATGTAAACAATCTTATCTTATTGAGCCATAAAGCTCGAGGACACTGCGCTCTTCTAACTGGCGCGTTTGCTTCTTTTTCAAGGAATCCAATTTGTCCCTGGGATAGAACTCCCAGATCGAGAAGGACTCATCCATGCCAGCGGCGGCGAGCTTGGTGCCATCCGGACTCCACATCATGAAGATCGCGCCTCTATTCTGATGGGTCAATATGTCCACAACTCGATTCAGCGAGGACAGCACAAAGATCTCGCAGCACGGACAACCGTTTTCATCTGGAGCAAAGACTATATTGAAATCTTTATATATATATATATATATTGATCCTAGCTTACCGCATTTGTAGATGTTGACCAGCAACTCTCCGGTGATCTTGCTAAAGGTAATTGAGTTGATCAAAATCTTATCATCGCCGCGCTGATAAAACGAAACAACTTCACGCCGCCGCACATTGAATATATATATAGATGAAAGTTTCTTTTCAGCTGTAAACATTTTTCAATTTACAATATAAAATTTTGAAAATTTCCTGATCTTTAGCTCTACTCACAAATGGCCAGTTCGTAGATCTGCCACGGATGCCAGTCGAAGACGATGCCGCCTTGCTTGGCGCCCAAACGCATTATCACCTTATATGTCAAGCCATCAAATATATATATCTGACCCTGGATATCGGCTGTGGCCAGGTAGCGACTCTGCCGCGAGAAGCGCATGCAGCAAATCGCCTTCGTATGCTGCCTCAGCACACGCTCGATGGTCATCGTCGAGAACTGTATGACCACAATCTCTCCGCTCTTCGTGCCGCAAAGTATGTCTTCGTTATCCTCACTCCACTCAATGCAGCAAATCGACTCGAAAGATCTGGGCAAATATTTGCCATTGGCAATCAGAAATTCCTTCGGGGATTGCAATAGCCAAATCTCTAAGACTGAAATATGTTCATTGAGTGAGAGAGAATATATATATTTATAAACTTGAATATATGAATATATTTATATTTATAATCTAATATATTTATAATCTAATATATTTATAATCTGAAAATGAGACATGGTTTTAACTTACGACTTAGCCTGGTAAGGCACTTCCTCTTCGATTTTCTTAAATGTTTTCTTGATCAAAGCTTTTGATTTGCAAATAATAGTCTAGTAGTAGATCCTAGAGCCTAGTAACTAATTATTTTAAAATTCCTTTCTATACTAATCTTATTAATATGGAAATTTAAGTGAATTATTCTAATATTTACCTGGATGTTCACCGTCCTTGCAGCCAATGGCCAGATATTTGCCATTTGGTGAATATTTTAGTGAACTCGTGCGTTCGACGTTGAAAATCATGCTCGTATCATCGCGATTACGCCAGACGATTAGATTTTCGTCGAAGGACAGAGCCATCTGATCATTGATTGACCAGTCCATCATATTGAGATCTGTATGGGTGATGATATTATGCATTAGACAAGAGATCAATCAGTCTTATTAATCTTATGCTTACCAAACGACGTGCACAGCTCGGGCATTTCGTTTGTGGTTGTGGCGAATGCTATGGGCCGGGCTCTTGGGCAACAATACCAGTCGCTGTCCGTCTTTTGCTTGCCCGTCCGGGAGTATTTGCACTGCATATCACTAAACTGCAGCAAACGAGTCTCTTCGATATTGAACACTTTATTCATGGTCGAAACGAAGTTGCTCTGACGCCAATAACTAGATCTCTGAGTGAGACTCTAAAGGAAATTAAGTTTAGATATATAATATATATTTCTAGGTAATATCTGACCATTTTCAAGAGATCCTGCTCTTTAGTCTTGCCCACATATTTGAGATTGTAGTTGATGGCTTCAGGTTTGAAGCGCTTTGGTATAAATCGATCGCCGAATGTAAATTCCTGTTTATTATTTTGTTTATTCTAATTGAAAATTGTTTTTTAGTTAAGTTTCACTTTTGTTTTGTTTTGCTTTTTTTTTTGTTTTTCCACCTGGTAAACTTCATTTCGCCAATCCATGCGACGCTGCTTCATAAAGGGCGGCGCCCAGTTTGGATCCATCAAAGGATTTTTATTGAAACTTTCACACACATCCATAACAAAGACTAACATTGAACTAACTTAAAGTTTTTATCTACGCCATATTTAATCTTCGTTTCTTATAAGTCTATGGTTTCTTAAAAGCTTTACTTAACTAACTGTACTTGCTCTCTCTGCCTCTCTTACTCCCTCTCTCTTTCACTCTTAACTGGTGTGAGCATAGAAGAGCTGCGCTTAGTCTAGGCTAGCTAGCTCAACTAGATCATTTATATTTATAGAACATGAATTTAAAAAAAAAAAAACAAGTAAAAGTGCTCTAGTGCAGACTGCTCGACTAGGAGATCCCCTGTAATCTGCGAAGAGCCGATATTCCAAACAGTCTATGGTTATTTTGCATAAACACATATACAAGGAATACATGCACACATACACATACGTACGCACGCATACGCTTTGCGTATCTCTGCTCTGGCTCTGCTTCGGGTCTGCTCTGGCTCTGTTTCGTCTCTGCCTATGGCTCTTCTCTAGCGCAGCTCAGGCTCTGCCTATGGCTCAACTTTGGCTTTGCCAATGGCTTAACTCTAGTGCTGCCTATGGCTCTGCCTCAAATTTGGCTTTGCTCTGCCTTAACTCAGGCTCTGCCTATGGCTCTACTTATGGCGCTGCCTATGGCTCTGCTCTGCCTCAACTCAGGCTCTGCCTATGGCGTTGCTCTAACTCAACTCGGGCACTGCGTATGGCTCTGCCTATGGCTCTGCCTATGCCTCTGCCTATTGCTCTGCTCTGCCTATGGCGTTGCTCAGACTCAACTCAAGCACTGCTTACAGCTCTGCCCATGGCTCTGCTTATGGCTCTGCTCTGCGTCAACTCAGGCTCTGCCTATGGCGGTGCTCTGACTCAACTCAGGCACTGTGTATGGCTCTGCCTATGGCTCTGCCTATGGCTCTGCCTATGGCTCTGCCTATGGCTCTGCCTATGGCTCTGCCTATGGCTCTGCCTCTGCCTCTGGCTCTGCCTATGGCTATGCCTCTGTCTATGGCTCTGCCTATGGCTCTGCTCTGCGTCAACTCAGGCTCTGCCTATGGCGTTGCTCTGACTCAACTCAGGCACTGCGTATGGCTCTGCCTATGCCTCTGCCTATGGCTCTGCTCTGCCTCAACTTAGGCTCTGCCTATGGCGTTGCTCTGACTCAACTCAGGCACTGCCTATGGCTCTGCTCTGCGTCAACTCAGGCTCTGCCTATGCCTCTGCCTATGGCTCTGTCTCAACTCAGGCTCTTCCTATGGCGGTGCTCTGACTCAACTCAGGCACTGCGTATGGCTCTGCCTATGGCTCTGCCTATGCCTCTGTCTATGGCTCTGTCTATGGTTCTGCTCTGCGTCAACTCAGGCTCTGCCTATGGCGTTCCTCTGACTCAACTCAGGCACTGCCTATGGCTCTGCTCTGCGTCAACTCAGGCTCTGCCTATGCCTCTGCCTATGGCTCTGTCTCAACTCAGGCTCTTCCTATGGCGTTGCTCTGACTCAACTCAGGCACTGCCTATGGCTCTGCTCTGCGTCAACTCAGGCTCTGCCTATGCCTCTGCCTATGGCGTTGCTCTGACTCAAATCAGGCACTGCGTATGGCTCTGCCTATGCCTCTGCCTATGGCTCTGCTCTGCCTCAACTCAGGCTCTGCCTATGGCGTTGCTCTGACTCAACTCAGGCACTGCCTATGGCTCTGCTCTGCGTCAACTCAGGCACTGCCTATGGCGTTGCTCTGACTCAACTCAGGCACTGCGTATGGCTCTGCCTATGGCTCTGCCTATGCCTCTGTCTATGGTTCTGCTCTGCGTCAACTCAGGCTCTGCCTATGGCGTTGCTCTGACTCAACTCAGGCACTGCCTATGGCGTTGCTCTGACTCAACTCAGGCACTGCGTATGGCTCTGCCTATGCCTCTGTCTATGGTTCTGCTCTGCGTCAACTCAGGCTCTGCCTATGGCGTTGCTCTGACTCAACTCAGGCACTGCCTATAGCGTTGCTCTGACTCAACTCAGGCACTGCGTATGGCTCTGCCTGTAGCTCTGCCTATGGCTCTACTTATGGCGCTGCCTATGGCTCTGCTCAGCCTCAGGGTGTCAAGGAGTCAGAGCGGTCTATATAACGGCAAATCCGAGGATTGCAGTTTCTGTCGACTTCACGAGTAAAAACGAACTCAGATTTCGAGTGGATGTCTGTGGGACCTATATAAAGGCAAGCCTGCGCAGTGCAGCTTCAGTCGATTTCGTGGTCTCCTTGTGTTCGGTCGTGCAGTGCTCCTCCTCTTCTTCTGGATGTGTGGTAAATATTTAAACAGTTAATAATATTAAGTAAGTTAAGCCGAAATGTAATAGTTTATAAGCAATTAGTTTTAATAACAATTGTTTAGATAAGATAATTAAAAAAAGGATCATTTGCTAATGATCATCGTGTAAATAGTCGTTATTTCCCACATAACATAATTATACAATTTTTTTTTTTTTTTTTTACATTTAATTTTCTCTTTTGTCTAATCGTTAATCGTTTTTTGTTATCTTAGATTTTATTATATATAAATATTTGTATTATATTTTATCTATTTACATTGTTCTCTTTTTGAAAGATTTAACTAAGTGTTTTAAAATTTCCTTAACTTAAGCTAAATTAAATTTCGCTAAATTCTCTTATTGACTAAGACGCGTGGCCCACTTGTTGCCACAGGTGGGGCAGTTGGAGCGGGTGCGCAAATATTTTCGTATGCAAGCTCTGTGGATTTTGGTGGCGCAGTCCGTGCACTTGATGTCCCACAGCACCAGCTGCTTGCAGAGGGCACACTCCTTGATCGTCTCCGTAAAGTTGGAACGCAAATAGAACTCGAACTCGACGATGCTGCGTGGACCCAGATAGAGTCTGTCGCCAGCCTCCAGGAAGTAGCCCATTTCGGTCCATAGTTGGAGCAGCGCCTGCATGCGCAGTTTCTTGGGCGGCTTCGCTGAGCCTTTGAAGTCCAAGTTCGAGTATGCCTCGTTCCATGCTATGTGGTTGTCCTCCTGCTGGCCCAGTTTCTCCAGCAGATTGGAAAAATAGAGACATTCCTCTGTCGTCAGGCCGGGATGATTATGTTTGTCGGGCGTTGCATCTGTGATAGCGAACACCAAATACTCCTTGCCAGTTATAGGATGAACCATAAAGTTCAGCGACTGATTAAGATCCTTTATCGTATTCTCGATGCTCTTAACGAATTCGTGAAGAGCCTCTTGATTCGCGGGTTTTGTCACTTGATGCTGTTCACAGAGCGGCGTTAGTATCTTATCAATTTGATCGTGATCAAGGCAGCTGTGGTTTATACAAGCACGTAAAAACGTTCGCTTAACAATTTCCATAGTTTCTTTTAATTATTAAACAAAATAATTTGATAAAATGCAGAATTGCAAGTTAGGCAAAATAAAGCGTCGCGCCTAACCAGGGCTGCATATATAATCGATACATGCGCGTATATCGATTGACTGTCAGCTGTTGCTACAGCAGTTATGTTAGATGGAAAATTATTCAGCAATTATCGATTACTCTAATCGCTTACGCTTCACAAAGCGGCAAGTTTTAAACGTACGTTTTTTTCTGTATATATATTAAATTAGTATTTATGAATAAAAACATTTGTTTGGTAGTCTTCAATTTTTATTGATTTTAAACTTATAAATTAATAGCACAACAATTAATATTATCAATGTCTAGAAGAGCTTTGCTTTAATTAAAATCATATAGATATATTTATATATATTTATAGAAAGAGTTAAATAGTCAGAGAATATTGAATATGAAAACCGAATATCTTAACGTTTTTATGCACTTTTACCGTGCAAATATACATGAATCAAATATACATTAATAAATTGCAAGATTTTTGTATAATTTGAAAACGCAATTACATATCTAAAGCAGTTTAAAATATATTTATTTACACTAATTATTGTTCGGCAATTTTGAAAGCATTCTCTATGTAAATAGAAAGAAATAAAAAATAATAAAAAAGATTATTTAGTTCTATAGTTCCTATAACTTCTTGCCATAAAATCCTAATAGCCTGATTCTCGTTGACACCGGACTTTGAACATGCTCCAGGATTTCCATCTAAAGATTTGTGTTGTGTGTCGTACCGAAACGATTTTGAAGAATAGTTTTTATAAATATTTGGAAATGTGTATACATTGATTATTTTGTTCATTTCAGATGTAATAAAATGTAGCAGCGGTTTCAAATAAAAAGAGAGGGAATATAATAAAGCTATGAGTATTTTCTTTCATAAACATTTTACAATTTATTTTAATTTTTTATGTAATTTTTGTTTTGTTTTCAATTTTATATGTTTTCAATTGAATTACACTTGAAGCTAAAATTATGTATTTATATCCTTTTATATAGTAGAACAAATAAAGATAATAATTAAACTTTCAACAAAATTATGATTAAAGTAACTCATAGATTGTTAACTAGAATCCAAATCACAAAACTCTTAACAACTAAAAACAAATTTCCAAAATAAAAATCTAATTTGTACGCATTAAATTTTCATCTTAAATGAGACCAATTGCATAAATATGTATGTATGTATGTAGCAACAAATCAACTTAGATGTGAACATTCCCATGTTCGGTTGTAACCTATAAGAGAAAGTTTATAAAGTGATAAAAAGAAACCGAGATGAAATCATAATTAAATATAAAATAAGCCATATAAATACTTTATTAAATAAATGATAATGAACTTATAATTGTATACTTACATGGTTAGTCGCATGTTAGATTCTAAGAAATAAGATTGTGAGATACATAAACATAAATAATAATTACAAAATACAAAAAAGCCTCTTCAATATTTTGTGCTAGAATTTCCCAAGCAGTCAACCTTCAAGTTAATTATTTGTGGGGGGGAGGGAATACCCTTAACCAGATTATGTTTAAAATATTTGTGCGATCGGACAGGCCGACAACAAACATATCACGGAGAGTTACCAAGTCTTTCAGAAGTTAAGCAAAAGGAAAAGATTCAAATTTGACAAAAAAAATAAATAAATAAATTGACAATAAAAAATAATTAAAATTGTTTAATTTGTTGTGTTAAATTCGATTAGGGATTAATTTGATTCGTTAAGTTGTTTCCAAATGATTACATAAAATTATTAGTAACCAAGCTGAGTTCGTTTGCAATGTGATTAGTTTCATTTAATATATTTGACTATTGTTGTTTCAGAAAGATGTGTGTGTGTGTGTGTGTGTGGAGAGAGAGAGTTGGAGAGGCAGATGGTAACCGTTAAACCGAATATTTAGAAATTGTTAAAAAGTCCGCATGAGTTGTTGTTGTTGTTGTTGTTTATTATTATTTGGTTAAGATGATTTGAGGGAAAGATATAGAAAGAAAGATGCCGCAGCAAATAAATAAATTAATATTTTGTCGCTGAGAAAGTTACATTTTGCATTTGGTTTCTTTGTACTTATATATTTTGTTGTTTGTTTTTTGGTTTTTGGTTATTGGTTTTTGGTTTTTTGGTTTTTGGTTAGCCATGCAGTTTAAACAGTATGTAATATTAACAAAATATGCATTAAGACTAGAAATCGCTTGGCGTATATAAATTATATATAATAATGATACTTTTTAATTAACAACACAATAATAATGGTATACAAAATAAAAGATTCCATTTTTTATAACCTTTTTGGTTTTGTTGTACAAAAATTAACAGTTTGTTTTTGTTTTTTTTTTTTTAAATTAAAAGAGTTAAGAACATAAATCACAATTTCGTTTTTAGTACATATACAATATATACATTTATATATACACATATATATAGTGAGCATATATATATATATGTATATACATATATACGACGTTAGGTAATTTGTAGTATTAGATTTGATATAAATCTCGCTTATAACAATGCGTCTACTTGGCCAAAATATCTATTAGATATATATTTATATATTGTTGATTTTCACTTTGTTTTTGATTTCTTTTTTGGTTTAGTTAGTTGCTCTTTCTACATGGTATTAGTCTTTGGTGCTTCATTCAAGATTTCTGTAGCTAGCAAGTAGGTTCTGAGTGTCGCCCATGTACCGAATACTTACACGATTTATCGAGTTGCGACGCCCTCCACCGAGGCTATCCTGGCTGAGCCCATTGCCAGTGTCGTTGTCAATGCAAATATCCGAGTCGGAGTCGACTCGTCGAAATTCGCTGCCATCCTGCAAATCAAATGTGTAGTATAAAGCGCTGCTTGTAAGGATTATATAGACAGAGTCCTACACTTACCTGCGTCAACTGTTGAGTTGTAGTTAGCAGCCTGGCAATGGGATTACAACAGACGGGCAATGTCTCCAGCAGTGTGGGCCGCGAGTGCGTCAACAGCGGCTTCATATATCTGTAAAATATTTCAGCTTATACTCTCACTCTTAAGCCACGTTACGATTGCTACTCACTTGGTGTCAAAATTGCCCCAAATTCGCGCCAGAATCGCCTTCTCGTGGCTGTTGCGTCGTCGTCCGCACGCTGATGTCGCTGCATTGCCATCGATTGGCGTATCCAGATTCGAGTCAGCGCCACTCGACAGCCGTGGCTTGCCACGCCCACCGCCACCAGCACCACCACTGCCGCCTTCCACGTCCTGCAAGTAGCCATCAGACTGAACAGATTTCAACGAAACAAGATTAGCGCTTTGTGTATGTGTAGGAATGTGATTTAAAAGTAAGTACCAGCATAAACAATAACAATAAAATGCCCATAAGAGAACGTAAGCGAACTCATAAAGATAAGATAACTCAATCAATGTATTATGTATAGTGTTTAAGTGTGTGTGTGACAAGGGGACAAGGTACACGGGAGAAGCACACAGAAATTTGCAATTGAATGGATTTGTTAGTCAACGTACCGGAGCCGAATGTGAATTGTCCATGGAATTGTAAACCTTTTTTATTTGATAGATGCAAAATGGCATGAATTGCGCAGAATTGTACAAAATAAATAAGTTAGAGAATATGTTGTCAAATGTATAAATGATCAAAAGCAGAGAATGAGAAATGCATTATAAATCAAAGCACAATTTGGCCTTTCAATTGGCGAATTAACTAAGCTATAAACAAGCGGCATCTCGAATACCCTACGATTTGAATCTACATATATGTTACTTATATAGTCATGTATCTTATCAATATACAAGTTAAATATCATTTCAGATTTCGGTTAGTCGATTGTTGTCTTAAATTAGTTCTCTTAAAATCAAATTTTTTGTTAAATATTTTTTAATTTCATATTATTTTTATATCTTTGAATGGTTTTTAATTGCGATTTTCTATCATTACTGTGTCATAATAAAAAAAAAGCCAATTTGTTAATATAAATTATAGCCATTTTAAGTAAAATATAGGAAACTAAAGCTAAAATAACAAAATCTGGGTTTATATCAATATAAATAATAAATAAATAGCCAAAGAGTTTTATTTCAAAATTAGAAAAGGTTTTAAACTTGCTTTATGTAGTAGCTAGGATTAAAGTAAGTTGTACTGAAATAGGGATATATACTTTTTATATATATTCATGTTAAGTTTTGCTATTTGCTATTTGATAAGACTCTTTTTCTTAACTTTTATAATTTAAAGACTTATTAACTTAAATTTACTTATTATTTCAATCAATTTAAATTTTGCTAAAGCTGTTAAGCAACTATAGAGAAAGAGCAACTATTTTTTTTAATGATTGTGGTTGCAAATCTAGCTGCAGAAAATACAATATGCGGCGTTTATAATATTTAACTGGCTTTATGTTATATTTATAGTTTTTTTTTAGCCGTGCTTTCTTAAAGTTTTCACCAAAATAAAATTTCCAAAATAAATGTAGTAGCATTTAGCATAAAAAAGAAATGAATGAACTGATTTCAATAAGTAGATACTCACACTGTGTACCTGGTAATTGTTTAATTGCTCAGTCTCCTCATCGACGCCAACGCTGCAAATAGGAATTTACAATTAAGATAACTTTAAGTGATTCGCATACAAATACAACTCACGGTATTTTCAGCCAGTTGAGGAAAAAGTTAGCCGCACCGCCCTGAATAATGACCGTAAAGATGACAATCAGCGATGTGGCTGTTAACATGGTTTGACGCGCATCGGACACGGTATTTCTAATGGCCAAGGCAAAGGACATAGCGCCACGTAAACCTAAACGAAATGATTTTTACTGAAGATATTAAAATTCCAAATTGTATTGCTCATAAATACCAGCAAAGAAGAGCATGTGCTGGAAATTTGATGAGATTTTGGGTTTGCGTTTGATGTTCAATAGCCAGGACAAAGGATAGACATTGACAGCACGACCCAGAGCAGCGCAAATCTATGAAGGAAAATTATTTAATAAAAGTTGATTTATATCTAAATAAAAAACTTACGAAAGCTGTAATTATAAAGCCTGCATCGAAATGATGCTTGGGAAACGTGAACATCGAGACACCAATGTAGGAGAATATGAAGTTCTCGGCCAGAAAGTTAAGCAGCTCAAATATCTGTTTGGTGCGCTGTCGCGAGTCCTCGGACAAATTGTTGTACGTGTAATGCGCCTGGCAAATGCCGCAAAATAGTACAGCCACCACGCCGGTCAGCTCCGTTGCCTCGGCTAACAGAAATGTGCTGTAGCTCATGAGCACGAACAGCGCCGACTCCAACAACGGAAAGTCACGAACACGCGTAAACTTGGTCAAGTGTGGCAGGAGTTAAGGATACAAATTGGCTAACAACAAGTGAAAAATCAATAATATATGGTTTGTCTTTTGTTTTGAAAAAGGATATCAATGCCGTAAAACAGCCCATCACAGCGCCAATCATCAGCGACAAGAAGAAGATAGAGAAGAAGTCACTCAGCGAGCGCAGAAATGCCGTAGTCTCGAATTCTCCCGTATTCGAATAATGTTCGCCGTAGTTCTGAATAGCTCTGCAAACATTCATTAATAAGAAACAATATATTTTTGAAATATGTTAAACTATTTAGTATTATGACTAGCTGAAGTTGATAAGACCAAATAATAAGTTAAGCTATTTTTCGAAATTTTTCATTTCCAGAAAAACATTTGCTCATTAAAATTGTTAAGAAATAAGCTAAAATTGAATACCCCAACAGGCAAATCAACTACAGGCAGAAAGACTGTTTCTATAGAGATTTGTATTACTTATAGAGAGTGATAGATGGAGTTAAGCAATTTGTCTTAATGATTCATTATACAAAAGTTAATATATTAGATAAAATCTAATGCTAATAGTTTATAGTGCTCTAGATTGAATCACTATGAGTCAGACACTTGAATAATACAAATTTAAGTGAGAAAAAGAGCAGATGTAATAGAAAAGTTATGCCTAAATATGTAACAGAGGGAGACTCATATATATGATATCTTTCCAGTTTCTTTATAGATGATAATGGCTTCATTGCAAAATTAGAAACTTTCCATATGCTTGAATATGCATTTAGCTTACAATTTGATACTAGTTCATACAGATTTTAAAATATGCTTAAATATATTCAATATAATTCAAGCGCGTAATATAATTTTCTCTTAATTGATTATCTATATCTTTCTTGCAGTATTCTAGAATCAATTTTCTTATTATATATTAGGTATATACGCTCAGCTTACCCGCTTAGCACAATGGCAACGGCATCGTTCAACACAGATTCGCCCAATACAAGCGCATAGAGATTAACATCGACATGGAGATCGTTGAATATGGCCAGTATGGTGAGCGGATCTGTGGGCGATATCAGCGCCCCAAAATACAGCGTGTCCAGAAATGTGAAACTGCTGCTCAAGTATTTTGGCATCAGTTTCACACAGCCGTACATCAGGCCACCGATTAGGAACGCCGATAAGGTGGTGCCCACAATGGCAAACGTGAGAATTGCGCCCAAATTGCGAAAGAAGTATTTCTGCAAATGTTAAAACGTACATCAATTACGATCATATTACATACATACATACAGACATACCTTCTTTAGGCTGTAGCCAGCGTAAAATATAATGGGCGGCAATATGATATTGAAGAAGACCTCCGGATCGAATGTGGCCTTCAAATCGATTTCATTCTCCTCTATATCGTACACCTGTCCACGAAACACGTACGCGTATGTCTTCACACCCTCGGGCAGCTTTGTGGTATTCGTTTGATTAACCGGATACTAAAAAGAAACAGAAGCAGCAACAGAAACAAAACAAATTAAATGACAATAGACTCTAGTTGCATAAGCAAACGTGTCAAGCTGTGGTGCTACGCACCTTGAACCACAGTGTGTCCGGTGGCAATTTATCATTGTAGGTGGGTACGCCTTGCGGCTCCACCTGCATATGCACCAGGGTGGTGTTTGTGCCCGCATATCGTATAATGGCGCCCACAATTAAGCCTGCAATTGGATGAAGAAGCAATTCATTTTAAGTACCTGATGTATCTTACTTAAGAGACTTTTAGTTTTAATTAAAATCAATTTAGATCTGGTTTGGAGAACTAAAACAAATATTAGGAATTTTAGTAGAAAATACTAAAAAATTAAATAAGAGAAAGCTGTTAATAATTAGGTCAGATTAATGATCAGATACATTATCATTTGATTAGCTGACATAGAGTCTAGCCTTTTAAATATAGGAAAAACTGTATATGAGTCAGACCTTGAACCCCATTCATATATATATTTTCAAGCACACATATAGGTCCTTCGGGAAATGCATAATTATAAGTCAGACCTTGAACTAGAGGCAAACACATAAAAGACGCAATCTGCTGCGCTTCTAAGTAATAATTTTAAATTAAAAGCACTTTAAGTAAGCTTTGAATGAATGAAACTAGTCTTAGACAGACAATCTGAATCGGTTCAAAGAGGTTATTTGCTGCTTTAGTCGTAAGCTCATTTTATTATTGCCTGACCTATCACAAAGCTCGCTTTGAAAATGTGACTAATGAATGCGGAGCAGCTGCCGGCTGAATTGCCTCTATATGTATGTTTTGTTGATAAGATCGTGTAGAACAAGTATAAAACATAAACACTCAAGTTGTTGACTCACTTCACAGTCAGAACCAGAGCACGCTTATCAGCCAAAACAGTTTGCACACTGCCAAAAAAAAAAACAAAAAACTCTTGAGCCTTATCTGCATTTGGTTCTGGTTTTATTCGTTTATTATAATAATATTTCATTGCTATCAAATTTTGTATTATGACTTTGCTTAGATACGACTGTCTAATTAGCATATTTAATTATTTTCATTACAGGTGAAGATTAAATAGAAAAACAAGTATTAGCGTGTAAGATGAGCGTATCCGACTAGAGAATACCCTGATGTGGAACTAATTTATTTAATACTGGAGTAGTGGAGGATTAGACTTCATTTCTTGACATATATATATATATGGCATACCCGACGTACCGCCAGGTTTCATAAATGTGTATAAAAAATTAGCAAGAATTATAAATAATCTATATACTATATACGTTTGTAAAAAATCACGTGCATATTGAGACGTCGAATTAGTTATAATGTCGTAATTCTCCACTTCTGGATGACGTATATATCACGTATTTGACTCCAAACTGGTACCGATAGCAGACTTTGTTTATACAAAAAATAAAAATCAGCAAAAAAATGCAAAAAGCAGAAACGTTTGAGGGAAAACCCAAAGCAAAACAACAAATGTGATTGTATTGAAGAAAACAGATGCGACTCGATATAATAAATGACCAAAGCGCTGAATTCTGTTTGCTATCAAAGAAGAGATACATTAGGATGTATATTAAATTCAATAACTGAGATCAAAAGATGGCCTATGTATATAATAATTTTTATTGTGCTAAACAAATAATTAGGGAAATGCCAAATCAAAGTATTTTTATGATTTATTTGGTATGAAGAAAATTTGAAAAATAAAAAATAAATAAATTAATAAAAGCAAAATGAAATAAAAAAAAGAAATAAAATAAAAATAAAAATAAAATTAAATTAAATAAAAATAAAACAAAATAAAAAAATAATCAGAATATATATTTAAGATAAATAAAAATTTGCATAAATATTTAGAAAAATTCTAGATAAATTCAGAATACTAAACTTATAATTTATTTTATACACATTTTGTTTGCTGTTTTGTAACAATTGTTGTTGTTACTTAAAGTCCACTCAAAATAAATTGATACCAGAAATCCTGATTTACAATTTGATTGCGCTATAAATTGAGTTACAACTTTTGATTTGCTGTCAGCTAAAGCGAATGTATACTGTAGTCAAAGCATGCACATTTTATAATGGCAAAAGTGTCGCTGAATTGCAAATTTCGGAGGGAAACAAATGAGATAGGGCAAAGAATTTTTGTGTTGTTATGTGTAAATAGGGTTTTGAATAACAGGTTCGTATATCAACGAAATATTTATGTGTATAAAATGCGGGACTTAAAAGCTTTGCAGTTCCGATTACAAAAGCCAATTTGGTTTTAGTCTGTGAATGTGCACGAAAAGTGTAAAAATACGTAATTGCGTATTTAAATATATATATATAATATATATGTTTATCTAAATGTGAGGCAATGTTAGAGAGACAAAGAGGCGGCAATGAAAGCTGCAGGTGACAGGTGATCGAAGAGGAAGAGCATAGAGAAATGATGATGAAATTACGATAATAATAATATAAAGCTAACAATTAGCGTGTGTATGCAGGTTAGACAGAGCCAAGTTGGCTAACGGTTCGCTCACTTACCATAAATGACAGCCAATCCGGTCTCGTGTAGCCACGAAACGCGATGATGTTTGAATAGCCAAATGGTTAGTACGGTTAGGGCTAGCAGAAAGACGAAGACCAGCAAATCGAGACTTTGAATGCGATGATTGAGCGTCGCTTTGGCATCGAGCGTTATGTCCGTATCGGCTGCAGTGCAGCCAGCGATGAGCGCACACAGCGTGAGTAGACGCAGGGCATAGCTGTTCCAGCTGCGGCGACGATTCACCAGCGGCCTCGCCTGGCCTGAGTAAGCGTGCATTTTGCACTGGCGGCTGTGTGGCGACGGTGGAATGAAATTAATTGTACAATTGTACATTAATTGAATGTGCACAGCAGACTGCTGCTGCGACTGCTGCTGCTGCTGGCAACAGCAGACGAAAACTGAAATCGATTTTCACGTTACGTTTGTGTGTGCGCGCAGTAAATTGATTTGGCGCACAGCTTTTGCGGCTTGCGTTTGTGCACAGGCACAGAGGCACCTTTGCGCGGAGTTTCTATTTGTTTTCCCCGTTGTTTTTCACTTTTTGTTACATAAAAAATAAATATTTTACATTATTCAAATTGTCACAAAAAATGTCTATTTGACATTATGCTCGCCTCTTATACGCTCTTATACTAAGAACAATTACACTACGCTATGCAGAAGTTTCCTTGCTGCTGCTTGCATTGCTGTTAAACACAGCTGTTTGTCTGGTTATCGATATTTTCGAAAGTTTTGCAGCAGATTTTCAGTGCTGTTAAATTCGACAATTATTTTGTTTGGCTTTTGTTTTGGTTGGCATATTCTGTTATGTTTTGTGGTCAGCATTCTCAACAAAAGAATCTAATTGGGAGTAAATTGATCAGTAAAAATATTGAAATTTCGTATTTTTTATTTATTTTCATAGCTATCGGTTTGATTTAAGTACTGTTCTCTCTTATATTTGGCTATGATTTGCATTATTTCCAGCTTAGCGTCTATTTTATAGTCCTCATCCAGTTGATCCAAATCTTGGGCAATCGTCATGCCATAATGATAGAAATACGATTTGTGCGCCTTTCTGGGGGTACGCACTTCTAGGACTGGTGACTCTTTTGGTCTTTTTCTGACAGGTGGCAGGGTTGTTTCTTCTTCATTATCAGGCTCATTTGACGGTGGTGAATCGTCAGCCGATGGTTCTTCTGTTTTGATTGTAATTGGCGGCTGGCAGTCTTGGGTGGCAAGTGGATCGTCTTCTGATAGATCAAAGCTGCTTTCACTTGGAGGTACTGTTGTGCTGCATGCGTTCGCTGGCGCTGAGTTTGGCTGTGCTCGAGCTGGTGTATCCAGGGCTGTACTCAAGAATGACAAAGTTGACCTGAATTTCCAGGTGGTACTGAAGTTTTCTGCATCTGCACCGATTCGCCTCGATTTGCTTTCCTCGAACAGATAGTATGTCTTCATGTTAGTCCATTTCTTTTGCAATGCCTCTAGAATCATAATATTTTTACTTTAGTATGATATTTGTAGCTGTTATTTATCTATTTTACCTTTTGTAATTGGCGTGGCCGAAAAAAATCCGCCGTAGGTGTTAACTTTCTCTGCTAGAAGCGACCAGAATTTCGCCTTCTTTGATTTATATGCGAACTGTGGATGGGAATGATCCCAAACGAATGGCGCTGCCTTCACATGTTTTATAATAAATAGCAGAATTTCATCGGTCCAAACCACTTTGTTATTTTTACTCATTTTGTTTATACTGTCTTTCGCTGCTCTGAAAAATCGATGAGCTTACACTCTATCGATAGTTGATTTTTATATCGATAGGCATATTTGCGCATGGTATGCAGCTTAGTTATTTAGCGGTAGAGGAAAAACAATAATACAAATTCCGATGACAAAAACAAACAAACAAACTGACCATAACTAATATACATATTTTTGGATTTCATTTCGCCCAAAGCTTGTAAGAAGTGTGGATCGTAAGCGAATGTTTCATTTATATATTTTTTTTATTATTAAAAAACGATAGTTATTCCCATATTGTTATTCTTATAAGTTAGTTTAGAGCTCCACTTTGGTCCACTGGCTTCTCATGAACGTTGTATACTCCTTGGCACCGGTATTGTTGTATTTTTCAAAGTATGGCAGCTCGCTGAGACGTGCCAGCCAAGCGGTGATCTTCGGATATTTAACTGGATCAATATCAAAAACTGCGGGAATGGATGAGACAGTGGCAGCACAGCAGAAATCAGCAATGGTGAATGTATCGCCAGCGATGTAGGGCTTTTCCAGGAGAGTCTCTGTCAAGCGGAGCGCGCCATGAACGTTGTCAGTCCGTTCTTTGGTCACTTCAGTGATGCCCCGCATCCAGAAGACGCTGCTCACGTTCCATAGCGCCTTGTAGATGACGCTGGCATCGAAGAACAAACGCTGATTAACTTCGGTGCGCTTCACTAGATCCTTGGGATACAGTGCATCGGTCTTGGCGTACTTCTCGCACAGATATATGCATATGGCATGCGAGTCCGTTACGATTGTACCGTTGTCATCCAGCACTGGCACCGTGCCTTGCGGATTCATTTTCAAGTATTCCGGTGAACGGTTCTCGCCTGCAGCCAAATTAACCAACTTATACTCGAAGGGCTGCTCCAGTGCCTTGAGTGTTACCAAACAAGCACGCACCGGTGGGGACATATCAATACCATATAACACGATCTTCGACATTTTGCTGTAGATGTGAACGTATCAACGAAAACAATTCAACTGAAAGCAATTCGCAGCTGGACGAGCTTTATAAGTTTGTATGTTTGTGGAATGCATGTGTGGATCACAACTGTGATCAGCTTTCAAGTGAGCAAAAAAAAAAAGGCAGATAACGATGATATCGCACTTTTGTACCCCCCTAAGTTCAGTGATGAAATTTGTGTGGCTGCTAACACATGATTAGAAGGCGTATTTTGACTACTAGCTGAGGTTAATATTTAGGGCTTTATCATTTTAAAATCTGTGTATTATCAATTAAACGGTCATTTTAATGACATCACATTATTATTTTAATTGTTTATTTATTTGTTGTACTATAATTTTTTATTTATTTTATGTTTCAATTAAATTTGCTATTTTCTATATTTTTATTTATATTTTGTATTTATTTATTATTTTAATTAAATTTGTTATTTTCTAAATTTTTATTTAATTTAATGTTTATAATATAATCTAGTCTAAAGAGTACAGGGTATATCATAGTCGAAAATCTATAACAAATTCAATTTGTACCCCTAACTATTTGTTTAATTATGTTGTCAATTGAGCATCAAGTAAATTTAGAAAAAAAAAAATTAAAACTAATATTAAGTCTAGAACTTGCTTGCCCTATCTCCTCTATTGTATACCCACACGAATTGTAAACAAAACATTGTCATCATTATCATCATTTTTATTGATTGTAAAATTGACTTTTGTTTATCTATGAACCCAGGCATGAAATGTGCTTAACGATTTATTTATCTATTCAAATGTGAAAATCCATTTTAAAGTCCAGGTTTATATTGATAATAAACTTTTTCTTATATTATAAAAATATCTCTGAACAAATCGAAAAATTTAGATAAATTTATTAATAATTTTATAACTAAAATAATTGCTAAAATTATTTGTTTTATAGTTCTTGATTTCTGTATTTTTATATTTTATTTCAAAAAGTTCAAAACTTCAAATACTTTGAACTAATTAATTTAGTTTTTGTTTTTCCAGTCTCGTACTGAAATCCATTTTGTTCAGAAAGACCATTTTCTTTTTGTTTTTCCCCAAAAAATATCCAAATTAAATATGTCAAAAAAACTAAATTTGGAATATTATTCAAAATTGGAAACAATTTATTTGAATGACTGTTTAGGATGGTCCGGAAACCTAGATTCGTGTTAATGGTGAACCGTATTTTCAGATCTCGATGTAAACCACGTGTTGCCTGTTCACAGAACCTGCATCAGACTGCTGCTCCACGTCATTGGCATGACACATGTGAATTTGATGCCTTTCAGTCTGGTCACTGTTCGGGTACAATGTCGGATGGTAAATACGGCAGTATCTTCACCTGTCTCGATGCCCTTTGTAATGACCCCTTTCCCAGTGAGTAAGAATATACAGAAACAAATTGGCCTGGAGCCGGGTTACTATACGATACCCAAGTGTCGGGCAAATCTGCTCAAGTATACGCCGAAGCGTGAGGATTTGCCCAGTCGTAGCATGACAGAATCATTTACGACTGCGATATTGCCATTGAGTTCGAGCTCGTATCGGGAACGCTATGTCAACCATTTGCGTCGAGTGCGTATGGGACGTCTGATGGAGGAACTGGACTTGTTTGCGGGTAAGTCAATGGATAGGCTGGCAACAACGATACGACGCTTAAGTATGTCAGGCTCTTAGTGTGGATCTGTCATCGTCATGCGAGTGTGCCGACATTGCCCAAAGGTATACCTCTGCCCTATATATTTGTCACGGTGCTGGTCGAGAGCGTGGAGTTTTCAAATAGCAATAAGATCTCTGCATCTGAAGACATCTCTTTGTGTGGCCATGTCTCATGGACTGGCCAGACCTCCATGGAGATAACAATTTATATGCAACAGAACTTTCGAACGATTCTAAAAGCCATCTTTGTGGTGGTCGCACGCAATGCAACGAATACGGCAGCGGCGCCAATCAATCCACTAGTTCCGGCCAACGAGAAGGAGAAAGCCTGCTATGAGGATTCGGTTAAGAGGTATAAGGCGCGCGGTAGGAAACAATCAAGGAGTGGACTTTATATCCAACCCACCAAGGAAGACGAGAAGCTAATGTTCGAGATCTTCAAGCGTACCCAGGGCACAAATGCCCAAGGCATGTACAATCTTGAATTGCCAGCCAATTGCAGATGGATGTCCGATTCGTATCAAACCACCTTGCTGCGCGCCTTCCCCGACAATCGCAACCTGCACAATCACATCTTTGGTGGCTTCGTAATGCGGACGGCTGTGGAAATCAGTTCGATTACCGCCTGCATTTATGCTGGTGGCCGACCACTGATTGAGTGCATCTCAGACGTGGCATTCTATAGTCCGCTGAAGGTAAACTCGTTCATAAAAGTAACCGCCTACGTGGTCTACACATATAAGAAGTATATTCAATTGTTGACAGTTGTGCAAGTCGTGCATGAGGACAGCACGTCACACTTAACAACGAATGCGTTGTTTCTCATCTATAGGGCTGAGAGAAATGTTAAAGAGGTGCTGCCCATTACGTATCAGGAGTCGTTGTGCTATATAAACGGACGCAGGAAGTTTCGCGCCTTTCAGAAGTTAAGACGTGATCGACTGATCAATTTGAAAGAGTTTCAAAAGACTGAAAAATCTGGCAATTAAAAAACATTTTGTAAAAGTTATACTTAGAAAACAATTGATGTACAATTTAATTACGCATTGAAGTGCTTGATTTGGGGAGTGCCTGCAATCGCTGGCGACGCTTTGACTCAAACTCTGTGGCTAGATGCCAGGTTTCCTTATCCAGCGTCGCATGGCCGCGCGCGATTCCTAGTAGGCGCGACAAGACCAACAGACAGTGCAGATCATCGGCATTGCTCTTCACATTTGCCTTGCGCATATCCACAAATTCCTGCTGTATCATTTCCGTGTGCTCTTCGCTAACACTGAACTTGCCAATCCGCGACATGGTCAAATAGTTGCGGAACTGCTGCAAGCGTGCGGGCTGCAGATAATGCAAGGCAGCTTTTAGTGATTCCTCATACATCTGAATAGCCTTTTCATCCGCCTTAATGGGCAGCACAAAGTCGCTCTGCAAATGAGATGCGTATATTAGAGATATATAGAATGACTAAACTCATTCCAATACCATACCGGCAGCATGCTGCGTCCCTCGCTGAGCACCAGCACCGGAATATCCACATTATAATCGATTTGATAATACTGAAAATCGCACTTGAGCTGCTGATTGTTGATGAGGTTCGCCAGATGCTGTACGGCATGCACACCGTTCGCCTCCAGCTTGCCCTGCTGCATGCGCGTCTCGTCCAGCACGAGATGTGTATGGGGCGCCAGCTGCAGCAGTCCAGAGACCAGCTTGTTCGTCTCATAGTCCTTTCTGTGGAAAGTAAATGCTTTGCTATTACACAAGACCATGTAAAGGAAGTTGTACCTACTTTGGTGTAAAGGCTGATGTGTTCATGGTTTCCAGTGTCATTGGCAGATAGTGGCTAGCAGGTAACAACAGCTCGAGCACCTCATACAGCTTTGTTGTATACTGCTGCAGGCACTCTTTGGGCAGATTGCAGATGTTCAATGCAAATTTGCCAATGCTTTGCATCTCAGAGCGGCTATAAACTGTGGAGATTAGATGACAGAGTAGATATTCGGCAGCAAGCTCGTCCTCAAACAGGCAAAGCTTGAGCAGCATGCGCAAGTCCTTGTGTATGCTTTCCAAAGATTGTGGTGCATGTAGCGCCTCAGCTGAGGCTTCAGCGGGTTGCTGCAGACTCTCGTCCAGCAGCGGATTGGCATGGCACAAGGACTTGACGGCAAAGGCATGCAAGCGCGGTATTAGAAACGGCGATGGATTCTGTGCCTGCAGCTCGGCTAGGCTTTCCACATCTTTCATGGCTTCAACGTCCAGAGTGGATGCGTCCAGCGCAGGATCGACAGATAGAAAGCCCACAAAATCCATCAGCGAGTTTAGGGTGTATTTATCAAAATCCTCGTACACCTTTACCATGCAGGCCATGCTAGGCCGACTGGGCAGCGGTGAATTGAGCAAGTAGTCACTGCCCAGTACAGCGGAGCTGCAGTCATTTGTTTCTGCTTTGCTCTTACCATCCACACATTGCTTTTTGGCTGAACTAATGCCATTAGATTCATCTGCTTTGTCCACTTCCATATCTTCTTGTTCATCCAAGGCACGTTTGACTCCCCCACTGCCAACACTTGGCAGCTGTTCTGACTGCGGGTTACACTGCTTTTCGTGCTCTTTAGCCCAGTCATTGAGACCAGGCACTGAGACCACGAATAGAGTACGCCGCTCGCCATGCACATTGCCGTCGGCATTGTAGTCCATTTGCTCATCTTTGCCCAGACGGAGGCAGTCGCGATATTTGCCTGGCTGCAGACGTGCACTGCCGTCAGCTAATTTCACTTCGTAGCGCTCCAAGTAGATTTCTGGATCCATCATGTCCTGCACCATTCCGCGAAAACGCACCAATCCCTGATCTTTTAGTTTGTGCAATGGTGTGTGATTTAACAGCGGAATGGAGTGCCATTTTGTGGAATCATTGAGTAACTCTTTCCAGTTTGCATTGTCTTGTGCTGTCAGCTCTTCTGGAGTGCTTGGTAATTCCATGTTGCAAGGCATCGCGCACATAAACAAATAATTATATCTCTGAGTCGCGTGCGCGCCAAATTGCAATATTATTGATGGGAAAAAAGACGATAGAAATCTATAGCAAGAATGGCAACTCTAATTGCATGCAATCGGGCTGTTATCGTAATCGTTTTTGTGTTATCGTAAGTTGTGTTGTAGGGCTGCGATGAAACGGATGTAAAGCGGAGTATCCGCAAAAGAAATAATGAGCAAAAAGAGTCGAGTTTGGAACTTCTTCTACAAAGAAAGCGATATTGTCGCAATTTGTTGCCTGTGCCACAAAAATTATTCACGTAAGGGCCGTGGCACAACATGTCTGCGCAATCATCTAAAGAGCAAGCATCCTGCCGAATTTCTAACATTATCCGAAAACGACATCAAGTACATGGTGAAAACGGAAATAAATGATAACACATCCGTTCACACGAACCTGCAGTTACACGTAAAAAAAAACATGATATACTTATAGACAGAGGGCCTAAAACAATTTTTCTTTCTTTCTTTTCAGGATGCTGATCCATTAGAGGTTCAAAGGGTAGGCGACTCGGAGGACAGTTATGCGAGCGATGAGAAATTGGCCTTGATGATAGTCCAGCATGATTATTCCTTTGGCTTGATAAATAGCGTTGGCTTTGTGAACTTTATCAAAGTTCTGCAGCCTCGATATGCAATCAACACGATTAGTTACTATGAGAATATGCTATGCCAGGACATATATCGGCGCATGCAAACGCAGCTGAAGCAACAACTCGTCATGTTGGACTCTGTTTCGCTGGCCACGAGCATTGCGTGGGGCACTGGGGGCCAAGGTTTGCTGAGCTTAAGCTGTCATGGAATCTCCAATGACTTCCAGTCCAAGCAGTTCCACTTGAAATGCGAAGCTCTAGATGGACGACACACGGACGATGTTGCTTGTCGCATTCGTATGATCGTTTCGAATGTATGCCAGGAGCTGCAGCTACCCAAGGAGAAGATCAATTGCATTATCAGAGATGAAGCCACCTGCACACAGGGCGCTATAATCGAGTGCAATGTCCACCTACTAAAGCTTTGTGTGAAATATGCCCTCGAATCGAACGATCATCTCAAGCAACTGGATGCCAAGTGCCTTCAAATCGCAAAACACTTTGAACAATCTCACATAGCATACAATCATTTGAAATATATTCATGAAAAGCAACTGAGTCGCGAGCCATTGCAATTGATAGAGCACAATGACAGCCACTTGGAGTGGAATGCGATCTTTCGGTTGAAAGGACGCCTGCTCAAGCTTAAGGATGCTCTCTCACTCTATGCCGAGGAATATAATATGGTAAAGATTTACCCAGATGAATGGCTGGATATTGATTTAGGCCAACGAGTCATACAGCCCATTGAGGAAATTGTCAACATTTGGAGTGGAACATCTGCGACGGCATCCTCAGTCATACCACTGATAGCCGCACTACGTGATTCCCTTCGCACGGACGTCCACAACTTTGTGTCTTCAGTGGTAAGCTGAAAATCTTATTAGCAATCTACAACTAATTCTAATTACGAATCTCTTACAGACTATTTGCTCGTTTGCTCGAAAGTTGCTCGAGGAGTTGGAGTCGAGATGCTCGGCAATTACGACAGATATCAAGTATCTAATGGCCACATATTTAGATCCGCGTTACAAGCAAGCTTTTTTTACCCATCAGGAAGCACAGCTGGTAACCGACGAAGTCTTGGCACAGCTTTGCCGAACTCAGCTCCAGCAATGGCAGCCGCCCATGAAGATCGCAAAAGTCGCCACGAATGTTAAAAACGAATCGAAAATTGATTCTTTTCTTGACAATATGCTGACACTATCCAACACCAGTCCGGAAGCATCCACATCACTGCATTCGCAATCGCAATCGCAGTTGAAAAATCTATTGTATCTCTACAACTCTGAACCAAGAGTCGAGCGGCAAAGCGATCCAATAACTTGGTGGCGATCCAATAACAAATACAGCGCCTTGTTTCCAATAGTTAAACGATATCTCTCCACGCCCGCTGCTAGCATTGCCAGCGAGCGTCTGTTCCGTATATCTAAGAGTCTATTTAGTGATATGCAATTGGGTCTCTGCCCCGAAAATGTTTCGAAAATATTATTTGTCAAAGCTAACTTAAAAGCGCTAGAGCAAGACTAGTTATATGATTTCAATGCAACCGAATTAATTTATGTTAAATATATATATACATATTGTTTTATGAAAACATTTTATAATTTTGATATTTTTATTATTAAGATTTAATTTAAACAAAAATTACGTTTGGCATTATTGTAATAAATCCTAAAAGAGAAAAATTTATTGTTGTAAATTTATTTATTTTAAGCAACAAATTAAAACAAATTTAATTAAATAAAGAGTAAATAATTAAATTTAGCTATTCTACAAATTAAATAGCCTTCCTTGTTTTCCTACTCTTTAGCGGCAGATATATTTATTATATTATATAAAATTTATATACAACTTGTTTAATATAACCACCAATGATAATAACTAGACAGATCCACCTTTTTCAACTCAGATGCAATCTAAGAAATGTGTATTTTTAAACTATTTTTTTCGAGTATACAAAAACTGTTATCACACTTCAGGCTTTTAATTTTTAAAAAATGAGCATCTGTACGGAAATAGAGGGACAATTTGAGAGGCTATAAATTCCAGGAATTTCTAAAATAAAGACAAAAATAAAAAACAAATATATCCATAAATGCAGATAGCATATGTGTTTTATATAAATATATATGAATACTAATTATATATTCTTTGTAAAAAATATATTTTTATATAGAGAAATGGAATGATTTCAGATTCCGATACCAATATATATCATTGCTGAAACTGGATTAACTTTTTCATAGTCTTCACAGCAGATCTTTGAGGTGCTTAACTCTGAGTCCTCTGCTTCTTAAGCTATTGATCATTTCTACCTCATATCATTTTTTTTGATAATATACCGAAGACTAAGAGAATTTATGAGCTATTGTTTTTAAAATTTATTCGCTTTTTTTACTACATTTATTATTATTTATATTATCTACTTCTATAATCTACAGTCTATTAAATTCTCCTTCAACTGCGAAACAGATGCTAGTTTCTCGCTCGACATTTTTGGAGTTGAAAGCCTTGACTGTTGTGATAGCATTATATCGTCCACTTAAGGGAATTCCTGAAAAATCCATTATAACGCTTACGTCAAACGGTTCATGAATTAATTTAGTCTGAAAGACGAGAAAGTGTATAATTATTTACAAATATTTTTAAATATATATGAAAAACATACTCCAGGGTAAATGCATTCGCCCTTCACTTCTTCTTTATTGGTTATATATCTGGTCCAATATTGATACCAGTACTGAGATTCGTCATACATGAGTGGACACGCATCAGGAATGGTTGCCCCATAAGGTGTTTGCACCCAGGATCCACGATCAAACCGAAACAGGTTAATTTTAATCTGAATAACAATGCAATGTTAAAGATATTATTGTACTTAATGAATGCTAGGCAAAAATACCTCAATACGATCCCCTGGTTGAATATTCCAGATGTTCGTAGAATTGCCCGACATATGAATCACATCGTCCTGCTGCGTAATTGTGAACTTGGACATATCAAACAGTCCATTGATATTAAGAACATTATCTGGCTGATTGGAACAGTCGTCGAAGAAGTTGTCATATTCAGGAACGAATAGGTATTTCAAGGCACTCGATTGCCTTGCGAATAGAATCAGGAATACAACTGCGTATTGAAACTTAAATTGGCACAACATCATTTGATTATTCACGTTTCACTTTCGAACTGATGTCTGGGTTACAGAAATTGCAGTTTTTATACTCTAAAAACTAAATTTCTTAGCTCTGATAAGTTTCCCCTAATTAACTGTTCTCGTTGGCTAGATTGCATCTGATTTGAAAAAGGTGGTCCTGATATTATTCAAGATATATATTTAACAAGCTTTGGTCTGTCGAACTTCCTAATTATAGTATTGTTATTGATTAATGATTATAATTAATATAAATAATTATATGTAATTATCATCGAGTAGGATGGTTTATATAACAAGCGCAAAAACAAATCAATACATTGAGATCGCAATTAGGAATTACGTTTAGTTTACTGCTGTTATGGTTTGCCAGAACTCTGCTTCTATCCTTTGTGTCATTATTGCCATACAGGACAACCAAAGAGATGGTTTTTGGAATACGACTGAGGAACAGCGGCCATATGTAACTAGGAATCAGCAGAGAAACCTTCAGCCAGGCTTGGTCTCAACGGAAAGAACGCAAGAGTAAGAGAATAGCGGAACTTAGCTAAATTTCCATCTTTGCTCAAACTGGATTAGCTCCTTCATAGCCTTTATATCAGCACTTTGAACAGAGCTGCTCTGGATCCTCTGCATCTTACGTTATGCATCATTTACACTTCCCAATTTTTTTAAAATTTATTCGTTTATTTATATTATCTACTTCAATAATCTACAGTCTTGTAAATTGTCCCTCGACCTTGAAACAGATGCTAGTTACTCGCTGGACATTTCTGGAGTTGAAAGCCTTGACTGTTGTTATAGCTTTATATTGTCCACTCAAAGGGATTCCAGTATAATCCATTATAACACTTACGTCAAACGGCTCGTGAATCAATTTAGTCTGAAAGACGAGAAAACATATTATTATTTACAAATATTTTAAAGTATATACGAAAAACATACTCCAGGATAAAAGCATTCGCCCTTCACTTCCTCCTTATTGGTTACATATCTGGTCCAATATTGATACCAGTACTGAGGCTCGTCATACATGATTGGACACACGTCAAGAATGGTTAGCCCATAAGGTGTTTGCACCCAGGATATACGATCAAACCGAAACAGGTTAATTTTAATCTGAAAAATATTGCAATGCTAAAGATATTCATAAACTCAAAGAATGCTAAGCAAAAATACCTCAATACGATCCCCTGGTTGAATATTCCAGATGAAGGTAATATTGCCCGACATATGAATCACATCGTCCTGCTGCGTAATTGTGAACTTCGACAGATCAAACAGTCCATTAATGTTGAGAACCTTATCAGGTTGATGGGAACAATCGTCGAAGAAGTTGTCATATTCAGGAACGAATAGGTATTTCAAGGCACTCGATTGCCTTGCTAATAGAATCAGAAATAAAATTGCGTATTGAAACTTAACTTGGCATAACATCGTTTGATTATTCACGTTTCACTTTCGAACTGATGTCTGGGCTACAGAAATTGCAGTTTTTATACTTTAGAAAATAAATGTCCCTATTTAACTGTTCTCGTTTGCTAGATTGCATCTGATTTGAAAAAGGTGGTCCTGATATTATTCAAGATATATATTTAACAAGTTAGTTTAGTTAGTTTGCTTAACGTCCTAATTAGTGCATTAAAACTGATTAATGATTAATGATTTAATATAAAAATGTATATGTAATTATCATCGAAGTGGAATGGTTTATATAACGAGCTCAAAAACAACAGTGGGCATACGTAACTTGGAATCAGCAGAGAGACGATTAGCCATGGTTGGTCTCAACGGTACGAACGCGAGACTGTGAGAATAGCTGAGAAACGTACTCAAAGAACAACAGATCTGAATCTGCAAAACAATCACCTGGCATTCTAGTAAACTTTGAAAACTCAGCTTAAAACTGAAACCTATCGGTCATCAGGAAAGAATAAATCTTTCAATAGCCTGGCTCCCTGCTTAGTGACAGTAAATTTCTTCCTTATCGACGATGATGATAGAGATGAAGGAGATGCATGTTGCAGAAAATACAACTTGTAAAGGAGATCCATCATTTTGTAACTGTAATTGATATGATATGATACAACAGGTATGATACAGGGACAACTAAGCCGTGAGTTTGTTTGCATAAATTTATACGGAGCATTTGCTATTATTCCCTATACAACAGATACAACATCTGTTAATTCCTCTGAGTTTCAGGCAGACGAAATCATCGATGCTCAGAATCTACGGGCCGAAGTCCACCAAGCTATGAATGCAGTATTTGCATATATCCTTATACTATGTATATAATAGAATATAACAGAACAGTTGCTTTGTTTCGCATTTCTCATCTATATGTATATATATATACATACATATATGGATACTTATATGGATGGAATAATTTGTTAGCTTGCACCAAATTTGAAAGAGGAGGTCCTTGTATCAAACCACCAATATGCCACACTAATTATATATTTTGATCTGTTTTAATTTGGAGTTTAGTCAATTACTTTGCTTTAATATTATAATTTAATAAATAAAAAGAGCTCTTGTTAAGAATGGCCGACATTTACTGACTTTAGTTCTTAATGAAATTTGTGCGAGTTTAAAAGAATCCTCGAATGATATTATAACATCAGTTTTGCTCAGGTTTCCGGGTATCCGCTTGTCGGGCACTTCCGACTTAAACAACCTTAGCTTGTTAATTAAGCCTTTCAAATTGTCCCTCCACTTCGAAGCAGATGCTCGTTTCTCGCTTAAAATTTTTTGAGCTAAACGCTTTAGATGTGACAACAGCTTTATATAGTCCATTTAGAGGGATTCCAGTTAAATCGTATGTCATATTCATGGGAAATGGTTCGTAAATTAGTTTCGTCTGAAACACAAATTATTAATTTAAAAATATTTTTATCTTTGATAAACATACTCCGGGGTACAAGCAGTTGTCCTTCACGTCATCCTTATTGGTTATATATCTTGTCCAATACTTATACCAGTACTGAGGCTCGTCATACAGAATTGGGCAGATGTCAGAAACAGTCATGCCGAATGGTGTTTGCACCCAGGCTATACGATCAAACCGAAATAACTGAAAACTCATCTAAATAGTAATACCATATTAATTGCAATTTCCACTCCATGAGTATTGATGCAAAATACCTCAACTCGATCTCCTGGTTGAATATTCCAGTTGCTAGTAACATTGCCCGACATTAACAACACATCGTCCTGCTGCGTTACTGTGAACTTGGACATATCAAACAGTCCATTAACATTAAGCACATTATTTGGTTGATTGGAACAATCGGTGAAGAAGTCATCATTTTCAGGAACAAATAGGTATTTCAAGCTACTCGATTGCTTTGTGAATATAATCACGAATAAAACAGCGTATTGAAACTTAATTTGGAACAACATCGTTTGATTAGTCGACTCACTTTGGAATTGATTTTTGTGCTTTAGGAATTAGAGTTTTTATACAGAAAAGAGCAAGTTGTATGACACAGATACTTATCACAATAATTATATACTTTTTTTAGATTTCGCCTAATTAGAAAGAGGAGGTCCTGATATCTCAAGCTATAAAACACTAATTATATCTAACAAGGTTTTTGTTCTGTTTTATTCACTAATTAATGTTATATAATTGACTCATGGTATTCCCGTCTACGTTTGTTATATATTTGTTATATCAATTGATTTTCCACCTCAGGTTGAGAATGCTACGGTGTGTATGCTATGGACCTAAGATGGAGATGTGTGATCATATTATCAGACGAGGAGTCCTTTCAAGACCACTTTGACTAAATTCGTTGTTGGGTCAGTTGTTTATCAGAATAGAACATCTAAGCCTCAATGATTGTCAAACTAAACTGATAAAACGCAGCCTGATGCCTGGGATTAAGAGATACTAGTCGGAGACACTAAAGATGGATTCAGAAATAATTAAATTTAATACATAATTTTTAAGTTTATGTAATATTATATTTTATTTAATAAACCCTCTTCTTGTGGGCTTTTATCTTTAGAGCATCAAGATGTTTTAGGAATAAACAGATGGAAACGATAAAAAATAAAAGTGCTGAAGCTGGAAGTGATCGACTCGCATATATCCTAGATTGATAATTAAACAACAGATCGTTCCAAGGTTACTTTTTTAATTTAGCCTGTTAAAGTGTCCCTCTACTTCAAAGCAGACTCTAGCGGCCCGTTGCACGTTTTTCGAGTCAAAGGCGTTGACTGTGGTAACGATCTTATGTCGTCCACTTAAAGGCAGTCCAGTAAAATCGAATATCATCTTTATTGAAAAGGGTTCGTGAATTAGTTTGGTCTGAAAGACGAAGAAAAAATTGTTAATTACAAAATATTTTCAGATTTGATAAACATACTCCAGGGTAATAACATTTGTCCTTCACATCTTCCTTATTGGTTATATATCTTGTCCAATACTTGTACCAGTATTGAGGCTCATCATACAGAATTGGGCAGATGTCTGAAACAGTCATGCCGAAAGGTGTTTGCACCCAGGATATACGATCAAACCGAAATAACTGAAAACTAGTCTAAATTATAAATATTAGAATTTCAATTATAAATATTCTATTCCACTCAATGAATGTTGAAGCAAAATACCTCAACGCGATCCCCTGGTTGAATATTCCATTTGAAGGTAACATTGCCCGAAGCTAATATGTAATCGTCATCACGCGTTAAGGTTAACTCCGACATATCAGCCATTTCGTGAATGCTAAGAACATTACGCGCTGATGTTGGGCAATCGTCAAAGAAGTCATCGTATTCGGGATCAAAATGGTATTTCAAGGAGCGCGATCGCCTTGCGAACAAAATCACGAATAAAAGTACGAATTGAAACTTTACTAGGAAAAACATCATTTATTGTTCGACTCACTTTCGAATTGACTTTTGTGTCTTACGAGTTGGTGTTTTTATACGCCACAAATTGAATAATACAACACGAATGATAACACAATAATTAGAAACATGTTATAGATCGCACCTAATTTGATCATGTAGTCTAGTCGGGAGGGTTCGACTAGAAATTACCCTGTTTCAGATGTTATATGTATATATATCAGCACACACACACACACACACACACACAACAACATACACACATTGAGATAAGTTATCAGATGTTGCTCAAGAATATATATATATATATAAATACTTTATGAGCTTTCCTCCTTTCTTTAATAGATCTGGTTCACCCTAACTTTGCATTTCCAATTGATTCAGGGTATACAAACATCATCCTGGACTGATTAATTAACATAATCTAACAGACTAATGTTAAATACATCCGCTGTTATAATCAATCAAAAATATAATTGCTGTAAGATCGAGCGATAAACCAACAAACGAGGGAGAGAGTACTGGATATATGTTTATATTATTATCGAAGTATATGTATCTAAAAAATATATGAACTGTCCTCTCTATATAATTACAAAGACTAAAATAATAGAGAAGTTATTAAAAACTCAAAGGTCATATAGAACATTTACATATATAATCACTTAATCATTGCCGAACTAACCTGTTACCACCTTTTTCAAGTTAGCTGAAATCCGACTAACACGTGTGGCTAACTATTGTGCACTTATCAGTGCAATATCATTCCATTTCAAGGGTATAAAAGTCCTAATTCATAGAGCAGCAAAATCAATTCGAAAGTGAAACGCGAAACGATGTGGTTCCAGCTAAAAGTTCAAGTTAACGCAGTTCTATTGCTGATTCTGTATGCAAGGCAATCGAGTGCCCTGAATTACCTATTCGTTCCCGAGGATGATGACTTCTTTTCAGACTGCGAACAGTCATCAAGTAATGTGCTGAACATTCACGGATTAGTGAACATGTCGGAGCTAACCATTAAACGGCATGACGACAAAATAGCCATATCGGGCAATGTAACCTTCGCCTGGAATATTCAACCGGAGGATCACATTGAGGTAATTTCCATTGGCATTATTTGACTAAAATAATATCTCAACAATTGCACTATCATTCAGTTAAGGAGTAACTTGTATCGGTTCGATCGTGGTAGCTGGCAGCAAACACCATTCGGTGTATCTATGCGTGACACCTGTCACCTGCTCTATGATAAGCCGCAATATTGGTATAAATATTGGACTAAGTATATAACCAATAAAGAAGAGATAAAGGACCAATGCTTTAACCCCGGAGTATGTATTGTCATACACAGTCATAGATTAGTAATTAACGAGTTGTCTCTTCCTTTTGCAGACCAAAATGATTCATGAGCCCTTCGACTTGAGCGTGGAAATGCAATTTACTGGACTGCCTCTAAACGGACGATATAAAGCTGTGACAACTATTAAGGCATTCGACGATAGAAATGTGGAGCGCGATACCAGCATCTGTGTAGAAGTCCTGGGAGAATTCGAAAGACTATAAAGAATATAAATTCATGGAATATATATATATACATATATATATATATATATATTATTTACTGGTAGGAAGGAAGAATATAATTATTTCAATTAGAATATTTTTCTTCATATAACCGCTTATATATATGTGTATGTGTGTACGTATATGCAGATATCAAATAAACTGTGTATGACTTTAGATCTGCAAAGTATTCAAATTTTCATTCAAAGCTTAATATTGTTTTATCTTACAAATGGAAAATACAGCGTCATCTGATTTGTCAAGCTTTAATATCTTTAATATATCCACTTTTAGGGGATTCGATAATTGCGAATAGTATGAAAAAAGTAAAGAGTTTGAGAATAGCTCAATTTTATAAGGGGAAGACATATCTATGAAACTAACAATGTTTATGTTAAAATATTCTTTAAATTTATTATTTGGTCAAATACAATACTTTAATATTATAATTTAAAAAAAAAACAACAAACTTTTACCGTTTAACAATTATTAGTATAACAAATAAGTACTCTAGCTCTTAGTTTGTTAATTTAGCCTTTCAAATTGTCCCTCTACCTCGGCGCAGATGCTCGTTTCCCGCTTCATATTTTTCGAGTCAAAGGCTTTAACTGTGACTATAACTTTATATCGTCCATTTAAAGGGATTCCAGTAAGATCGTATGTCATATTCACGACAAATGGTTCGTAAATTAATTTAGTCTGAAAGACGAAGATACGTATAATTATTTACAAATATATTTACATTTGATGAGCATACTCCGGGGTAAGCACATTTGTCCTTCACATCTTCCTTATTGGTTATATATCTTGTCCAATACTTATACCAGTACTGAGGCTCGTCATACAGAATTGGGCAGATGTTAGGAACAGTCATGCCGAATGGTGTTTGCACCCAGGCTATACGATCAAATCGAAATAACTGAAAGCTAGCCTAAATGGAATGTCTATTTTAAAGATGATATTCTCCTCAATGAATATTGAAACAAAATACCTCAACTCGATCTCCTGGTTGAATATTCCAGATGAGTGTAGAATAGCCCGACATTAAAAACACATCGTTCTGCTGTGTCATTGTGAACTTGGACATATCAAACAGTCCATTCATATTAAGAACATTATTTGGTTGATTGGAACAATCGTCGAAGAAGTCATAATTCTCAGGAACAAATAGGTATTTCAAGCTACTCGATTGCTTTGTGAATATAATCACGAATAAAACAGCGTATTGAAACTTAACTTGGAACAACATCGTTTGATTAGTCGACTCACTTTGGAATTGATTTTTGTGCTTTAGGAATTAGAGTTTTTATACAGTTTTATACTGTGGTATAACACAGATACTTATCACAATAATTATATACGTTTTTTAGATTGCGCCTAATTTGAAAGAGGAGGTTTTAGTATCAATCGAGTTTTAACACTCTATTTATATTTAACAAGGTCCATATACATATAAGTCCGCCTAGCTAAAATTGTTGTGATAAGTATCAGTTATATAATTTGCTTTTTAGGGATGTATAAAAACCGCAATTCCATACGGCACAACAATCAACTCGAAAGAGAAACGGGATTAGGAAAATTATGCTGTTCCGACTAAAATTTCGATGAGCAGTTTTATTGATGATTTTGTTCACAAGGCAATCGAATGCCCTGAAATAATTATTTATTCCTGACTATGAAGAAGTATTTCAGGATTGTGGACAATCATCAATCTTATATTTTTCATGTATTTTAAATTGAATTTGAATTTAAATTCCAAGAAGAATAGAATTAAACATTTTCTAACAATGCATATTAACTTAGTTTTCTTTTTGATAACTCTGATACGTAAGGATTAGATGTTTGTATAGAACTGGTAAATGATTAAGACTTTGGAATAATCTAATCGCAACCAAAGTAAATGTAGATATTTAAAGTTGGCTTGACTGTATAATGATTCCTTTCAAGATTTTAAATCGCAACTGGAAAATCATCCCACTTAAATGATTTCTTCCCTTCAGTATATTTACAATAGATATTGGAACGGAAATGTATATTTAATTACTTAAATTGAATGAACATAATGAAGTTGTTAGAAATATCTACTATGATGACAGAACCACCTTTTTCGAATTGAGCGCAATCCAACAATCATGTGTATATCATGAGATATATCATTGATATATACATTAAATTTCTAACGTATAAAAAGCCAAGTTTGTGAACCACAAAAATCAATTCGAAAATGATTTCTGAAGTGAATACTGTAACGATGTGGATCGTATTATTCGTGATTTTGTTCGCAAGGCAATCGAGTGGCTTGAAATATAGATTTATTCCTGACAACTATGAACTATTTGACGTTTGTCCCAATCAACCAGATACTGTTCTTGGTTTTACTGGTGGTCTGCTTGATAATTCTAACTTAATTTTTATGCCTAATGACGATAAAATAACTATTTCGGGCAATGTTACCTACATATGGAATATTCAACATGGAGATCGCGTTCAGGTAACTCTCTTTCAAGTTGTTTGAGCTAAATATTATTTTTAATTTAATTATTATTCAGATTAGTATTCAGTTATTTCGGTTTGATCGTATCACCTGGTTGCAGACACCATTCGGCATGACTGTTTCTGACATCTGCCCAATTCTGTATGACGAGCCTCAGTACTGGTACAAGATTTGGTTAAGTCACGTGATTAACAAGGAATACGTGAAAGACCAATGCTTTTACCCTGGCGTAGGTTTATCAAACATAAACACATATGTATTCCGAATAGATCAGATTCATTTGAACAATATATGGCTTCTTCTTGCAGACTAACATGGTTTTCGAACCGTTTGATAATGAAATTCTTCTCGAGTTCACCGGCTTGCCTTTAAATGGACATTTCAAGATTGTTATATATATGAAGGCTTTCGACTCAAAGAATGTTCAGCGAGACACTAGCATTTGCATGGAAATGTTGGGAGAATTTGATAGGTTGTAAATTCATTAAGTATTTGTAAATTGAAAAATGTGATGTTATGAAAATAAAATTTAAATGAATTAATGAGGCAGTATTTTTAGTTAACTGACTATGACTTAATAGTATATGTATATAACACCAAATCAAATCTATTCAAGCTAGTATCAGCGCATGTATTACATTTCATACACTAGAATTATCAACTGAATCACTCGGCCAACTCATCTACTCTCTACACGTTATATACTGATTTATAATTAACTTAGTTAAATCAAAGCAATATATCAATAATTATAAGTAGGCACTAATTGAAGTTACGCAAATACACTTTATTCTTAATGCTAGGTGAATAGATTCTAAATCTAATTTGTATTTAATTGCCTTAGATGACCTCAGCCTCTATAGTCGGGATCATTGTGTTCGTCTTCGTCTTCCTCCTCCTCGTCATCTTCATCTAAATAATAAACAATTTATGTGTTTTATTTCAAAGCAAACTTTCATTACCTTTAAACTACTTACCATGATCTCTGCGTTTGCGCGTGTACGCTCGACGTGTGGCCACCGGCGCCTGATCCGTTTCGCCGTGCAGCAGAGAATTACGATACAGTATTAGAGGCTGCCACTCCTCGGCACGACTCGACGGCATGCCCGGCGGTATGACCTTGTCCAGAAAGGCCATGATCACCTTCTTATCTTGCTTCAGCAATTTATAGTTGAATTCATTGAGCACCTCTAGAAACAGAATACGAGTCGGTGCACGGACTGGATCATCGGGCTGTTTATTGGCAGCAAAGTAAATGCCGCCACGATGTATGGAAGCAACCGAGTCGCGATTCTTAAGCGCATCGAAGCCAAAAGTAAGCGCGAAACGTTTAGCTAACTCTTTGAGATCGATAAACTCCTGTGAACTCTTTGACACAATACCATCATCACTCTGCTCTTGTAGACTCTTAAACACTGTGATTAAACTCAGCAGCAGAGTCATGGCAAAGTTGACCTTATTGATTTCACGTGCCTTTCCCAGCGTAGCCTTAATAATGTCGCCATATTCGTTATAACACTGTAATTAAATAAGTAAAGAAATTCAAATTAATGCCAAGCGATGAGAAGCTGTAGATTCAATTGCATATAACATCTTCTATGAAATATCTCTGTTATTATTAAATTGTATGTACCTTGACATAATATTTGAATATACTTGCTGCTCGCATTGTGGGTATTATATTGTAGACAATTAGCTTGCAATAGCAGGCCAAGAAGTTTCGTTTTTTGTGCAACTCTTCGATGCGGGTTTCATCCTGGGCAACAACCTGTTTCAACGAGAACACGTAATGCTGCACGAAATTGTCCAATATGAGATGCTCGTCCATGCGCGACTTGTATTCCAAGCTGCGTATATGTTCGCTCTCGCTTCGCGCCAACTGATCTGAGTAAATGATGAGCAGATCACAAATGGACTGATAAGCCTGTAAAAGAATAAATCTATCATGAAAAAACCTCCAATAAAATAAGTTAATTGATACGTACAGCTTCTTGAATTTGGACAGTGGGTCCGTCACGTGTCAGCTCAAAGCAGGCGGACATAAAGCTGTCCAAATTGCCGCGTAGCTCGGCAACAACCTGCGCCACATTCAACGTTTCGCAATCATTTTCAACGTAGTAGAGGCCCCAGCTAATCGAGAAGTAGCAGGCCTCTATGCAATACGCCAGCGCCTCATTGGGTAGACAACGCTCAACATTGTCTTTGCACTGGGCCTCCTCAACGTCACGAAATAGAGATTTAAATAGATCCCATGGATTCAGATTGTGCGACGAATACAAAATGGATAACACTTTTAGCGTTATAGTTATATTATAGATGTCATCCTCGTTGGGTGTCTCCTCGCCTGCAATAACAATAACATTATTATTAGTTGTTAGCTATTGTTATACAATTTAAAAAGATTGTTCACCTAGGATAAGATTGCGCCACTCGACGATGGTATCCTTGTACTTGTTGACCGCACTCTCGATGATATTGGAGCGGGCAATGTTGCAGCGAGTGTATGTGGCGCTGCCTTCGGCGCAGAGGCATTCCAGTGTCTTGGCACAGGTCTCGAGTACATCGCGACCGGTGTGCATACACATGACTTGACTGATCTTGTCCAGCAGCGCTTGCAAGTTGCCCTCCTGCCGGTTGGTGGTGTACAGATTTAGGTCAAAGTACTGCGGCACTGCCAGCAAATTAGCCAGCTTTTCGCTGTCAGCCTGATATTTTTCCAATAGAGCGGGCAGCGTCACAATGAAATGTTCTGTCAACTTGACCTTCTCATCCTGTATGGCTTTTAGTTCCTTAGAGCTCAGAGTAAATTTGCGATTGCTGGCACGTCCCACGGGCACTTCACCCGATGCAGATTGCTTGACGCTGCTCACCATGATTTCGATTAGTGTCGATTCCTGTTTGTTGTCGAGCACTTCCTCATTGGGACCTGGCTCCTCCAGCAACAGATCAGTCATGCACTCCCAGTCGCGCACCATGTCATTGCTATCTATGAAGGAGTCCACCAAATATGCGCCGTGCTCGTGTAGCTCTGATTCAATGAAGAATTGCACGAGATCGCGAATAAGTGGTGTATTAGGCAAACGCACTTTGCCACGCTTGGTCTTAGTTTCTTCCATGTCGGCGGTTAGATGAAACAAACGCACATTGAGAAACTCTGCTGCGGCCTGAGCAACACCTCGATGTGAGGAGTAGACCAGCTCATAAACAATCTCACAATCCTTATCAGCCAAAATCTCCGGATGTATTCTAAAAGAAATTCATTAAGTACATACATATTTATATTTTATTCTTAAACTCACTTTAGTATGCTGATAACCAGCTTAACAGCGTGGACAGACACCTCGAATTCCTTGTCCAGTGTCATGGCTACAATTCGGTCTTTAAATTTGGATGTGAACAGCTCCAGTTTGCCTTTCAGCTCTTCCTTGTCATAGAGGGGCAGCAGCGATTGGAGACAGCGTAGACGCACTTCGCCAATCTTATCGTGCAACGTCCAACCAATATATTTCAAGTACGAATCGTCAAGGAAATTTTGTGGATAATTCTCCATCCAGATGCCAATCTCAGCCATGCAAATGGCTCGAATATCTGGCAGCGTATCCCTGTAGCGATGCACAAATACCGACTTGAACATGTAGGTTAACATGCTTTTGATCTCATCCATATTCTCCTCCAACTCTGACCGTTTCGTCATCAACGAGTCTAGGCGATCCGATGCGCGACGATCACGTGACTAAGATATTTGATAACAGTTGTACTTGAAGGCTTAATTTATATTTAAGGTTCTTCTTACCTTGACGCGCTCAGCTTCAAATTGTTTGGCTGCATTTTCGAAATTATTTGATACGAGCAGAGCAACATCCACCAGAGCAGTCATTAGTTTCATAGCAGCCAATGTTGCGGTGTGACGAAAGGCGCGCACTTGCGAATCGGACAGACCTGTCAACAGCGAGATCACGTTGTCCATCAAGAACTGATCGTAGATAATGGAATATTGGCATTGTTTAACAAGCGTTTGCACAAAGTCGCAAAAATTGTTTTTGAACTTCTTCCACTGTGTGCCGGTCATAATTAAAGGATATTCGCCGCTTTCCTAAAAATCAAAAATTAAATTTTAACAGTTTTCTTTTGGTTATTTAAACAGCTTACTTACCTCATCAAATTCTTCCGTCATGCGACGTATGATAGCCGTATGATCCACTGGATATTGTATATCCTCTGATATTTTGCCCTTGCAACCGCTAGCATTTATGAAGAACTGCATCAAGGCGACAAGCGCTGTCTCTCGATTCGCTTTATACTGTCCAATCCATTGATCAACAATGCTCTGCGTTAGGAATAGATTTATTTGTTATTTAAGATTATTGAGGAATATTTCATTTGCTTAAGTAATTTATCCTACGATCAAATGACTAAAGCAGTGTTGCCAGCTCTTCGTCAAGAAATAGCTACAAATAGCTAGAAACGGCTAGAAACAACTAGAAATAGCTAGGACTGGCTCGAAATAGCTAGCAATAGTTGGGAATAGCTTGCAAGTCATAACTGACAGGAAAAATAACTAAATTGGCACACACGTTGCATTTCTCTCCGTCTGCACACACACATACACAAGCACTCAAAACAATAATTTTCATATTCATATGTACCGCAATTGGATTCTTTGAGTGTCGCACAATATAGTATAAACTGTTCTCATCGGTTGTAATTTCCCGCTCGTTATCGATACGCTCGTGATGCGCCTTCTCCACTGGCTCTTTGCGCGGTCGCTCAATGCGCTCCTTTCGCTCCGCTGGCGGTTTGCGTGCTTGTGGCGTCTTCCGCTTGCGCGAAACAGGCGCAAAGAATTCATCCTCGTCGTCATCGATGATTGGGGGTTTGTCACGGACGCCACCGCGTGCTCGCAGTCGCGTCATGCGCTTGGTGGGACTGTCTGCATCGGATGTACTCTCATTTAAAGCATCGCTGTTGAAAAACAATTTCCCATAAAAAAATGCAACTGGAACTGGAGTTTGCATCTGTTTTACCTGTGCAATTCGTCGTATTCTGGAGCCGGAGGCGGATCATCCATACGTATACGCTTTCCACCGCGGCGCGCCATCATATTGGTCTACTAACTGCCCTCTTTACTAATAATTTATTATTGTTACAATGGTTTTCTTGCCGAAAAAGCGTATTAGCGTCTAAGAAAACAACAACTAGTGATAGCAGCGAAAAGCCACCAATACTATCGCAACACATATCGATATAAACGGCGAAAGAAAGAGATACAGCATTTGTTTATGTTTTGTTGCGGCGAAATGGTGGTTCGCAAAAGTATCGAATAAAAGTATCGATATGCCACCACAAGACTACAAGAAGCAGCGTTTGTTTTGGCGAAAATAAAAATAAACAAATAATAATAGAAAGTGAATAATAATAGTAATAAAATATGACTGAATTTAGCGCGGAGTCAGGAGGACGCTTGAAAGGCGTAACAATTGTAAAGCCAATTGTGTATGGCAATAAAGCGCGCTCCTTTGGCAAAAAACGAGAGGAGGACGGACACACGCATCAATGGCAGGTTTATCTGAAGCCCTATTACGATGAGGATATGTCGATTTATGTGAAGAAAGTGCACTTCAAACTGCACGAAAGCTATGCGAATCCAAATCGCATTGTCGTCAAGCCGCCTTACGAAATCACCGAAACCGGCTGGGGTGAATTCGAAGTTGTTATCAAGATCTACTTCAACGACCCATCTGAACGACCTGTAACCTGCTATCATATCCTGAAGCTATTCCAATCGCCCGTTGTGGATGGCGAGCTGACCTCCTCCACGACAATGGATACCAAGAAGGGCCTAGTATCCGAATCATACGAAGAAATCGTCTTCCAAGAGCCCACACAGATAATGCAGCATTATCTGACGCTCTCCGAGCAAAGTGCTAATGGACTGCTCAACCATGATACGGATTGTAAGTAAATATATATATATATGACTGACTAATATGTTTAATATATACATCTTAACCATTTCAGTTGAGGAAAAGAAAGGCAAAACCCTAGACAACATTGTCAATGTGAAGCAAAAAGTCAAAGGCGAGATCATAAGTCTTAAGGATAAACTCAAGTTGGCACGCGAGACAATTGTTAAATTCAAGGCGGAACTAGCTAAAGTACAAAAACCACCAGCCTAGTAGAGAAAATTTTAAAAATAATATTAATATAATAAACTAAGTTGTATAAAAATATGAGTTTTTCTTATAGAAATCAACTATTTGCTAACAAAAATTCATTGGAAAAATATGTCTATAAAATGTGCTTGAACAGCAGCGCCGTTTTTCTTTGGAAAATCTTATTTGATATAAAACAGCTCTATATATTTTATTTTAGTACATATTTAGCTAAAGTGCATGCAGGTGCGCCCACTGAATAGTAAAAATTGAATATTTTAATTTATTAAATTAAACAACAAAATATTTAATAATAAAAGAGGGAATTGTCTCATTCTCTACTGGGCTGCATTGTATTTTTTCGCTCTCTCTCTCTTTCTCTGCCATAAACACTGGCATCCATCCACATGCACTTACACACACAGGCACACGGTCTGCACACACACGATTTATGCCTAATGAACCATTGAACCAGTCAAAGATTTTTTTTCAGCTGAATGAACCAGTTGTCTTGAACTGGCGTCGCTGTCGCGTTGCAGCATCCAATTTCGATGGCAAATAATAAAATGTTATTGTTTATTTGTACAAGTTGTTAAGTGCGTATGCGTATATTTATTTACATGTCGGTAAACTGTAAACGAAACAATTAACTCGTTTACCCAGTTAACAATATAAACGAGCATATAATGAGCGAACGTACAACTGTGTAAAATTGAAAGAAGAAAAACCTGCTTCCACTGACTGACTGCGCAAACGCGTCGAGAACCGAACAAAAGGAACGGAACGGAACCTTAAGCAGGTAAGCATGCGCATTACCTGTTGCCTGCTGGCAGCATAAATGCTAATACATTTGATTTTGTTTATTATTTTTGGATTTGAAGTCGTTAAATTTGCACAGATTTGGCATTTGTAATTAGTTTTACCTTTTGCAGCAGCGCGCTCCCAAATGTCGATGACGCGACGCTACAAATCAACGCCGCCGCTGCTGCTGCTGCTGACGTCGTTGCTTGCAGCAATTCCGGTTTTGCAGGCCAATGCGCCGTCGGCTGGGCCAGGCGTGCGAATACTGCGCCCGCCCGAATCGACAGTGGCGCCCTCTGGCGACGAGGTGGTGTTTGTGTGCGAGACCAGTTTGCCGCCGGACCATTTCGAATGGAGTTACGCCTCGACCCGCAGCCAAGCGCCGCGCTTTAAGTATCTGAAATCGAGCAGCGCCAAAAACAATTCGAATATAACCATAACTCACGACAATGACATATCCAAGCTGCGCGTTATCGTGCGGTCTGAAACTCTGGGCGAGTATCGTTGTGTGGCCTGGTTTGGACCACTGGCCGTCACCTCAACCACAGCGCGTCTGGAGCTGGCCACCATCAGCGGGGACAACATGGCCAACCGTGCCCACTGGCGTGTGGCGGCCGGCAACACTGTGCTCTGGCACTGCGGCCAGGTGTTGTCCAATCCGGCGCCCACCTGGAGCTTCTATTACAATGATATCGAGATGCCAGCTGCCTCGACACTGAGTGATTCCAATGGGACGCTGCTGTTGCCACATGTCTCCACGGCAAGCAGCGGCACCTACAGCTGCGCGGCCACCAACACAGCCTCGGGCCAGCGCCTGGCGATGCCTAGTCGCTTGGAACTGCAGGTGCCGGCTGCAGCATTGCCAAGCGCAGCGCCAGCTCTGCTGCACGGGCAACGTGTGCGAACAGAAGTGCTGGCCCGGATAGGCGAAACTGTCCTGCTGCTGTGCCCGGGCGTGGGCTATCCTCCACCAACGGCCGTTTGGAGCAGCCCTAATGTGTCCGGAGCTGTGTACAACAATCGCACACGACTACTGCCCTATGGACTCCAAATTAGTGGACTGCAGCCAAAGGATGCGGGCACCTACATCTGCTACCTGGACAATGGCATACGGCCAGCGTTGGAGCATTTCATTCAGCTTGTGGTGCAGCAGGCGCCACGCATAGTGCGTCCGCCCAGCGCCAATCTGACTAACGAGGGCGAATTTATGGAGCTGGAATGTGCGGCCACGGGCACGCCCACGCCGAAAATCTACTGGCTGCTCAATGGCGAGAACAGCGTCTACGATACCGAGGCGGAGCTGCCGACCAATGGCTCCCTCATCCTGCGCAGAGTGCAGAAGCGGCATGCCGGCTATGTGCAGTGCTTTGCCAGAAATGCGCTCGGCGAGCACAGCGCTGGCACTCTGCTCCAAGTTAATCCCACACAGATACAGGCCGGCGAGGGCATGGGGATGGGCACAGGCGGCAGGTCATCATCCGCACGGCCCAGTCACAATCGCAAGCAAAAGCAAATGGTTCCGCCGTCGGCTCCCAATGTTACCCGGCTATCGGATGAATCAGTGATGCTGCGCTGGCATGTGGTGCGTAACGACGGATTGCACATTCAGTTCTTCAAGGTGCAATACCGCATGCTCACGGACAGTGGCAAACGCAAGAGTTGGCAGACCACCAACGAGAACATACCCTACGGAAAGCAGCGCCACGATTCGGATGCGCCGGTTAAGAATTTCACGTCGTCGGTGACGGGCTTGCGACCGGATCGCAGCTATCGGTTCCGCATCATGGCCGTCTACTCCAACAACGACAACAAGGAGAGCAACACCTCTGGCAAATTCTATTTGCAGCGAGGCGCTGCTCTGGCTCCCTTACCAGTACCAGAGCTGTTGGACATTAAGGAGTATTCACAAACGGCTGTCATTCTCCATTGGCAGCTGCCCAGCGATGCGGATGAGCAATTAATATCCGGCTACTATGCCTACTATCGACCATCTGCTTCGGCCGGCGAGTATCTGAAGGCGACCATCGATGGAGCCAAGGCGCGTAGCTTTCAGATATCAGCGCTCGAGCCGGGCACAATTTACGAATTTAAACTGCAATCCTTTAGCGCCATGTCCGCCTCGGAGTTCAGTGCGCTCAAGCAGGGCCGAACCCAACGACCCAGAAGTAGCACAACAGCCCAGCCGACGATGCATACCGTGGACACCACCACGCCGAGCCACAACGAAACCTTCAATATGAATCCGATGCTGACGGGCACCATTGGTGGCGGCGCCTTGCTAATCCTGCTCGTGATCAGCGCCTGTCTGTGCCTGTGCCGGCGTCGCAACTCACGCGGCAACAACTCGCAGAACAAGCCGCGGCTTGCGGAGCTGCGCGAGGATTTCGTGCCACTGAACACCTGTTCGCCCAACAAGCCGCGCACGCGACATATACACATTACACTGAATCCGCTGGCCCAGCAGCAGCAACAGCAGTTGCAGCAGCAGCAGCAGCTGGACGAGAAGGACTCGCAAGATAACGAGTTGGGTTATTTCCAGCGCCAGCCCGTTGTCTACGATGCCGAAACGTTGGGCTTCAATGGACTTGCGCGCATGTCTTCCTCTTCGCTGCGACGCTCACAGCGCACGCTGGAACGTGCCGCTGCTGGTGGCGGCTCTGGTGGCAACAACAACAATCTTAACCAAGCAACGGATGCCTCACTGGCCGCCTCGCTGGACAGCCCGCGCCTGCAGGCGTCCAACAAACCGGGACGTGTTATTCTTAAGCGCACACGCCTATCCAGCCGTTCCGAGAATCTCTCATCGGGCAGCCTAAACAGCGTGGGCGTCTAAACTCGTGATCTTTAGTCTATGTTCGTATATAGGATATATACTATTCCTCTACCTCTGTTTTACAACTTTTTAAAACCTTCAAATGACATTTACTTAAACACTTTGTACTTATATATACAAATGCATTAGCTCTTAAGTACTTAATTAGTTTTCTACAATTTATTACCTGTATGGAGCCCATATATAGCTCACATGTGCATTTTATAGTCTAGTATTTACCTACTTATGTAGTTAGTCTTCCACCTCTTGATATAAGTTCAAATTCTGTACTGATAGCTTCATAATTTTATACAAAACAAAAAAACATCGAAAATGACAATAAATATTTGCTAACTTTCCTAAACAAAAAATTAGAAATGACGCAACTCAGAAAAATATGTAAGCATTAAAATTCTTAATTAGTAAAATGCGAGACTACAAAAAATTTTAGGCTACAGTAAAACGGTTATATTTTCAAATTGAAATATCTCATCGATGACCATTGATAAATTTATAGGTTTCGATAACAAATGAAATGCATTGCTGTTTGAAAAAAAAACTATGGCAACCTTCTCAGCTGTCAGCTGTCAAACCACCTATAATAATTGGGTCGCACCAAAATTTCTAATAGTAACATTTTCGATGGTTTAATTTTTTTTTAGAAATTCTAATGATTGGCAAACAGAGTGCACAAGAGAAACATAATTAATAAATAAGTCACAAGACTTGTGCAACGTAATTTGAAAAATACAGAACATAGTACAAAGCAAAAGTTAAAGATGTTCTTTGTTTCAGGTAGCGCGACCCGCTGCAAACAAAAAGGAAAAAGGAAAATACGAATTGGAAAACTTAAGAGGAACGTAGATTGCAGTAAAAAAAGGGTCGGCAACATGTCGAACCTATCAGTGGGACAGATGATAATGGACGCACAGCGTATGGCCAGTCGTGTCAAAGATTTGGATGCGCTGGGCACAGCTCTGCTGGAAGAAGCTGAGACCAACAATCGTCTGGTTGAGAGCTTGCGTCAATATCAGGAGGACATTGAGTCACTAAATCGAGTGGCAAATAACAAGACGAACGCGGACATGGTTAATCGCATACAGCAACAGAATGTTAACAGCTCTGAGATATTAAAAGAGAATCGCGAGCTGAAAATCTGCATTGAGGACTATGAGCGCGCCATGGAGCTGATGATGCAAAAGTACAGGGAACACACAGTGACCAAGGTGCTGGACAACAAATTCAATTTCAAGGAGCTGTACAACGAACGCCTTTGGCAGGTGATACGCGAACAGCGCGAAAAAATCAACGAAATGGCGGCGGTGATGCACCGGGCGGCCACTGCGGACGATGAGAATGTGCAGCGGGAACTGCAAACAATATCACAGCTGCGCATGGAGAATGAAACGCTGCGCGAGCTATTGCAAATTTCCAAGCAATACGGCTCGGCGCAGCGGCCAATCCGAGAAGGCGATCATCTGCTTGAAGAGAAGGCGGTGCAAACGGACAACCAGGCGGATGACTCGGCGGATGATCTGTCCATTTCGGGTGCTTCGGTGGAGAACATGAACAACAATTCAGTCATACAAATGTACAGCAGTCCCGAAATGACCTCCAGCACAACCAATACCAGCAATAATTCAGCAATCACTGCCTCAGTAAATGCGCTCAGCGCAGCTCAGCTAACCAACACAGTTGGTGAAGCTATCGATGCTGCTGCTGCTGCTGGTGTGAATACAGTGGAACATACAAACGCCAATGAGAATAACAATGGACCTGCTGTACACGGTACGCCAGAAACGCCAGGCAAGCCAACAGCGGCGACGTCAACTGCATCAGCATCGGCGCCGACACCGAACGACGTTGAGGATGAGCACACGCTGCCAGTTGTGGGCGGTGCTGCTGTTGTAGTTGGTGCCAACGCAACATGATAGGTGCTGATTATACAGCATTGTCTGGATTGCATTGTCATTTATCGTCATCAGCTCCAGTCAATCATTGTCTGGATTGCATTGTCATTTGTCGTCATCATCTCCAGTCAATCATTGTTAATTTTTATTCGCTTAACAAACACGTCTTTGATTTCCGGCGCAACGCACTCATCAGCACTCTATTAACAACAGATACAAAACACACACACACAAACACGCTCATACACTCACACACACACACACACACTCTACTCAGCATTAGTTCATAGCGACTAATAATCTCTAAGTAATTTATACATGCATACAATCTAATGTCTGTGCCAAGTGCAACAGAACGCTCATCAGAAGTCTTATACACACTCACACTATAATCCATGTTGTACTCTGTCGACTTATTATGATTTCTTAATAAATACCATAATAGAAATTGTCTTTGATTGAACGTGTAATAATTGATTTATTAGAATGGAATCGAAGTAGATCTATGGAAGTAGTATTGCCTTATCAACTGCATTAGACTTTAATGAAATGTATAATAGTTGACTACATCTTGAATAAACCATGGAGAAGACTATTGAATGCCAATATATCTAAAATATTTCTTATTTTTAAGGAAATTAGATGATTAATTAGATTGTTAAGTGAGAATTCTTTTTGTTTAAATTTATTAAAATCACTAAGACTAAATATAATATTTATTTTATAGAAATTGAAAAAAGAAACTATAATTTATATATAGAAAGTCGGAAGTCACCAGCTACAATTGCAGAAGGAAGGACATTGAAGAAATCCAATATGCTCTTTTTTTACTTCATGAACGAGTATAAAAATATCATTATATATATTATTGAAACTCTCTGTCATTACAAAATACTTTCATAGTTCAGGTTATACTTACTAAAATTCTTCAACAGGGTATCCTCCGTCAATCAAACTCTTTGTGCGCGCAACTCAAAAAGAAGAGACAGGCAGAGAGACAATCCCAGAGAGAGAGAGTGAGCATAGATGGATATGGGTAGCATCTGTTGCATTCTCTGAGGCTAGTTTGAGCTTTTTGAATTGATTTAAATTTAGTTTCTCGTCGATTTTCAAAACGTGCGCAACGTAAATTCTACGGATAAACGCGTCGGCCCGGAAAACGGTTTTGCCTGTGCAATTGGTGGGAAAGAGATGCAACGATCTCTATAAGTATATTTCGAGTGCTCAAGCGATCGATGTTATATCAAAAAAGAAAATAAAAGATCCCATAGCATATGTATGTATATATATAGCTGCACATACATACATATGTATGTGTATATGTATGTGTGCGAGTCAAGTGAAAATTTCGAATTGAAAAAGTTCTGTTCGCCGTGAAAATTCGATAAAGGAAAAACGAAATTTGGAAATTTTGTAAATTGAAAAGTAAACAAATCATTTCTATAATATTCAAAGATAAGTTTCGAATACGGTTTTGCATTTGAAATATCTTTCTGAATGGGATATATGTGGAGAGTGCGCTGCCATTTACGAAAAATTCTGTGCTATTTATAAAACACAGCTAATTTTTCGGCCGTAAATTTTCAATAAAGTGAATATATCAAAAAATTAAAAAAATAAACTGAAACAAACAAAACGTAAAAAAAAATATTGAATAGAAAATAAAGAAAAGCTGTAGGAAACTCAAATGCTGCAAGTGAATTGAATTGAAAATTCTATTTATTTTCCAATGCAATTTAAAAGTAGTTAAAAAGTCTCGCCGCCTGCCAATAAAAATAAAATTTCTTGCGGTTACGCAATTAAAACATTTGGTAAATGAAAAGTTTCGCACGATTCGCGTACGATCAGGAGCAAATGCAGCAATAGCAGCTGTAGCTGTGGCCCCATTCCCAACTTGCCCAGCTTCAAATTCATCTAAATGCGGAATCTTCTTGTGTGAGTTCTAAATTTGCAATTCTCTATGAATATATACAGACTTATAGTATATATATATATATATACATCTATATGTTTAGTTGAAAAATGTTGATAATTATTTTTAACGTGCTAGGGATTTGCAATGTTGTAGCCCTCCTTTGGCAAGAGTACGTGGCCAGGGTAAGAGACTAACTAGCTCACGCAGCTTTCCAAAAACTCTCTCACACTCTCCTCTCTCTTGAGTGAGCTAAATTTATCACTCATTTTGTATATAGTCTCATCTTTTATCTCTTTTATTTTAATTACCCAAAAAACATGCGCAAACTTGCGATTTCTGTCTGCGCGTTGCCCACCTGTAAAGCGATCATAAATTCTCTTTAAAAGTCTCTCTCTCTCTCTCTCTCTCTTAGTCTTTCTCTCTCTCTCTCTCTCTCTTTCTCTTGACTGTGAGCATCTAAATATATATAGAGGGCAGTGTAAACATTTGTTTTTGTTTATATTTACAAATAAACTGATGTTTGTCTATATAAACAATGAAGCAATTTTTTTTTTCTTATTATGCTCGTTCATAAAGTGAAAAGAGTATATTGGTTTTGTACAATGCTAATCTTTTTAGGCGTTTGTTTATACTTGTGTATTTTATCATCAGATAAATATGTATATAACATTTATACAGCTACGTTCATTGGTTCGAAATCGTATATAAACTATAATTTCTACAGCTAAAGCTAAACTTAGAGTCGTAAATTTGGGCAAGTGAGTTACTCTTATCCTTCTCAATAGATAAGCTAAAAATGTTTCTAAAACTTTAAGACTGTAAGTCTGAAAATACTATTTATATATATCTGAGCTTTTAAGCTAGGATATTTCTTGTTGTATCATTATTGATCTCCTCTACAGATAGACATGGGGCATGGCAAGCTCGCTAACTTCGATATTTTTTTTACTATGAACAGGCATTCTTCAGTCGGCTTCACCCGACTGCAACATCCTTAATTGCTTCAATTTGGATTATTCAATAATTTCTTGTTTCGGATATTTCAAATCAAGTAGCTCGTAAATTTCATACCTATTCCAATTAGGTATAGATAATTTTGCGGTTAATTTATGAAGATTTCTTTAAATGTTGATTAGAATATTTTGCTGAACTATAAAACTATCGTCGAAGCGCGAATTGGAATCTCTGTTGTTAATTCAAATTGTTTACATTTTTTAAATAATTTTCTTAAATATATTCTATAATAGTGCCAAATGTACGAGACATAAGCTATTAGGATTCTTTTTTCTCTAATTTTAAAAATTAAAATATTGTTTCTCAATGTTTCCTTGTAATCTGTAGTGAAGACTGTCAGACTATACATTATTCTGAAATTCGAGTTGTGCGCTTTAAAAATGTCTTTTTGGAGATTTTTACCTTATTTTCTAAAAATAAAAATATATATTTCTTGTTCGGTATTTATAATTTTTCCACGTGCTTCATAATTATTTTGATTAGGAACATAATTTACTCAAAAATATTCTTTAGATGTTCTCAAATGTATTTCGTTCAATTACCAGACAAATTGATTCAAGGTTTATTGATCTATGTCAACAATAAAAACATTTCACAAAAACATTATACCCTGATTTCCCATTTTCAATGGGTTCAGGGTATAAAAAAAGAAGAGGAAAATTTAAGATCTTTTGTAAAGCAAAAGACAAAAGAAATTGCGTGTAGATCGGTTGATTGCGTTACAGAATTACGGAACAGACAATAGACGGACGAACGAACGAACGAAGGAACATCTCTCTTTGCCATCAGATTTAGAACATTTTGTACAACATTCTTCAGCTTGCTTGGATCATTGCCAAAATTCCAATGAAAGCGTTTAAATTTAGTTGATGCCCTGCATATGATAGTGTCCACTGCAGATATTAGGTGCACAATATATACAATAAGTACCAGCAGCTCCAACAAGCAGGTGAGAAAATATGACGTATTTGGATGACGTGCAAAGAAAATTATAGACAATATTATTTCAGCGCTTTGTTTCAACTTTTGAAATGAAATCAATTACGATATATATTATAGTGATATAAACCTTATGCATCCCAGATTTGAAGTATTTTCTCGAAAATTATAATAGAGAAAGGAAAAACTGTTATACTGTCCATGATCGATAGGATCTACATAAAGATAGTATTGTTGAATCACGGAAAGTATAACAATTTCACAGTAATAACATTAGTTCAAATTGGCGAACAGAGTGTTATATTGTATAACAGATCCATTGTACATCTTTTAAATGAGCTTAAGCCAACTCAATCATGACATTTCTTAGAACTATCAAATTTATTACAAATTACTACTATATTATATTGTATAACAGTTTCTAAGTATATATAACAAAGTTTGTACAACACTTGCTCAAATATATAAATCACTGCTTATTAATTACTTTCCTTTTGATTGACAGAAAAGGCAAAGCTGACAATTTATATAGACACAGATGCATCATCTGTACCCATCGCTGAAAGGCGATCAGCTCTGCCCGCTCGGCTTTCATCCCCAGACACGTTATCCGACCAGATGTAAACGTTGCTTTCGTGACTACAAGGAGCATGGAGCCCGACGAGGAGGCGATGAGGTGGCCGCCTCCTCGCCAAATCTGTCAGATGCGCAAAGTTCACGGTAGACAACAACAATGCTAAAAGTTATCGATTATTTATCGATCAGTTATGATCATTTATTTTATTCTTCCATAGGCCCTCCTCGCGTACATGGACATCAACACAGAACTTAAGCGCAAATTCAAATAACAGCAATGATATAGGTATGAATGATGGGATCTGTTAGCATAGAATAGAAAGACGTTTAACTCATGAAATATGCAATATATTCATAGAGTTCTTAGTGAAAAGTGACTTTAATCCAAGTTTATTAACTTTAACTCTTAACTATGACTAAAGTGCATTATTTCTATTAAATAATCATATAAATCGTAACATGTTTGTTCTGATTTTAGAGTGTTATATGTTTAATCACAGTTATTTAATGTAATTTTATAAAAAAAAATATTTTGTACTAAGATGTTTCACATTTTTATGTTATCCAAAGAAATTTTGATACTGGTTTGTAATTGTAGCAGTCGTAGTTAATAACTATTAAGTAAATTGTTTTTATGAAACAAATTATATTTTATAAAACATAATCTCAACATTAATATCTGGAACTTATCACATTCCATATCACATAATTCACAAGTAGTTTAGAAAGAAAGCAAGACTTTATTTAATTTTGCAATGTTTTAATTTTGATTCAAAGAATTTTTATAACTTATTTTTGAATATAGATATTTGTAACTTTCAATAATGTACGCACATTGTATGAAATCAGTTATATTCTTTGTAGTTTTCCAGCAACTGCTTGGAGAGATAGAGATATACACTAAAAACTTTGTAAAACTAAGTTTATACTCAATACCCAGCAGAATATATTGGAATATCGCAATGAACAAAGTAACCCATTGAAGTAAATAGAGTTTATAGTAAGCTTATTGTATAGAATCTAGTTTATCATCTTAAAAGATCTGTCTTCTTTTTTCTGAAATGCCTTCTTAGAAAATATTTCTTGTTAACCAAAATTTTATGATATTTTCAATTAGGTAATACCAATGAAAATACTTAAATATTACTAAATTTGGAAGCCTATATTATACTAAATATATTACTTTTAGTTAATCAAGTTTACTAGATACTGGTTTTTCAATATTTCTGCAAGGGTATTTAGATTTCGGCAGTCCGAAAATAACTGTTATACGTTTCCTGTTTCTCTCTACGTATCTCTTTCTATCTTTCACAATCTTTTAACTGAACTCTTGCACCAACTGTACTTTATTGTGTGCTCGTATCACTCTCTCTCTCTCTCTCTCTCTGACTCTCTCGCTCAACACTAATCTGCATAACGTTTGTTAACACTACTTTGTACTGTGCTGTTGCGCTGACGTAAATCACTTTTATCGCACCTGTGTTACGTAACAAATAACGGCACAATTTGGTTGGCCAACGCTCATCGCCGAATAAATACAAATAAAAACAAAAAAACAAAAACAAAACTGTGACTGTGAACGTGACTGTGATTACGATTGTGACCCAACACAATGATGTTCATGTTGTGATGTCCAATCCGCTGCTTGCCTTTGCATTCGCTGCACTTGACGCTTTTACTCAACCCAGTTGTACACTTCAATGTAGAGCTAAAGAAACGTCCGCAGTCCTGGGCCTCCACGCCGGACATCGATGAGCCGCCGGATGAAGCCCAACGCCAAAGTTCGTCCTCGGCGTCGGCTGCTCGTTCCTCCGCCGATCATAATGTGGCTGTCACCCTGAAGCTACCAGTTCCTCCACGCCGTCACACAACTGCCTTGGACATGGCTGAGGTAAGTTCTCAAATTTATGATTGTTATTATAATTTATCAATCAATCAAATACCTTCCCTTCCTTCATTAACAGGTGGAACAGACGCTCACGCAAAGCCGTGCCACAGCCTCCCCCAGTAAAACTTCAAGTATTCCAGATGAGCTAGTCATCCTATCGACCGACAGTCTTGCCGAGCGTGTGCGCAAAATGAATTTGCTCAAAAAACAGCGCAGTCTCAATTCAAGGGAATCCAGCCGGGAACGCTCTGTGCCGCGTCGTGAGGAGTAAGTCCAAACGTCCATCCAATACCATACCATACCAATTCCAACTAACCCACCTCCATCTCAGGGAAAGCGAATCTACAGCGCCACCGCCGGATCGACCGGAACGCAGCAAATCCGGCACATCGCTCAACCAGCAGACAGAACTCAAACGCGCCTCCCTGCCACCAAAGAAGGTTCCAGTCGTCACAACGGCCACAGCCGCTGCCACTACTGCATCAGCACCTACAACTATAAAATCCTCTACATCAACCACGTCTTCGAGTCACACAGAAACCAAGGTCTCAGCCTCCAGTTCTAGCTCCAGCAGCAGCTTGAGCAGCACTCGGCGCAAGGAAACGGAAATCAGCAATGGCAAGGAAACTATCAAAAGACAAACTGTGCCGGCAGCAGCCACGCCCAGCACAACGGCCAGCACGCTGAAGGAGCAGATGGCGACACTGCGCGCCGATCTGGAGGCCATGAAGACGCGAGCGGAGCGAGCGGAGCGTGAGAAGAGCGACATTCTGCTGAGACGGCTGGCCTCCATGGACACCGCCTCGAATCGCACAGCTGCCTCAGAGGCGCTCAATCTGCAGCAGAAGCTGAACGAAATGAAAGAGCAGCTGGATCGCGTGACGGAGGACAAACGCAAGCTGAACCTGCGCATGAAGGAGCTGGAGCACAAGGACAGCCAGTCGGAGTTGAAGCGTAAGCTGCAGGCTGCTGAGCAAATCTGCGAGGAACTCATGGAGGAGAATCAATCGGCCAAAAAAGAAATCCTCAACTTGCAGGCAGAAATGGACGAGGTGCAGGACACGTTCCGGGACGATGAGGTCAAGGCGAAAACCAATCTGCAAAAGGATCTCGAAAAGGCAACCAAAAACTGTCGCATCCTCAGCTTCAAGCTGAAGAAGAGTGAGCGCAAGATCGAGACGCTCGAGCTGGAAAGGCAAAGCTCCTACAATGCCGAGCTGTGCGCCAAGGTCAAGAAGCTAGAGGAGGAGCTGCGTTTCTCCAGCGAGCTAACTCGCAAGCTACAGGTGAGTATGCCAGGTGAAATGGCTCCCCAGTTAACTCATCTACTCCTCTTCCTCCCGTGCAGACTGAGGCCGAAGAGCTGCGCAATCCGGGCAAGAAGAAGGCGCCCATGCTGGGCGTGCTGGGCAAGTCCACGTCAGCGGATGCAAAGATCACGCGCGAATCTCTGACACGCGGCGGCTCACAGGAAGACCCGCAGCACTTGCAGCGCGAGCTGCAGGACTCCATTGAGCGCGAGACAGATCTCAAGGATCAGCTGAAGTTTGCCGAAGAAGAGGTAAGTCCACATACCAAGCCATACCGAACTCAGATTAATCACTTGCCAACTTTAACGTGAAGCGACGTCAACTCAAAGCTAGGGCGTCTAGGCAACGGGCCCAGGTGAATCGTGGCACCCAAACGGGTGACATGCTGGCCATTCCTTTAGGTTTTCCGCGCTCCACCCAGACAGCGCCCATTGCTCAAACTGAAGCTGGCTCTAATACGTCGCCCATGCCCGAAACTCAGGCCATGCACACACAAACCCAGCTGGTCGAGTCTTCCGACATAGCCACACAGACCAATTTCGAGCCGAGCGCTAGAAATCTTTCCGTTGAGCGTGAATCTTCACCGTTTGCCTCGCTCTTTGCGCCCAGCACCTCGACCAGAGTTGTCAATTCCACCTCTTTGCTCTTTCCCAGCGCCATGTCTCATGTGCTCTTCGCAGGCGCCAGCGCAGGTACCTAGTACAGATCCTGCTCACACAGATCTCACCAGCAATGACCAAAGCAAAGTGCAAATTATATATATTTTAGGAATCAAGTGAGGGGTAGAAGTTATCAGATAGAGTTTTAAAGTATTATAATAGACAATGCAGAAGAGTAGCATTATAATTGTTATTGATATTGGTATTATTGTTTTTATTCATATTTATATATCATATATTTATATCATTATACTAGTCATTGTCATTGTCATTAGTATTTGTTATATATATATTAATATAATATAATAATAGTCTTTATCATCAATATTGATCTTCAACACATCTTCATCTTCAGTATCATTATCTTTACTTTCATTATCAGCATCTTCATCACCATCACCTCATTCATTATTGTCATTTTCATTATCATTGGTTCAATAAAAAAGAAATTTATACAATATTATATCAAAATCTCACAGTTATCTCTGGTCTTTGCTGGTTAGGATCTGTCCACGCGTTTATGTAGTGCAGTTGAATTTCTTGTTTCACTTTGTTTTAATTCTGTATAAATATGTTTTAATACACTTGCAAAGATTATTTTGATATTGTTACAAAAATTAAATATAATTAATTGTGTTTTATATATATATATATATATTCCTCTGTCTGTCCGTTTTACTATGAACCAATGTTTTAACTAATATAAATTTAAAATTTAAAAACATTGGCTTCAGACCAAAATATAAATATATTGTTCAACAAAATTGTTTCTTTAAAGAAGCAAATATATTAAGGGTAGTCCACTAACCAAAGGCTAGGCTTATAAATGGGGTAAACCATGTTCATAAGCCTAATCTCAAGTTAAGTTGGATGGAAAATAGAGAATGTGGCTTTGTCTTATTAAAAATTTAATATATTTTATATTATTAATTCATTTATATAATAATGACAAGATATTTTTAAATAGATAGAACAGTACACAATCCATTATAGTCTGCAAGGGTATTCAAGCTTCGAGCAGTCGAAGAAAATTCTTTCTTTTTTCTGTTTCCATGTTTCCACTCAATGCTAACCCAGTAGATAGAGTCTTTTGTTTATCATTGGTATAACTTGATATCAGGGCAGAGTTTTTATCCTCGAATACGAATTGATTTGAATTGAATTAATCAAGTTTTTTTACATAAATCAAATGTTGTGTTTTATACATTTCAGGCTGAACATTTGAGGAAAAAGGTGACTCGTTTCGAGGATGAAAATGAGTCTTTGATGATGCAGTTGAAAAAAATGGCAACGCGCTCAAGAAGTACGATCAAAATTTGTTCACAAACTTATATATCTATATATATATATATATAATACTTACATAGTTCTTTTTCTGAAAATTTACTAATAACAAAAAGAAATTGAAAATCCAAAAAGAAACGATTTAAATGATAAAGAGATTGCTTGACTTTAATAAGTCTTTTAAATCGTTTCTTAGTCTTGATATACTATATATTCTATTTAACATATATATTCTATCGAACTAACGATATTTCTCATGCGCTTTCTAATGAATGAATTCAACAAATAATTTGCCATTTTTTGCGGCTGCTCATGAAATGTGATTAATCAATGTAAACCTGGCATGCGACTAATTAATACCCTAACCTTTATATATATACTTTAATCAACTTTTCTATATACCCTAACAGCTCGCAAATTGAGTCCTGCGCCGCATCCGCATCGCTTGGCGCCGGAGGTGCACGCCGATCGGGATGAGGGGATTTCGGATGAGGATGATCCCGCCGAGCTGCGCATATTGCTCGAGCTGAACGAGCAGGAGGCATCCATTCTGCGTCTCAAGGTAGAGGATCTGGAGAAGGAGAATGCCGAGTCGAAGAAATATGTCCGGGAGTTGCAGGCGAAGCTGCGCCAGGACAACACCAATGGCAGCAAGACATCGCTGCTCAGTTTCGGCAGCTCGTCCAGCGCCGCTGAGAAGAAGCTGAAGACGCTCAACGATGAGCTCGTTCAGCTGCGCAAGACTCTGCAGGAGAAGGAGCAAAGCGTGGAGACGATGCGGGCTCAGCTGAACAAGCTGACGACGCTGGAGAGCGAGAACGAGAAGTTGAGCAAGGAGAACAAACGTCTGCAGCTGCAGTCGCTGCGCAAGGCCAACTCCGTTGAGAAGAATGGCGAAGCGGAGCTGCCCAAGCTCAAGGATGCACTGGCTCAGGCACAAAAGGAACGCGATGAACTGACCGCCAGGGTGAAGCGCATGCAAGTGGAGGCCGAGGGCAAGCTGCCGTCGCGAACACCTAAGCGAGTCAATGATCTTACGCCCAAGAGCCATCTGAAGAAGTGGGTGGAGGAGTTGGAGGATGAGATCAGTGAAATGCGCGTCCAGCTGGGCAGCAGTAGCGCCAACCAACTGAAGACGTTGCAATTGAGCAAGGAATCTCTGGAGGACGAGCTGCACAAGTGCAAGCAAAAGTTGACACTAGCTGAGGGTGATCTGCAGCGCTTGAAGCTGCTCAATGGCAGCAGCAGCAAGGCCAAAGAGCTGGAGCAGAAGCTCAAAGCCAGCGAGGAGGAGTCCAAGAAGCTCAATACCAAGCTCAAGGACTTGGAGGATAAGTTGAAGAAGCAGGAGAGTCAGCTAAAGCAGACCGAAGTCAGCAAATCCACGCTGGAGACACAAAACAAGCGGGAAAAGGAGAAGTCATCGAATCTGGAGAAGGATCTGGAGAAGCAGGGCAAAGAGCGTGAAAAGCTCGAGTCCAAACTCAGCCAACTAGACGGTGAGCTGCTCAGTGCCAAAAAGGCTGCGGAGAAGTCGAAAGCCTCGCTCGAGAAGGACATCAAGGATCTGAAAGCGAAGGCCAGCAAATCGGACAGCAAACAGATGCAGGAGCTCAAGAAGCAGCTGGAGGAGGCCCAAGCCACGCTCAGCGGCGAACAAAAGCGCTACGAAGAGTTGAATACCCACTGGGAAAAACTCTCCGAGGAAACCATACTCATGCGCGCCCAGCTAACGACGGAGAAGCAAAGTTTGCAGTCCGAACTGAATGCCGCCAAATATAAGCTCGCTGACATGGACACCATACGGATTGAGCGCACGGACATGGCTCGCAAGCTGAACGAGGCGCAGAAGAAGATCAAGGAGCTGGAGGTGAAGACGCTCAAGACGGGCAACAGCGGCGACCACGAGCGCTCGATGCTGAAGAATAAGCTGGCCGAGAAGGAGCACGAGTACGAGCGACTGCGTCGCGAGAATGAAATGAACATCGATCTAGTGTTCCAGCTGCGCAAGGATAACGATGATCTGAATAGCAAACTGAACGATTTCAATCGCATCGAACAGGCGCAATCGTCACTCAACGGACACGGCGCAAGGCGTGAAGCGGAGATTAAGGAGTTGAAGGAGAGGTAAGTGGAGGATAATGCTCTACAGAGAAACACCTGTTATCCATTCCCTCATCTAACTTTTATAAATTCATTTTAGATTGCAAGCCTCTGAGCTGCAGCTGAAGTCCGAAGTAGCCTCGACACGTCTGCGCTATGAGCAACAGGTGAAGAATCTCAGTGGAGAACTCACATCTATGCAGGTAAGCTATAAGAATTATAAACATAATTCAGTCCTGATGCTCGGATTCTCTTGCAGCGCCAATGTGAGCGTTTCAAGAAAGACAGAGATGCCTTCAAGCAGATGCTCGAAGTGGCGCAGAAGAAGATCGGCGATCTGAAGGCTAACAATACTGGGCGGCAGAGTCGCAGCTCGATGCACAGCAGCGATGACGATGACAAGAGCAAAATTGCCTACCTGGAGCAACAGGTCAAATCCATTTCTAACTGTTCAAAATAGGAAAAACTTACATACCATTCCCTAACCTTACAGATTGGTCATCTTGAGGATCAGCTGGTCGAGTCGCGTCTGGAGTCCAGCAAAGTGAAGACGGAGCTCGTCTCCGAGCGCAGTGCCAATGAAATTAAAATATCAGAAATGCAATCGAAGCTCAACGAGTTCGAAGAGGAACGTGTCATTGGCTCGGGCAGCACTAAGCTGCCCGGCATGAAGACCAAACTAGAGCTATCCTGGCAAAAGGAGCGTGAGGATCAGCAACGTCTGCTTCAGGAGACGTCGACATTAGCGCGCGATCTGCGCCAAACACTCTTCGAGGTGGAACGTGAACGGGACAAGGAACGACTCGAGTCCAAGCGCAAGCTGGATCAAACCAAGCGCGCAACCGAAGAGGAAATGGAGGAGGGCCGCAAGAAGATAGCCGAGCTGCAATGCGATCTGCTTGAGCTGCGCGATGTCCATGCCAAGCTACGCACCTCCAATGAGAAGTTACGCCGAGAGGTGAGAGTAATCTTCTCACTTATCTAATTGACCTAAATCTCTAAAAACCTTTCCTCCCTTCTCTTTCTCAGCGCGAACGCTATGAAAAGGAGCTGATTAAGCGTCGCATGGAACAGGATGGTGGTGAGCGCAAGGTGGGTGCTTTGCTGCAGACTGTGGATGAGCTGGTGAAGATAGCACCAGATCTAAAGATAGTTGGTGGCTCATCAGCGCGCAGCTCGTCCTATGCTGACAACAAACTTCGGCCAGAGCAGGCGGATGTGCGACGTAGTCGCAGTCCATCGCCCACGTTGAGCAGCGCACAGATCACCAATGTGCTGGCCCGCTTGGCAGAGGCCTCCGAGGAGCTGCGCAAGTTCCAGCGCATCAATGAGGACGAGCAGGAACGTAGTCGTATGCGCCGTGGCAATCTGCGTCGCGCTGCCTCGCAGGAGAACGATCCACATGGCAGCACCAGCTCGGTGGCCAGTGCGGCGGGCTCGCAGCGCGGTGGCGGCGGCGGACGTTTGTCCCGCAACTCTAGTAACAATGGCAGCCTGATACGCAAGAGTCTATCGCTGGATCACTCCATACAGCGCGATCAGGTGAGCAGTTACTATGGAATGGGGAAGAAAGGAAGCCTAACTTTTTTTTGGTTGCAGAATATTTGGCGCCAGGACGATGGCAGCGTATCATCCATGCAATCCATTGACTCGGAGCTGGGCGGCTTGGTGCGTGACTCCAGCTTGGATTCACGCCTCGACTCACGCCTGTCCGGCGGATCCACCCAAAGCGACATACCACGCGGCCCGCGCAAGAAGAAGAAGGGCATCATGGGCAAGCTACGCAGTCTGACCAAAAGCAGTCGCAATTCCGAGAGTGAAGTTTCGGTGAGCTTAAGAAAGCGACTTATTTGAGAAAAAAACTAAGTTAAATTACCATCTTTTTATTATAGATTCAAGGATCTGATTCAGACATAAGCGTAGCGAGCGATATGAGGTCCAGTAAGAAGGATTTGCGTGGTCGTCTGTCGGGCATGTTCAAACGTTCTGGTTCCAACTCACGCAGCGAGAGCATCGAGCGCGCCAGCTCGGAGCAAAGGCCAGTTGCGGTAACTGTCGTCGGTCATCCGGATGGACCACATCCACGTGATCCACCGCCAGCCAATTCGCTAACGCCCAAGCCCATACGTTCGGCAAGTTTGATAACAACTCCAAATTGACGTTCGGAGTTACTGACTTCCATACTTTCTCACTTCTAGATCAAGCCGCCAACGGGCACACCCACCACACCAACCACAAGACGGCGCCAAGCCAAGTAGCCAATCGAAGATTTAAGATTCATCTGTTAGTTAGTACACCCGCATAGTCCATGGTTCTCAATTATCGTCGCACTGGAACTGGAGCTTCATTATTTTCATAACTTATCTATTTTTGTTTGACTTGCAAATGTTCTTCAATTATTTTATTTTCATTGTTTTCAACTTTAAATCAAAAACATGTACATCTTTAAAAAAAAAAGGGATACATTTTTGTCTTTCTATCTTGCATTGTCTAAATTACGAGAAGAGTTCAAAAACAATTTGGAAATATTCAAGTTCTTTTTGCATACTCACATGATAAAACAAACACGCAAAGCCTGATACATAGATTACTACGTTTGCGACCAAAGTGAAGTTCTCTTCCGGCGGTGCCTTCTCAGCGCGAGCCAGGAAAAAAATTACAGCGCTACCGATCACAAATAACGGAAGTTCTAGCATTACTCTGCCTGGGACTCTAACGGTGTTTTTTCTATAACAAAAATTTGGAATTTTGAGGTATACGACGAAGCAAAGTATGTTCTGAAGTTCAAATTACAAATTTTGGGGATGTTAACTTTTTGATATATCCGAAATTCTTTAATACATTGTTTAATTTGGTGCTGCTCTGGAACTGAACTTAAAAAAAAAGCTTTTGAAATACTAGAAGTAAGTAGTACTAGAAGTAAAAGCAAGTTCAGCGTCAGACTGTACAGCTTCTATATATATTTATATAAACGGCCACACTGCTTAGAAAATCTGAAAAAAACTATATCTTAACTAATTTTAGGCCTAGTATTACGTGGTATTGCAGTTCCTGGTGATAAACCTGTAGATAAACCTATAGCTTATATAGTCCTTCCATTGAAGCCTGGTATATCCATAACCCAAACGAGTATTTTGTCAAGTATCCCCTGATCCAACAACTTCTCAATAATATTCGCCTATATCTTGGATATACTCCAAATATTTGTAGAGCCAATGAATAATGTTGAAATGCAGTTGAAATAAAAAGAGTGAGTGACATTTATTCTATTTACTTGCAATTTATGTATATATTCAAAGTATTTTTTTTTTGGTTTTTTTTTTTTTTGCTTAAAACTTTTTTTTTTACAAACTACATTTAAATTTAAACATAATTAAAAATTTATAATTCATTTCGTGTATTTTAGTAATTGTTTTTCTTTTTTTTTCATTTAAATATATTAAACAATTGAAATTTTAAAACTTGAATTGCCAGACCAAGAAGGAAAAGGAAAAATACAATAGAAAATAAAACTATATACTCTATATACTTAATAGCGCATTTTTTGCATTTATATATATATATATATTTGTTTATAAACAAACTTTGTAAATAATATTCAACTTTGCATTTGATGTTAATTTGAGTATGTGGCTTGCCTAGAGATTTTTTTATACTATATATACTACATACTATATGTATAGTATTTTATATAGTATTTTTTTGGATAACAAATATGAATTGGGATCGTTTTTTGCACGAAATCAAAAGTTTAAGATCTTTAAGCAACTTATTGTGGGTGGTATTTGTTTTCTATGCAATATTTTGATACACATACATACACATATACATACATACATGTACATATATATATATATATAGTATTTTAGTTATATATGAAAGAGAGACGTATGTAGGGGGTACGTTGCTATATTTATTAGTATGGTATTTTTTGTGTTTTTTTTCGTTTTTTTTTAGCTTTTGAATATTGTTTAAGTATGTCAGTTGTTACATTTATACAATTATGCAAAATTTTCGGTATTTTTTCGGTATTTTTTAAATGTATTCTGCTTGCGTTTGCTTTGAATTTTGTTCGCTTTGTATGTTAATTATGTTTCATTTATACAATTATGCAATTTGGTATTTTTTCGGTATTTTTTATGTTTTCTGCTTGAGTTTTCTTTAATCATTTAAAAGTTAGCTTTTATTAATCATTATTATTATTATTATTCATTTGTTTTGTTGTTGTGTTTAGTAACAATGTTTTTTTTATTTTTCTTTTTGACAGATATTTTGTTCACTTACTTTTTTTTTGTTTTTTTGATATTACTTAGGCACTGTGTTCGTATTACATTAAAAAATTAATTAAAAATTTAAATTTAGGTATGTATAAATACATTGTAAAAAATTTCATTAAGTTTACCGTAAACTAAAACCTTGCAACTCGCTCTATCTGTGTCTCTGTCTCTTTCGCTCTATATGTATGTATGTAATTTCCATTGTAGTTTATGTTTCCTTAGCTTTTTCTTTTTCTTACTTTTTCGTTTCGTTTCGTTTTTTTTTTATTTTTGTGTTTTTTTTTGTATTTTTAATATTTTTTCTTTGTTTATGTTTTTTTCTTCTTGTTGTTGTATTTCTATGTATGTATGTAACTTGTCTGTCTCATTACAGGTTCGGTTCCTAATTTGTTATCTCTAAAAAGTACACGTAGAAAAGTCTAGAAAAAGTAAAAGAAACCAAATCGAAAACAAAAATACATTTCATATAGCTTTTTCTCTATAAATGTATGTGTGTGTTGGTGTGTGTGTGTGATACGTAAAATCTTGTAAGTTAAACTAAATACATATTTCTTTTAATATTATTATTAATGCCCAGCAGCTAAACCGGAATGATCAAAACAGTTTTTTTCCACACATCTGGCAACACTTAAATGTCTAAAAATACCGTTACAACTGCTTTACATGCTATAACTATATGTATGTATGTAAGTGTGTGTGTGTGTGTAACTGTTTAGTTCACAGCTACAGTTACAGCTAAAAGTATACGCTTAGCCTGCCTTACGTTTGTCGTAACTAATGCTTAGTTGTCATAAATAAAAACAGTTATATATGTATTTTTAGTACCTAAATAACGTTTAGTCGCGCCTTCCAGCCAAACACTATACATACATAGTTAACAAAAATTATCAGTGTGTGTGTGTGTGTGGGTGTAGGTGTAGGTATATGTATGTGTGTGTATATGTAATTCTAACCATGCAAAGTGAACAAAAAGTTCTTTTAAAAAAAAGAACTCGAAACTTTTGACAAAATATGAAATGCATTTATAGCATATATAGATATATATATATATAGTTATATATATATAAATAATAAATTGTAAAATAAAAATTATTCGAAAAAATATTGAAAAATTCTTCTGTTGCTGTTGTCTCTGCTCTTTTTTTCCTTAGACGAACTTATATAGGTAGCCTATTCATCTGAGATTTCTTAGATTTCTTCGTTTTTTTTTTTTTTGCTTTTTGCTTTTTTTTTTCTTTTTCTTGTATTACGAGTTAAGAGTTATTTTAGTTTAAGCTTTACTTTCAACTTATTCTCTGCTTCATTTGTTGCATTTGTTTAACAGTCTCAATTTTTGGTTTTGTTTTGCATATTTTTTTCACTTTTTTTCGGTTTTTTTTTCTCATGTCTATTATTATTTTTAAACTACATACAAATTACGTTTGTTTACTAACTGTTTGTTCGGTTTATTTTAGTTTTTAAATTTATTTTGTATACCATATATAGATACATACCTCATGAAACGAACTTTAAAGCCAAAAAGTGAGAAATCAAAATTAGAAGAAAAATAGGAATAATACGAATTCTATATAATAAACAATTTGCTGGCATAACAATCTTTAAAACGACTTATATGCATCATCTATCATATCATATAACACGCCTCGAAATCGATTTGAAAACAAAGTCTTAAGCACACACACACACGCCGTTGGTATTTCTGAAGATCTGATCTGAACTGATCTGATCTGATCTGTTTCTGCTACCAAGTTCCGAGTGTTTGTGCTGCTTCTGTTTCTTCTTCATCTTTAAGTCTAACATCAATCTCTGCCTGCCATTATCATTATCATTATTATTATTATTATTATTATTGTGTGTTTTTCTCTATAAATTTAGTCATTACAAAAGGTGTCTTAGGTGGAATCGTTTTTGTCTTAGGAATTTAGCTTAGATAACTGTTAAATCTGTTTTTTTTTTCGCTCTCTTATTTCAAATCATTCTAGTTTAGTCTTACGAAAATCAAGCAGTAAATTTGTTTCAGGTGAAAAAAACACTAAAAGAAAAACGAATTTTTAATCTTATTTTCATTTAGCCTTAACTATTATTATGAGATACCAGTCGAAAATTGTAAACCCAAACTATAACCATAACTATTCAACGGACTTTACATTGGATCTTCTTCTAAGTTTATATATATATATAGATTTCTCAGTTTCTTCTTTCTTTTATATATAATTTCTCGCAGTTTTGCATTTTGGCGCATTGTTCGTAAGTTTCTTTTTTTTTTCTTAATTTTTAGATCGTATTTTTTATATAGCTAAATAGCATTGTCAAATTTAAAGATCGGCGAATTTGAAGCAGAGTTATTTATATAATTATATATAATTTCTTAAAAGACAACTCGAAAACCCAAAACAAAAACCAAAAGTAAAATAAATACCAATTTTTTTTAGAACATTTTTAGATCAATTTTCAGATCTCTCTCTCTCTTTCTTTCTTTCTCTCTGCTGTGCCTGGATTCCATAAACTGTAAAAGCAGCGAAAACAAGAAAAATAATATAGATACATATAGTATGTATATATATACTATATATATCTGCATATACTTCCAATTCACAACTATTTTTTACCATAGAACTGAAAAACCAAAACCAAAAATACACGAAATGAAAACACAAAACACAAAAACGAAAAGAAAAAACAAACGTTTGGACATATACATATATATATATATAGATATACATATATAGTCCTTGATTCTTATATATGGACATATGCTACAACAATATCCTTATACAATCTAAACTTGATTTTTTTGTTTTGTTCATTAACTGAAGTGAATTTTTTTTAGCATAACTTTTTCATGTTTTTATCTTCATAGTTTGTTTGTTTTTTGTTTTTTGTTTTTTTTAGTACAATATTTAGATTTATTTTTACTGTTAAATTGATATATTTACGCATATATTTATGTATATAGTAATATATATATATATATATAATTGTATATAGTAGTTGTAATTACGTTTAGATGCATATATATGTAGTTCATTTATTAGGTTTTTATTTAAAAAATTTTTGTTTTTCTTTAACTTTAAATCATAAATCGTACGGATTAAAAAAGAAATTGTTTTACAATTAACAGTCAGTGTTTTTTTTTTGTTTGTTTTTTAATAATTTTTTTTTTGTTTTTACATTTTCCGTTACTTTAAACCTTGCTTTAACTATTTATGTATATATTTCCTTGAATTAGTTATTAATTTTACCGTTACTTATTTCAAATTGTTAAACATCACTTTTTTATTTTAGATTTATTTTTGTTTTTTTTTTCTGTAAATTTTATTTTAACTGTTTCTGTATGAAAAAAGTGGGTGTTTGGTAATAAACAAAAGATATTTTTAGATATATATATATAAATGTATATATATATATATGTAGATGTAAGTATGCAATGATCATTAATCAGAATAATAATAATAATAATGATTTGCTTATAAAATTACATCAGGTGTTTTCTCTTAACTGCATTTGACCAACACATTTCATTTACTTCATTCTCAATTGTTAATATAAGTTGTTTTTTTTTTTTTTTTACTCAATTATGTGTGTATATTCATAAATATACACACACATGCATACATGTATGCATGCATGCATGCCATATAACGGTTTTCAATGTCTAGGTTAAGCCTGATACGTTCTTGTTGTTGTTGTTGCTGTTTGTACTGCAGCTTTTGCTGCCGTTATTCATTGTGTGTTAGTGTGTTACTGTTTCTCTTGTTCTTGCTCTTGCTGCTGTTGTTGTTGCTGCTGCCTGCTGGAATAGAACACAGAAATTACAAAGAATTACAAGCGGAAAGGAAATGGAACGAAACTGCTTTCGCTCAACTGTGAACAAATCTTCATCTTCTTCTTCTTCGAACAACGCCACGTGTGCGTCCCGCTGGCCAAGCGCAGTGTTTCTCTCTCTTTCTTTCTATCTTTTATAAATACAACATACAATTAGACACGCACACACACACAGACAAACACACACATATAGACAAACATTCTTGCCGGCAGCGCAGCATTTGGATTTATAAATTAAAGGAAAACAAAAGCAAATTTTTTGTTGGTTTTTTTTTTTCAAAAATTTCAAACGTTTTTCATACGTTCCACTTTACTTTGTTGTTTTCTCATTTTTTCGTTTTTCTTTTTTTTTTTTAACTTTACTGTGTTTACGTTAAAGATTTTCTCTAAGTGTATAATTATATAAAAAATTTAAGCATATGTTTCTATGTATATTTGTAATTTAAACGAAATTAAATTAGGAATTTATGATTGTAGGATTGGCTTGCTAAATAGATTTGTAAAAATTACGACGAAAAAAAAAACACACACTAAGCAATAAATCACCGAAAAATAAAGTAAGGTTATGTATGTATGTATGTGGTATGTATGTATGTATGCAGTAGTATGTATGTATGTATTGTAATTGTATATTGTAATTGTAAAATGTTCGCGTAATCAACAAATTAAAAATTACGTTTTGTTGTTGTTTTGTAATAGCAAGAGAATATTACTTCAATATTTGTATATATGTATGTATATATGTAAGTATAAATGTAACTATTAGCGTAAATAAGCATATACATATATATAAATAAATATATATATGTATGTAAGGTTTTTGTAATATGTAATAATAATAAATTGTAAAATCGCAATTATTTAAAAATTAGTTTACTTTTTTGTTGTTGTTTAACACATTCAAATGATCATGTATGTATGTTAAGAGTAAATAATATATATATAAAGTAATTAAAGATATATATATGTATTTATATATATATATAGATGTATGTATAATCAATAAAATATGCAATTCTCATGTTTTGCTTCGCGCGCGCGCGCTTGTGTGTGTGTGTGAGTCTGAGCGTGCATGCGTGCGCGCGTATGTGTATTGCAGTTAGCGAGTGCATTTCGCACACACACACACGCACACGTACACATGCTAATTGTTGTTGTTGTCTGCTTGGCAAACGATGAAAATCTAAAAAAATGTGCAACGCAACTCTAAGCATCGTTTTCTCTCTCTCTTCTTTTTAGCTATGTTCTCTTATGACTTTTGTTTACTATGCTGCTGCTGCTTTAACTGTAGTTTAAATTTATGTATATTATATATACGCCTATACATATACATATATATGTGTATGTATATATATATAGCTGTATATTAGTATATAATTTTTTGCTTTTATGCTTTTACCGTTTTTTTGTTTTGTTTTGTTTTTTTGTTATATGTTAAGAGCGTTTCGTATCTTTCAGTATTAATTAATCATGTTGTTGTTATTAGCGATTCTCTCTCAATCTGTTTGTTTTTCCTTTAACTAAATAATAATTCCAACACTATATAATTCTAGTTTCAAGTTCAACTTTCGCTTACATGCAAACGACATACGACATACGCTTATTAATTAGGTTTTCTTTATATATGTAGTTTAACTTTTAGCTAGTTGTGTTTACTTTACTCTTTAAATGGTAAATTTATAAATTTTGTAACGGTTCTTCTGTTTCTTGTTGTTGCTGTTGTTCAGCGCCAACACCGCCCGCCCCTTGCTCGCAACAACCCACACAGCAGACGCATTGGCTAAGGCAAGCAGCTGCAGATTTGCACTTTCACTTTACTCTCCATATTCTTAACTGTTTGTATATATAAATTTTGTTTTGTTTTTGTTTCGTTTTCCTGTATAAGCCTTAGAATTGTTTTTTTTTTTTTTAATTTATTTATTCTACTGCTACGCCTTGTCGCCATTTTGTTTGCATGTTTGTTTTGAGCTAGAGGGCGCGGCATGTGGGCGTGCTGCGCTTGCTCTTATCTCTCTTCTTTTCATTTACTTCGCTTTTTTTGTATTTTTTTTTGTTTTTGTTTTTTTTTTAGTTGCCAACTAGTCAATTTAAATGTACAATTTCGAATTTGTATTTACTAATTTTAGTAGTTTTTGTTTTTTGTTTTTAAGTATAATTTCTTATAATTCCTTTTGTTTCTTCTTTAATGTTAATTTTCCTTTGTTGGTATTTTCGTACACTTTTCTCTTGTGTCTCTAATTGGCTAAACTTTATACTTTTATATCTTCACAATTCTATTATCATTATTATTATTATTATTATTAATTTCGTTTCTTTTTTGTTTTCAATATGCATTTGTATTTGTGATTTTAGTTGGATTTATAGGGAGGGACCAGAACATATATATATATATATATAGCTATATACATATATGCTGATAAGGGTAGGGGGGAACGTATGAAAAATGTTCTTGTTGCTTCAAGTTGAGTGTTTGCTGACTGTTTGTTTGTTATATTATTGTTGTCGCTACAAATCGCTATAAAATATATACATATATATTTATATCCATATGTATATGCATATATAACTTATATATATATACATATACACACATATATATACATTTATATATATATATTATATATAAATCTATGTACCTGCCTTTTTTGTTTGTTTCTGTGTGTGTTTGTGTGTTAAATTATGTTTTTTAAATTATTTGTTGTGTAGACAAGAGTTACATTAATTAATTTCAACAACTGATCTCAAATAAAAAATATCTTTTAAAAATATGAAACGAACAGACGACGCTTTAGCTTACAATTACCACCATCTTTTTGTCTTCTTCATCATTCACATTCACCTCTTGGGGGCGGACCGCAGGATGACACGAGACAACACGCGGGCGCTGGCGCTGGCTCTGGCTGTTTAGACGGCCTGCGATGCGGCATACGGCGGCTGTGTAGAGCTGTCGTTGCCGTACGCTGATCGCGGACCGGCGCCGTAGTTGGAGGCGCCCTCCTGCTTAACATAATTGCTATAATCGTAATCGTAGCCGGAGCCAGAACCGTAGCCGCCATAATCGTACTCGGAACCAGATTTGGAGGCCGAGTTGCCGGGTCCAGTGCGCGGCATGCCGCCCACGGGCCCAGTGGTCGATGGTCCGCCCGCTCCCCATGTCTGGGCACGCGAGTACATGTCCGTGCCGGCGCTGGCGCCAGCACCTGGTGCGCCTGTTGGCCCAGCCGAGTTGGGTGGCATATTCCAGCTGTTCCAGCTGCCGCCTCCCGATGGTCCCGACGGTGCTCCGGTCGAAGTCGAGTTGTACATGTCATAGCCGCCATATCCCTGGGTCTGCTGGGGTCCAGCATAGTTCGACCATTGCGGTGGTGGTCCCTGGGGGCCGGGTGGTGCTCCCCAACCTTGATAAGAGCCCGGGCCGCTGTTGCCATAGCCATAGCCCTGCTGCTGCGGCGAAGTGCCCCAGCCTTGATAACCGGGCATCATGTTGGGCGCACCAATCGGCATATTCAATGGTGGGCCACCCATCTGACCGTTCTGGCCTTGCATCATGTTGATTGGCGCATGATGTGGTCCCCAGTGGCTGCACTCGTTGCCCAGCTTGCCATAGGCACCACCCACAGCGCTGTTGTTCGAGTTCTGTCCGCCGGAACCATCGCGCGGCTCAGCTTTCTTAATTTCCACCTGCAAAACATACACCAAAATCATATTCAGACAAAGTTCTTTGACAAAACGTGAGTTTAAAGTCTTATATTATTCTTTCTATACCATATTATATTATTTACTTTATCATTTATAACTATGTCCTCTAAACAAATTATTGTTATTTAATATATATTAATTATTTGATTTACTTTTTCTTCTCTTTATCAGAATGAGTCTATTAAACAGTTGTCCGTCTGTTTTTCCCGTATTCGTACAATTTTTATACAACTCTTATGTTCTCATATATCAAAACATGTTGATTGCATTGCATGATATTATTTTTCAGTTAATAATTTAGCCTAGTTTACCCTACGAATACAATATTTATATAACTCTTTAATGAGCTACTTTATAACTTGCCCTAAAAATTAAATAAATAGAATATATATCTAATATATTCAATACATATCTAATCTATATATATTTCATATACTTTTCAATCTATATCCAATATAATCCATATCTTTCATATAGTATTCAATCTATTCAATTTATATATAATATCCATATGATTCATGTACTTTTCAATTATTTAGTTTCCTGAATTTCTTTCCTTATTAATATACATCTACGAATGAAAATCTTTTATAAATTATATAAATATACAATATATAATACATATAAATGATAAATATTTATACTCTAAATATAGTAAAATTTACATTATTAATTATATATTTATATATCCAACTTATAAATACGCACCTGCTTGCCATTCAGATTGATGTAACGCTCGTTGGTAACGTGCTCCACGGATGCCTCCTCCTCGAAGGATAAGAAACCGAATCCACGTGATTTCTTCTTCTCCTGATCGTACATGATGACCACCTCGGTGACCTTGCCGTAGCGACCAAAGAAGGTGCGCAGATCGGTCTCCGTCACGTTCGATGGCAAACCGCCGAGGAACACCTTGTAGCCGCCGCCCTTTTTCGGCTTCTGCAGCGTACGAGGATTGCACGGCTTCGGATCAATGGTGCGTCCATCGAGCGTATGCGGTCCACTTTGGAGCACATGGTTAACGTTGCCGGGATCAGCGAAGGTAACAAAGCCGAATCCGCGTGATCTGCCGCTCTCATTGTTCTTCATAACGACACAATCGATAATGTCGCCGAAGCGACAAAAGTAGCGAGAAAGATTCTCCTGCGTTGTCTCCCAGGACAAGCCGCCAACAAAGAGTTTGCCCCTCTCGTCTTCTTCCATGATGTTGTTTTGATGATTGTGAGCTATTGCGCCGGGTAGATTTTCAATAATTGACGTAATTTTGCTGCTGTTTATGTTGCACTTGTGGACTTGAAATTGTTGTCGGGTGTCCGTCCGTCCGTTTGTGTGTTTTGTCGCGCTGTTGTAGTTGCTTCTTGTTTACACTTTGAATTTTACACTAGTTGCTTCTGTTGTTGTTGTTGCTTGTGTGTTGTGTTTTGGGATTGGTTTTAGTTGCCAAAGTTTTTATTTTTATTTTTTTTATTTATTTTTTTATTATTATTCAAAATAATTAAACAAAAGCCACGACGTTTACACGTAACTTTCTAATAATTATTAACGTCGATGATGTCCAAGAGGCGGAAGTAGTTTTTTTTTGCGTAAAGAAGAAAAAAATGCAAATTCAGATCAGTAAAAGAAATACCAACAGTTAAAATCTTAACTAACTCTGGCCACATTCGACGAGAGAACGGATGACAGCAATAAAATAGACACACACATGCCTACATAAAGAGAGGCACGCACACACAGACATAAGTAGCATATGTATGTACAGAAAGCAGCTAAAATAGGCACAAATAATTATGAAAGGCAGGTAAGCAGCAACCGGCCGGTACCCATACATACATAGCATGCATATAGCCACACACACATATATATATACATATATGTAAGTATATATGTATGGTGTCTTCTCTTGCCGTCTAACTGCTTTTTGTACACGTTCACAAGTTGTTCGGCGTTTGCAACGCTCCGCTTGCTCTTTCTCATGTGGTTTCAAAGCAAGCTATGGTCGTTGATTGCCGTTTTGTCTTTTAACACGAGTTTTTTCTCTTATTTTTCTTTTTGCTGTGTAACAACATGCGCTAACGTAGTTGTCGTTGCGATGTCCCAGCCACAGCGTCATTCATTTTACACAAACACACACACCTACATTCACACACAACGCACATACACCACAAGTGCCTATCGAATAGTTGTGAGAACAACGAACTTTTTTCTCAAGGTAAAAATGGTGAAAACAGAATGACGAACAGAAGGGCTAAGCATAAAGAAAAGTGCCGGTTCACCACATTTGCGCGCCATTTGTTCTACATTGCCACACAATTATTTCTGTGGCAGAAAAAAAGAGAGACCATGTATATATTTATGCACTACTACACTAATCAACATACATAAAAACATTATGTTCACATATCCATACACACTAACAATTTTATTTAACAAGTCAACAAAGTATGCGAAAATTATTTATACCGTGTTTGCGAGACTGTAGCTACATGCGTACGTTTTGGTATAAAAGAAATATATTTAAAAAAAAAAACCATGTGGCAACGCCATGTGCGATGTGAAAGCGAATGTAAATTGAAAAGAAAGATACAAAAAGCAATGCCCTCAAAATTTACAAATATACATACACTATAACGCACACAGCACAAAAAACACAAGTTTCAGAATACACACACATAAAAACAATTTAAAAATTACGCTGCTACGCGTCAATGATGTTTAATTACAAGAACTCAAAACAAACGCAATGAATTGCATGAAGTGTGAGAAATTCACCACGAACAGCAGCAGCGGCAGCGACGGTAGCGGCGCGGCGGCAGCAAAAAAAAAAACAAAATGGAAGACTTGTCGGTGACGACAAAAATGCTTCAACAAAGAAATCTGAAGAACTGATTTTGTAAAGACACAAATGCGAGCAAAATGAATTGAAAAGAAACCATGCCACATGAACTATTTTTTTTCTTTCTTCCATTTAATATTTTTGCGTAAATTAGAAACATTAATTTGACCGGCGGCGAATATCGCGCACAATTTACACAATATTCAACATATTCAAAATTCAGATAAATTATTGCATTTTCTTACTACGCAATTTTAAAATTTCGCATGATTTTTGTATTTTGCACCGCAATCTTTTATACATACATACGCAATTACGCTTACAAGCACACACGTGTCGATGTGTGAGTATTGTATTCATGTGTGTGTGTGCGAATGCCCGATGTGCCTTGTGTGTGTGTGCATGTGTATGTATGTGTCGGTGTGCTGTTATACATAGCATTTTTTGTATGTATAAAAATATGAAATTTTCCACTATATTAGGAAAATTAAAACTCAAATTGTTTCATTTACAACACACAAACATAAAAAGCATTTCCGAATAAAAAACACAAAGCGCACCTATAGAGTTAGCGGCGTCATAATTACACACATCAAATCTGTTTCGTACACTAGGCAGCTGCTGCTGCTTCGCACATTTAATTTTGGAAAGGAAGGCAGAGGCTTCGCTTCTTTTTTTTTTTAATACGTTATGTAAAATGTATATTTGTGTTGTTGTTCATGCTTACCGTTTGTGCCAAGTGTTCGTCTGTGGTTTTTTAAAGATTTCGCACTGCAAATTCACTAAATTTAAGTGTTTTTTCCTTAAAAAACTAGCTTATAAATAATTGTATGATTTGATGCATACGATATATAACCTAACTTATGATAGAAAACTCGCCACCGCCACGTTTAATGGTGGTAGCCATTCACAATTCACCGCGAGACTCTTGTAATCGGTTGCCCACGGTTGCATTATATATTTATCAAACAGGACGTTAGGGGTGCAACAACATATTGTTGTTCTTAGATTTCATACAATGTTTTAAAACTCTTTTTGTTATTCATTTTTGGCATATAAAGGTGCAAAAATCTTTAAAAGGCCGTTACAAATATTTGTGTTGCAATTGCAGCCCTGACTTGTGTTATTATGGCAGAGGTTAATTTATAACTTACCAACTAGCTTAAGTCTAAAAATATCAATAATAGCTAATATTATCAATGGGAGTTGAGATTGTATGTTCTATAATGTAAGTTTAAGTGAATAATAACTTAAAAATATATCGTCAATGAAGAAACCAAACATTGACCGGCCTTAAAGTATCGATAGTGAATAAACTCACCACACCACCAAGCAATTATTTCTGCTGAGTAAGGTCACACTAATTGTGGACTGGTTCAATTATTGTTTACATTTTTTTTTTTTGCTCTTCACCGCAAAGCACTTTTGAACCAGTGCTTCATTTCGTGAACAACAGTGTTTGGTTCACTCACCCAACCATTTTGCGAGTCGGCAAAAAGTTTTGTGCCGAAATAAAAATAGTGCCTAAATAACAGAAAGTCACAGATATTTACATTAAAGTAATGATAAGCAATCAAGATTTCGAGTAACCGAATGTGCAATTGACAAGGGCAACACACGCGACACTTTTGCACTCGAATCGATTTTTTCTGCGCTGCTCTGCGCCGCTTGCGATTTTCACAGCGCCCAGAAACAAACCCAAGCTAGAAAATGTCGCGGCATCCTAGCGACCGGAAAGTGTATGTTGGCGATTTGGGCAATAACGCACGAAAGAACGATTTGGAGTATGTATTTGGTGCGTATGGCAGTCTGCGCAGCGTTTGGATTGCACGAAATCCGCCAGGTTTTGCATTCGTTGAGTTCGAAAGTGCCCGAGATGCAGCCGATGCGGTGCGTGGCCTGGACGGACGTACATTGTGTGGCCGCAGAGCTCGCGTCGAGCTGTCCACAGGCAAATACGCTCGGTCCGGGGCAGGTGGTGGAGGCAGCGGCGGCGGTGGTGGTGGAGGAGGAGGCGGAGGCGGCGGTGGTGGATTTGGAGGAGGACGTGACCGAGGAGGCGGCGGTGGTCGTAGCGACGATAAGTGCTATGAGTGCGGCATGCGTGGTCATTTTGCGCGCCATTGCCGCGAGCGGAAGGCTAGACAACGACGCAGGTTAGTGGACAATTTCATTCATAATTTTGTATTGTATACGTATACACACATACATATGTATATATGTATATATGCATGGACTCAGCATATCAAATTTAAAATTGTTTTGAGCATGGTGAATTTCGTAGTGGTGATTTTAAAAAACAGTGTGTACACATATCGATATGGAAAAAGGCGCGCGAAATGTTAACTTCACCCAAATGTGGCAAGCTGCTTTTCGATATTATTATAACTAAAGTATGTTTATTCTTAACTAGTTTTGTGCTGTGCAAAGTGAATTGGAAAGAATAAATCTATTCTTTTAAGTGAAAACTGGTAAATTAACTCGTCACTCTAGACAACACGCCATATTTTTATGGTAGCATAAATTTATCGATAGTATGCGAGGGTTTACTATCGCATATATTTAAAAGCAAGAGCAACACTGGGAATCGAACACGCACGTGTTAGCATGCCTCATTTTGGATTTTTCTTTTACACGCGGCGTTAGACTAAAGAAGGTTAAGTTCGTGCTTGCTGCGCGACAAAAAAATAGTTTTTAAACTAAATTAATGCATTGAACGTGCATTATGTTTGTGTTATATGAAACGCCGGCGGGCTACGCAATTTTCAAGTTGCTCGACGAAAAAAAACTCGCGCAGGTCGATAATTTGTACTTGGAATTTGAGACACCCGAAAAGGCCAACAAATTGCTGAAATTGAAGCATTTTGAAAAATTCAATGATACCACAGAAGCACTAGCCGCCGCCACCGCTGCGGTAGAGGGCAAAGTATCAAAGCCACTGAAGAAGACGCTCAAAAAGCTGCTCGTCGACGATGTACAGGCATCCCTCCTGGTGGCGGATGCCAAGCTGGGCACAGCCATCAAGGACAAACTGTCGGTTCAATGTGTCTACAATACGGGTGTGCAGGAGCTTATGCGTTGCATACGCCAGCAGGCAGACAGTCTCTTGGGTGGGCTGCCCAAGCGAGAGATGACAGCGATGGCTCTAGGTCTGGCCCATTCGCTCTCCCGCTACAAGCTGAAGTTCTCGCCGGACAAGATTGATACAATGATTGTGCAGGCGCAGTGCCTGCTCGATGACCTGGACAAAGAGCTTAACAATTATATGATGCGCGCCAGGGAATGGTATGGCTGGCACTTCCCGGAGCTGGGCAAGCTGATAACAGACAATATTGCCTTTGTCAAGACGATCAAGCTGGTGGGCACCAGGGACAATATGGCGACGACTGACTTGTCCGACATACTGCCCGAAGATGTGGAGCAGCAGGTCAAGGAGGCGGCGGAAATTTCAATGGGCACTGAGATCAGCGATGAGGATGTCCTTAATATCCAGTGTCTGTGTGACGAGATCATTTCCATCAATGACTATCGCACGCATCTCTATGACTACCTGAAGGCGCGTATGATGGCAATGGCACCCAATTTGACGGTCCTCGTGGGTGACACTGTTGGCGCTCGTCTCATCGCACACGCTGGCTCGCTCATCAATCTGGCCAAGCATCCCTCATCCACGGTCCAGATATTGGGCGCCGAGAAGGCGCTCTTCCGTGCCCTCAAGACAAAGAAAGATACGCCCAAATACGGTCTCATCTATCATGCACAGCTGGTGGGCCAGGCGAGTCAGAAGAACAAGGGCAAAATGTCGCGTTCACTGGCGGCGAAGGCGTCGCTGGCCACGCGTGTCGATGCGTTCGGCGAGGAGGCCAGCTTTGAGCTAGGTGCCACACACAAAGTAAAGCTGGAGTCGCGATTGCGTCTGCTCGAGGAAGGCAATCTACGGAAACTGTCTGGCACGGGCAAGGCAAAGGCCAAGTTCGAGAAGTATCAGGCCAAGAGGTTAGTATATGCCATGCCAACCATTTCCAGCATTTTTGGCAAAGTTAAAGCTCTACATGATGATTACAAAAGGTTTCGCAATTTCCTGAATTCCACAGTGACGAAAAACCTTGGCTGTCTGATTGAGTTCTTAACTTGTTCAAAGATTGTTGAGCAAATAAAGGATTTTTAACTCACTTTACTTCTTTTCCATTTTAGCGAGGTGTTCACCTACCAGCCGGAGGCGGATAACACATTGCATGTCAAGAAACGCAAACATTCAGAAGTTGAAACGCCCATCAAACAAGAGGTAAAGGAGGAGCCGGAGGAGGAGGAGGAGGAAGCAACTTCATCTGCTGTTGTTGCTGACGCAGAAATTAAAATTGAAAAGAAAAAGAAGAAGAAGAAGAAGCAAAAGGATGAAGAGGCAGCCGAAGCGCCGCCAGCTGAAGCCGAAGAAGCAACGCCTGCAAAAAAGAAGAAGAAATCCAAACATCAGGAATAAGCAGCAACAATTCATCTGCTGCTCTATAATAGAGCTTAGGTTTATAGTTTTTAGCAGTTACCCCATAGTTTTACAGCCAAGAATACACTTTTATTTGTTGTGTACATTACATTAGCAATAAAAAATGTAATATGCAAGATAAATTAATTGAAAATTGACTTTATTTACTACAAATGGATGCGTTTTGAAACTTCATCGATCCATTTCCGTCTGCCCCAATAATTGACTGAATTGACATAGGCATATTCATCTATTCATCCGTCCGAATAGCTGAGTTCATATTAGTTCTTATTCATATATCCATCCGTCTGTCTGTCTGTCCGAATGGTTGAGTTGATATAGCTCATATTCATCTATCCATCCATTCATCCACACATCAGCCCATTCGTCTACATCAATGACTGAGTTGACATAGCTATATTCATCTATTCATCTGTCCATCCGTCTGTCTGTCGTCCGATTGACTGAGTTGACATAGCCTTAGCCATCTATCTATCCATCCATCCATTCGTCTGCCCCAATGACTGAATTGACATACCCATATTCATATCTCCAACCATCCATCCGTCTACCTCTCTTTATGCACTCCAAATTATACTTTAATTTATATAAGAAATGCCAGCTCTGCGGCCCACTGTAAGTTCGATTACGAGCAACAGACGACGTTTAGTCATTCAAAAAAAGGTGTTTGAATGCGCGTTCAAGCAGAAAATTTACATCAGTCTACGAAAGATGTCTTGCATCACTCGAGTCTGTGGATTTTGCGGTGAGGCCGACCGAGCCCAATGCTTATGCGATATAAAAGCACCAGAGATGCCGAAACATAGCGCTCAGTTAGACAGAATGAGGGGCCAGCTGAAGGTGTTGTTGGTCTTGGGCCTGTTGCTGACATTCGCAGCGGCCAAAAAGAAGGAGGCCGCCTCCTCCGAGGAGGAAGAGGGCGGCGAAAAGCATGAGAAGAAGAAATATGGCGATGAGGAGCACAAGGGCGAGCATGGCCACAAGGATCACAAGGAATGGGATGAGGAGGAGAAGAAACATCACGAAGAGGAGGATCATGAGCATCATCATGGCGACAAGGGTGAAAAGAAGAAGAAACACTACGATGAGAAGGACGAGTATGGCGAGAAGCATGAGCACGGGGCGCACAAGAAGGGCGGCAAGCATCATGAGAAGAAGAAGCACAAGAAGGGTCACAAAGAGATGGAATACCATAAGAAATTCAACAAGGACGAATACTACAAGGAGAAGAAGTTCTACGACGATGAGCATAAGGGCGGACATCACAAGAAATACGGCAAGGAGCACAAGCATCACGAGGAGGATCATGGCGAGCAGAAGAAGGGCGAGAAGCACGACAGTGGCAAGAAGAAGGGCCACAAGAAGAAGGAGGGACACTTCAAGAAGGGCCATCACGACGAGGATCACAAGAAATACAAAAAGGAGCACAAATACGGCGACAGCTACGACGAGAAGGAGGAGCACGGCAAGAAGGGCGAAAAGAAACACGGTCACAAACACCACAAAAAGGGTGGTAAAAAACATGGCTAAGCGAGACACATAGGCTATTGATCTATAATGTATCCAGTTTGTGTTGAAAGTTGATAATAAATTTGATAAAATTTATATGTTTGTGATGTGAATTTTATAATCATATGGAGTGGGATGTGGTAGCACTTGGGTTTATAAGGATTTGTCTTAGGTGTGATTCATGAACTGAGTTTGGTATAAGGTTATGGTTTAACTTAGGGCTGTATAGAGGCGCAGAGGGTAGATGGAGATGACAAGCTAGACTCAGCTTGAGTATCTAATCAGAAATATATATGGTTTATATAGTCTAACACGGATCTATCTGCCTGTTACATACGGCTTTGTGACTTTAAAATCATATTTATATTATAATAAAATATCGAATTATATTTTATAAAGTATTTTCTTTAAAAATAAAATAAATAAATAATAAAAATTAAAAAAAAAAACATTTACTACAAATTCTCGTCAATCTGTTTTTCATTACAGAAGCAACTCTTTGAGCAGATCGCGCAGCACATCGAGACGCCGTCGCACTCGCTCGAAATCGGGAACTCGTTCGCGCAGCCGTTCAGCCGGTTCGGTGGGCCGTCGCTCCGGACGCTCCCGTGAGAATGGACGGGATGAGAACGGTTCGGTATCACGTTATAGTGACCAGGAGCGGAATGGCAGCGGTGTGGTGGACTCGCCGCCGCCAGTGAAGCGGCGATACGATGATGATGACGATGACAGAGATCGGGGCTCGCGATCGCCAACACCGCCGCGTCGCGGTTCGCCGTCGCGACGTCGTGGCGATTCCTCAGTATCGCGTTCCATGTCCAGGGATTAGCGTTGCAAGGAACCTGATTTTGGCCATTTACAATAGGGCTCAACCTGCTGCTCCTTTCATTCCTTCAATCCAAAACACAAAAAAAAGAAGAAAAGTAAAAAAAAACTAAAAAAAAAAATAAGAAAACACCCCAAAACTTTACCTATATGTTCGTCAGGCAGTCAATCATTTTAGTTGCCCACATTCTTAGCTTAGAATATAATCTATAGATTAATATACACCAGCATTAAGCATATACTCTCTCTCCCTTCCCACTCTCTCTCTCTCTCTCTCTATTTTCTCCAGCTCAACTGAGAATGCCAGGTAGAACAAATAATTTTGTGTCCATTGAACAGCAAATTAACAGATCGAAACAGTTTTAGTATCGTCGATCTAGTCACATTCACCCACATTATTAATGAAAATCTTTTGCTTTTCATACAATACATACATACATACATGCGTACATACATATACATATATAGAAACATATATCAGGCTAAGAATGTTTTTGTATTCGAAAAAGATTAAATTAAAGTGGCAGCTTGAATCTTTTGTAGGAATATATATGAAAAACAATTTCATTTCGGACAATTGTAATTCTATCCTCATGTCAATTTTATGATGTCAACTTATCAGATTGAACGATTGAACCCTTTTAACCTTGAATGCCAGAGACAGACAGAAAGAATGACAGACCGAAGAATGCCCCGAATGATATTTTCACTTCAGAGTTTGTAAGGTGTTTTTAAATATTCATTAAAATTAAGCAAAATTATTGCAAACCAATTCAGATTTCTCATACATTACGTCATAGTTAAGTATTATAATAATAATGTATGAATTTTTTGAAATGCGCATTTTGTATGTAAACAGTTGCGTATAGAACCTACAATACATTAATATTCAATCAATAAATCAAATGCCAAAAAAATCATTGGCTTCGTTTTATTTTAAAATTTTAAAGTGCGAACTGAAAACTTTTGGAAAGTGGAATTTGTGGAGAGCTTGTAAAGAGATCTTTGAAATATATTGAGTCAATCTTGAACCATTGAAATGACAAGTATATATTAAGTAAAATGTTAATTTAAGGCTTTTCAGGTCAACACGTATTAAACATAAACTTGTGCATGGTTTTAAGCCACAATGAGGACGCTCCTCCTGGTAAGGGTTGAACATCATCTTATGTCTCGGCTAATCTTTGGATGTGTCTTTCGGTTGGCAAAGTTAACACAGACTGAACGTCTAGCCACAAGAGAGCACAACTGGGCTGTGCTTTGGCCTTTTGAGCCGATCCGTAGAAATATTCCTATAAATGGTGAGCCAAACATCGTTTTGGCATCTCGGCGATTGCCAGATTACATGCCTTGAATATAAATGGATATATGTTATATTTACATTTTACGATCAATTGGAAATTCGACATTTCCATCTTGCTAAAGGATCACCTTATGCTTCAAACTCACCAATCAATTTTCAAGTCGAGAATCTCAACTGATTTTTCTCTCTGAGCTCAATCCGAACAACATTTATAAAAATTGCTGCTTTGTACTGTATTTTTTTGTCAAATTAGTGAGCAATGTTTTTTTTTTTTGCTTTTATTAGCTTTGTAAGCTATTAATCCCATAGAGATCACTCAACTTGAAGTAGCTCTTAAAATTAGTGCATTGCGATCGATAACACAAGAGTTCGTATGATTTCAATGTAGCCAGCAATCGTTCAAAGAAACTCTGTGCTCGTTGATAGCGATATAACGATATCGATATTTTACAGCGTAAGCCCGAAGAATTCATACACCGGCCGCAATTGTTATCGATGGACGCGCATATCGATAGAAGATCAATTGCGCTTCGCATTCCTACACTTAATACTGTTTTGTGTTTTTGTTTTGTTTATTTTTTTTTAACTTGATCAAACAACAAGCGCGATCAACAAATAATACAGTTCGGCAATTCGGTGCAGTGTGTGGCTAACGTAATCTAATGGCCATGGCCTTTCGCTTGTCCAAGCACGAAACGAGCATCATCAGTGCTGAAGACACATCGCTCGAGCAGCTCGACTCAAGCGTCGAGATGCGTTCGCGTTCGCCATCGCCGCTGCTATTTAATCCACGCAAATTGCGCTTCGCCGACGACGATTTTGACAAGGATCGACAGGAGAGTCCGCAACAAAAAAAGCAACCAAACGATGCTGCGCGCGACATCGATATGTCCCCACCGTGCCAAAAGGTGCGCGCACTTCGTCTCTTCAACACCCCAGCAACGCCAAAGACCATATTGCAGAAGTCGACAACCAACTGCAATCATCTATCCGCCGCTGCAGCAGCAGCAAACTCGATCAAACGTGACGATGTCTTCAAATTAACCGAACGCCCACGCTCGCTGCCCTTGCACAATCACAGAACACTGCAGCCACAGGACACGGCCAATGTGAATCCCTTCACGCCAGACAGTGAGTGAATGAGAATAAATAAAATATGTAGATCGGCTGGTATATCGATTTTATTACAGGTCTATTAGCGCACAACAAGAAACGCTGTCGCACTCAGTTCGGACGCGAGAATCTCAATGTGAGCGCCATGCAAAAGTTTCTGCTTAGTGATCCCGGCGAGGAGGATGGCCCACAGGATGCCAGTGAGAGCATGCGAGAGATACATCAGCAGGCTCCCAAGCGTCTGGCGCTGCACGACACAAACATCAGTCGCTTCAAGCGCGAGTTCATGCAGGTCAGCGTCATTGGAGTGGGCGAGTTCGGAGTCGTCTTTCAGTGTGTGAATCGGCTAGATGGCTGTATCTATGCCATTAAGAAGAGCAAGAAGCCCGTTGCGGGCAGCTCATTCGAGTAAGTTGCTCATAAACTCTCTCTCCTAGTTGACTTCTTAATATCCTACTTTCATATTTGCAGAAAGCGTGCCTTGAACGAAGTCTGGGCGCATGCAGTCCTTGGTAAGCACGACAATGTCGTGCGTTACTATTCGGCCTGGGCGGAGGACGATCATATGTTGATACAGAATGAGTTTTGTGATGGCGGCAGCCTGCATGCGCGCATCCAGGAGCACTGCCTGGGTGAATCAGAACTGAAGATATTGCTAATGCACGTGATCGAAGGCCTGCGCTATATACATTCCAATGACTTGGTGCACATGGACATCAAGCCGGAGAACATCTTCTCCACCATGAATCCCACAGCGCTCAAGGCACAGCAGCAGCTCAGCAAAGACGATGATGGTATGGACAGTGTGTACGAGGAGCTGCGCAGCTCTGAGAATCTGGTAACATACAAAATTGGTGACTTGGGCCATGTGACGTCCGTGAATGAGCCGTATGTGGAGGAGGGCGATTGCCGTTACCTGCCCAAGGAAATACTGCAGGAGGACTATAGCAATCTGTTCAAGGCGGACATCTTCTCGCTGGGCATAACGCTCTACGAGGTGGCCGGCGGCGGACCGTTGCCCAAGAATGGACCCGAGTGGCACAAGTTGCGCAACGGCGAGGTGCCCGCTATACCAGCGTTAAGCAAGGACTTTAATGAGCTGATTGCGCAAATGATGCATCCCGAGCCGAACGAGAGGCCCAGCTCCATGTCCATATACAGTCATCCGTGAGTTTAGCTATATATATGTTTGACTTAAAGTATATTCTATATTTGATTTCTTGTTAATAGCATTCTAAGTGCTGTGGATTCAAAGAGTAAATTGCAGCTGGGTCTGGAGCTGACCGTGGAGAAGCGCAAGAACGAGATATTGATGAATAAATTGAGAGAGGCAAAGAAACAGATTAAGTTGCTTGAACAGCGAGGTGAGCAGGATTATCTTATAATCTATACATATATATCTATAATGCCCTTTACTCATAATCTTAAAGTATCTGTTCTGGCTGCTGCTAATACGCCGGAACCCTTGGACGGTCAACGTTGTCTACGCTCATTTACGCGACGCATGCGCACGCCGTTCGGATCGCATGGTAAATTTCATAATCTGGCCGATCGAAATAAGAATGTCATCACAAATGTTTGACTAATCTAAAAATTGAATTGAAGAATACAAAACGCCGGCACTAAACTCTTCCGCACTTCAACGTGAACTAAGCTCACATTCTTGTTAACTTTAAGCATGTAATCGTAGTTGTAAGTCGTTTACAAAAATCTCATGCCTCGATATCGTTCGAGGTCTGTTCCTATTCCTATACTATCTGCTAAAGAAAACTCCGGATGAATGCTATATATATTATATATCCATATTTCTCAACTCAGTGAATTTTCTTGAATAAAAATAAGGCGCGTCATAAGGTATTGCCTTTAATTTTAATTTTTTTTTATTAAAGAAAAAAAAAAAAACTTTATTCATGTATATATCAAGTTATAACTGTAAAATAGTATGTATTGTTTTCGTATTAAACTATTTATTATGTTATATTGAAAGCGAATAAGATTAAGAAAAAATTTCCATTCGCGAATAAAACGAATGCTATACATTAAAATTGTTGTTTTAATTGTTCTCCAACCTATAAGAAAGTTCCAGCTGTGAAAATCCAGTTTATACATTGTAAAATACATTTCCTTTGTTCTACCACGTTCCCGATCATTTCCTGTTTTTGAACCTAACAACCCCTAAAAAAGACAATGCTTCGATAGCTACAGTTATCGATTAATTAATTGCTTAGAGATGAGCTGCTTTTGAAATACGTTTAGCGCGATAGTTGATGTGCCAGGGTTGCCACATTACCAATTGTTTCATTGAGCAACAGCAGAAACTCATGTGGTTACAAGTGCTCCGAGCAATTGATAAACAGAATGGCCAAAATACTTCAGAAATATATAAAATTTACGACGAAAGAGCTGGAACAGTATGCCGCCAACCCGGACTCATGTGTGCTCTGCATTAAAACAGACCTGCACCTGGCCATGGGGCCATACGGCATGGCCAACTTTAAGCACGCGTTGCACGAGCTGCTCATCCGCACCAAAGTGGGCATATACGACGGGAATGTGAATGGAATAGTGCTGGGGATCAAGAACATTAAGGTTTTGGGTCAAACGGCAGCGTTACGCACCGATGATCCCACTCTACACCTGGTTATTAATGCCGATTTCTATGTGTTCAGGCCAGTCGCTGGTGCGGTGCTCCATGGCGTCGTTCGGCACATTTCCAAGCATCAGATCAGCGTTATCATCTACAGAGTCTTCAACACAACCATACGATTCACGAATAAGAGACAAAACAGAGATGGCATCGTCATGGACCAGGAGATTAAGTTTCGAATCAAGGACTTCAACATAGGCAGCGCTATGCCCTACATCGAGGGCGAACTGTTGCTCGAGGAGTCCGAGCCGCTGGTAAGTCCAAATACAATTATATTTCTACTATATACAAGCCTTAACTTTCAATCCCTTTCGCAGAACCAAACCATTAAGTTCGAGGAGAACGGGGAGCTGGAGGATCAGACGGAAACAAATGTGGAGCTCGATGCTCTGGTGGAGCTAATCAAAGTGGAGACAAGCATAGAGTCTGAAGAGAAGACGAAAAAGAAAGAAAAAAAAGCGTCCAAGCGTAAGCAGGCCGTTGAGCCCGACACAGTTGTGGAAAAGTTGAAAAAAATCAAAAAAATAAAATCAGAGCCCATAGATATTTAGAATAGAAATGTTTTTACACTCAATCTGTTATTGGTACAAATTATACATATATTTTTAAGATATCAGTTGGCCATGACTCGATTTAAAACCGAAAAAAAACGGTCTACGTTAAACAGTCTCCATAAAAAACAGTCTACGTTCACTACTCGTTTCAAAATCAACACCTCAATGGCAGCCATATAAAATAAGTTCGCCTACAATCCGATAATGTATAGCCGTAATCATATTACTGCCACATTCAATGAATACCAAATGGAAATATGCAAGACCGTCTCACTGTTGGCCATCCTGCTGGGTCACCTGCTAATGGGCACCAGACTGCTGCAACACTAATAGGACTAGGGCTGGGACTAGGCAGAGCCAGACCACCTGGGATCTCAGGGTCTCTAAGCGATGCCTAGCCAGTGGATAACAAGGATGCTGTCTACATATCATAAGTTTTGACATAAGTTGGCAATTATGTCGGAGTTGATTGACTGCATCATTGACTACCTCTCTGGCTGCAAGTGCCCTCGACTTCGCAACGGTCTAGCTGCCAAAGCCTAGCCAATCCACACCCTAGTTAACTATAGACTTCATTGGTATTCTATAAACTGGACTTCCTTCGCCATGAGCTCTGTGTGCTGTTGAGTTGCTGGCCTGCCGTGTCTACCTTCCACATATACAAATCTCTTGCTTTTGCTATTCTATGCCATCGAAGCCCTCCTCGCTGACTGGATGAGCAACGCAGAGTTGAGAGTCCGACAGTTTTTGGGTCCTTTGCACAGCCAGCTGTCCGGCTAACTAAGGACATCTTAGCTGTTGGATATAACACAAAGTAGCTGTCACTTTGAACTATGTATGTGGTTGAGATAACGAGGTTGAATCATGCCCAGCGCTTGCAGTTCATCATAGATTTAAGAGGCATTATATGGCATCTGAGTTTGCAGTGGTTGAGAGGCATCGGTTGCTCCAAGCAGGAAAAACTGACAATAAATCTTCAACTACAGTTGCCCAAAAATGAAATAGATATTTCATAACAAAAAAATCTTTAAAAATATTCAGTAAATAAAAAATAAGATAAATCTGTAAAGTAAACCTTATTTGCTAATGATTCCCAACTAGTTATAGCCCAAAGTCAAGTAAGGAATAACAAATCGGATTTGATTTCTTTTTCAATATCATAAAAATGCGGAGTATACATAAGTATAATTTTATTACATGTGTATTTCATACAAATAGATTCAATATTTTACAATACATTTACTCGCAAATACATTATGTGTATTATATATATATATATACATATATGTGTATATATATGTATATAGTATATTGTTGTAATATTTTAAAAGCTTGTTTTACTTGTACATAATTTTTGTTTTATTATTATTTAATTACTTCTTTTTTGATTTGGCTAATTATCAAATACATAACAAGCAAATACGTGTTAATAAAAATATTAGTTCTTAATCGGTTTAGTCGAAATAAACATAAACTATACACACACATATATATTTATGATGGAAAACAAACTCGATACGTTAATACAATAATACAATAATATATAATATATATCATATATATATGTATATAAATAGTTTACTTGGCACTACATATTCCGATTTAGTTTAGGAACATTTACATAATGTACAAACAGACAATAAGTACGTACACATATACTTAACAGATTTATCAGATACGACTACGGCAAAGTATGTAAAGGATATACATATAGAAAGTATAGTTCAAGTTGGGCTGGGGCTATAGGGGGGAAAATAAGTTCAAGCACTTTGAGCACTTTTCTGAATTGAAATTCCATAAGCTAAGTTCAGAGAGAGACAGAGACAGAGACGCAGACAGAGACAGAGTAATTGCCTAGTTTAGACAGAGATTTCCTGAATATGTACACGTTTCTTGCCGCTGCTCGAGCCGCTGGCTCCACCTGCGGCGCCCGCCTGGCGCAGGATGCCCATTTGCTGCTGCTGCTGCTGTTGCTGTTGTTGGGCTGCTAGAAAGGAGCGTGGCGGCGGCGGCGGCTCTGGTATGTCATCGTCTCGCATGATATCCGAATCGCCGCTTCCGCTGGCAGCTGCCTTGACTGCCTCCTCAATGGCCTTGAAGGACATTTGATCGGATGACTGCACGGCGTAGTCGAACTGCAGCTGTCCACTGGGGTCCAGGAAGGAGCCGCGTTTGCTGCCTGGCGCAGAGGGCACCGGATTTGTCTCTATGACCGTTGCCAGCGGCAGCGCATTGTAGCTGACCATCTCGATGTGCGAGCTGCTTGGTGCCGCTCCGTGTGCCACTCCGTGAACTGCTGGCCGTGTCTTGAGCAGATCCAGCGTGCTGGTGGAGCACGGCTCCCAGCTGTCCATCAGCAGTGTCGTCTGCACCGGATGCGGCTGCGGTGGCAGCTCCACCAATAGCTTCTCCTCCTTCATTTGCTTGGTCTTCTCATCGTAGCAGCTATACTCGCCAAAGACCATGCCCATGCCGCCCTTAGTGTCCACAACGCCGCCGCTCAACGTATACGCATCGCTGCCATCTCCACCGCCAGCTACAGCATTCAGCTTCAGTATACTCGAGTTCTTGCTCGTGTCGCTATCCTGTAGCTCCTCCTTGGTTTTGGCATCGCGTGCCCGCTTCTCTCGCTGATGATAGATGCCCGCAAAGATCAGGACATTGAGTATGAGTAGGAAACAGCCCACGGCCACAGTGGCTATCAGTGCTGTGGTATAGCTCTGGAACTGCTTGCCGCTCAACCGGCGCAACAGCTCCAGATTGCCAATGATGCCCGTCGAGGCGGTGGCCAAATCCTTATGCGTCTCCACCTGTGTGTGCGTGCGATTGTCCTTCGGTGCTTGGGTGGTGGTGGTCAGCTCCGACACGGACATGGCGCCATCGATGCCGCATTCTGAAAGAGTTGTTAAAGGAGCGTTCTATGTGCCTTTGCTCATTATATTACCTGTTGTGGCAGTGGCACCTGTGGCGCCTAAAGCGTTTGTTGCATTCGTAAGCTCATGCTTTGAGGTCGCTGGCGGCGGGGCAGTTGTGGTGCGAGTGGTTTGCACTATGATGATATTATCATCCTCCGCCGGCTTCGTTTGCAGCTGGGGACGCACCACACCTGGGCAGATGAAAGGTAAAGACTTTAGCTTTGTCTACTGTTTGCTGACTTAATCAATTACCTTCGTATAGATCTCGATTGTTGAGATCGTCCTGGAACTGATGATGCCGCATGGACTGATCGTTGATGTTAAAGTGCCGATGCAGCTGAGGTATGAGATTTAGCCACATGGACAGCTTGTGGCCGCGATAATGACTCTGAATGTTGGCCTTGTTGCCTGAGAGGACGGAGATTTAGCTAGGAATTTGCTAAGCTAGCTCTAGACTTACCTAGCTCAATGTACAGCTGGTTGACCACATCGTAGGCATCCCAGAAGGGCAACTCATCACCATCATAGTTGCCCACCTCCAGCTCCGTGCTGAGACTCTGCTGTGCGGCGTTGGCATCGTTGCTGCGCAAGCGGCGCCGTATGAAGGAGCGTTTCTCATGCATTGCATTGCTACGACGCTGATTGTAGATGATGGCCAGGTTGAGCGCCTCACCTGTGGCCAGTGCATCCTGATACCTGGGCGCTGAGCGTTTACGTTGCGTATGCATAGCTACACGGCTCTGGCTAGCCGTTGGCAGAGCTTGACCCGATGTGGATTGATTCGGATTGCTAAAGAATTGAAAAAGGTGAGAATTAAGAGAGAATTCATATCGCTGTTACCTGTACTTACCCCGTTTTGGCAAAGTTGGCCAAGTAGCGTAGCATAAGTCGCCCAATTTGATGCTCTTGCGTCGTGTAGTTGTGTGGAAAGAGCGGAGAGACCGGCAAACCTAGCCAGAAGGGCACATCTTCGCCGCGCACCGAGCCAGTACGCTGCCGAAATGGAGGAGGTCATCAGGAGGTCAGGTCAAGGTTAAGGGGTCAGCTATGCGCACTATGTTTACCCACCTGTGGATATTCATCCTCAACAGTGCGATGCTTGAAGTGCACAAAGTAGGTGCGGCCCCCACGCAAACTGTGCATATAGCCCAGCTTGATGAGGGGCGACGCCGTGTGGCCATCGCTCAGAAATTGCAGCGTGGCATCCCGCGCGCTCAACGGATTCCTGATGGCCTTCTCCCAGTCCGTGTACTCGTTCTGCAAATGTAAGGGGAAAAATACAGTAATTGAACACCTGAGCTGAGGGCATTAAGGGACAGCTTACCTTAAGCACCGCAAATATCTCATTCAGATGGTAATGAAAATTGTTGCGCACGAAAGTACGCAAAATGCGATCCCGGCGCGTCTCATTGAAACCAAACTCCAGATCCTGAGCGCTCAAATCCAAATACGACTCGACAGATGTCAGACAGAAGATGAGATCACGTTTGGGAAAGTTGGCATATTCAATTCCTGAAGTACTGTTCAGCGCGCCAAGAGAGCTAAGTAAGTTAAAGTTTACTTTTATGTTAGTTGGACTTACCTAACTATAGCTGAGCCCAGGGGCAGGGCTGTGCTGGACATGGCATCAGTTTTGGACGTGATGACAGTGCCATCCACAAAGGGCGCGAAGCCAACAAGGAAGCTGAAAGGAGGAATTTCAAAGGTTTTGGTAAAATTATGGAAAAATATAGGAGAGAAGTTTTTAGATATCAGCTAGAGATTCTCAAAGGTCCCAGTTCTGCGACGCTATCAGATTGAGATTCTCAAAAGTCTTATGACTAATGAAAATATTCTAATATAAGAAAGGATTACTATCTTCAGGATTACTATCTATTCAGAATTCAATTCCAATATCATCATTGGTTCTTCTGACAGTCCTATGATATCCTATGTCTTTTCATCCAATTTCCCTATATTTTCCCGTCTTACTCACCGCGGATGATCGATCTTAACTGAGAGTAGCTCGGCGACGCTTTTGGTGCGCAAACAGGGTGCAAGATCATCATAGAGCATATCGCCATGGCAGCCAGTTTGCTCGGCCACGCGTCGCTTGACAAACAGCGGATTCTTCTGTATGGCCCAGGGCGAGAGAGCGGTGCCGCTTATAAGCACTGCGCGCTGTATCAGATCTAAAGGAATCAAATAAATATATACAAAAATCTTCAATTTATTAAATTTCCAGCTGACGCACCACTCGCCACGGGCGACACGGCCAAGATGTTGGCCAGCACAGCTCCGGTGCCGTAGCCGAGCAAAGTGATGCTCTGTGGATTGCCGCCGAATGCGGGCAGATTCTCCTTGAGCCAGTGCAGACCGGCGACCAGATCCATTAGACCGAAGTTGCCCTGAGCGCTCTCTTTGCCGCCGGTCTTGAGAAAACCGAAGATGCCGAGCCGAAAATTGATTGTCACGACGATGACGTTGCCATGGGCGGCCAGCTCGGAGCCATCGTAGGGATTGCCGGAGTTCCAGTCGTAGGACTCGCCGTGTATGAACAACACAGTGGAGAGCAATGAATTGGAGCCAGATGTGGAGCTGGATCTGGTGCTAGAACTGGAGCTGGAACTGGTACTCGCAGTATCATTTGCAGCCTCATTATCTGCTAAATGAATGAGAATGTAATGAATATTTATGGTATTAGTAATATGCTGATGAGTGGAGAGATTAGATAGATAAGTTCTTAAGTAATAATTGGACTATAAGTATTATTTTAGCCAAATAATTGTGTTATCTAACATATTAACCTTTTCGATAATAACAATGTTAATGCTAATGCTAATGATAATGATACGATATGATAATGATAATATCAATGATAATAAAAATGCTACTGATAATGGCAATGACAATGGTAATGACAGTGACAATACCAATGCCAATGCCAGAGTCAATTCCAGTGCCAATGCCAATGCCAATGTCAATGCCAATGTCAATGATAATGATAATGGCAATGATAATGATAATGGCAATGATAATGATAATGACAATGGCACTGACAATGATAATGATGATGACAATGGCACTGACAATGATTGCTACAATGACAATGATAATAACAATGAAAATGATAATCATCATAATAATGATAGTAAAGAAAATGTATAATAATAATAATAGTATAATATAATGATAGTTAATAAAACTGATAGTTATAATGCTAATGATACGAGATAATGATAGTAGTAATGAGTGATAAACTGCATATACCGCACGTTGATTCATTAAGTTCAATTAGCTTCTGTTTTCGAAATGCTTCCATATGCTGTCTGTGGTCCACGGAGCTGCCAATTCTGCAGCGCTTGCAGTAATTCCTTAAATCAACTGCAATGCACTACGGAATTGAAAGTTACGCAGCCATTGGTAATCAACTCGCACTCGCTTATCTGTTTGTTCAATGCGAAAGTTTGTAAAAAATAAATTAATTTCATTTAATTTTCCCCATTTTCGCCAGCGGCGAATCCCCTTTCGTTGCCAATTAAGCTGTCAATTGAATCACTTTTGTAATTTTCCACATTTTATCTTTGAAGTTTCGCACTTTTTCAATGGCCAATTAGAGTCTTAAGCAGACATTACATATACTTATTTATTATTTATTATTTTATATGTAATTCGAATCAATTGCTCGATTTAACATAATTGAAATCAAATTGTAAATGTGTAAAGAATATATTGACAAGATAAAAGTTTCGCCTAAAGCCGATTAACTGGAATGATTTAGCATATCTAATGAGATTATGATTTGATGACGATTTTTTATTTATTTATTTTTTTTGAATAACTTACGTCTGGTTCGCTGCATTTCGTAGGGCACATAGATATTAAGGTATAAGCAGTCTTCCGATTGGTTCTTGAGCAACGGCAGCAGCCGTCGCAGCTGGGCGAGTCGAGCGCGTGGCAGCTCCAGCAAGGCCTCCGGTCCGTTGGGCGGTATGGGCACATTCTGCGGGCAAACGGGCGAGAATCGATCCGCGTTCCGGGCCGTTTTCCACGTCGATGGCGTTATGGGTGGCATAAATCTGCAATTCAATGGCAATGGCCCCAATATGTACAATATAAATATATGCAAGCTATACGCTATACGCGCCCAACGTGCTAATGGGTAATGGCAGCCAACTATCGCGACTCCGTCTGTTCGGTTATCTGCATCTGAATCTGAAACGGACTCTGTGGGCGGATAAAGGATTCGTGGAACTAAGTACCAAATGCCCATCAATCAAAATTGGCAAATGCTTTTGATTAATTGTGCATTTTATTGTTTCGCATCGAATGCCATCGATCAAAGACCAGATGAGCGCAGCTCTTGGCCACGTTTATACCGTTTATACCATGGCTTCAATGTTGATTTTATGACACAACAATTGACGCGAAACCTTTTTGATTGTTTTCGCTTTGATAGGAGCTCATTCCACAGCCGCTCAGCACCCGAGCATCCTAGCATCATTTTCATCCTTATTTTGTTGCTCGACGAGACAATAATGCTCATAATTTTTCGTTTCGCCACGTTTCACTCTACATTTTCCACTCTTGCTGTTTTTCTCTCGTTGCTGTGGCTTTAATCAGTTGCCACATTTTGCGGTCTCTAGGATGCTCAAATGGATGAAAGCCAAATTATGCTTTCAAATTAAACGACGCATTTTGTGGGTTTCGCTTTTTGCTATAACAACGTCTTAACAAGCGATAAATGAATAAGTGTTCAGCAAATACCCTGTGCTATTGACTCAGAAAGGGGTATATTTGTAGATAATGGTGGCAAGTATGTAAAGCTGAGTTTAACAGGTTATAGTTCTTTAAGAGCCACAGAGATAAGAGACTAGAATTCTTTGAGCTCATCTGTCTTTTATTTTACGATTTTTGTAGAATAGAGTAGTAGAGTAGTAGAGGGCAAGTTTATATAGATATAGAAAAGATATAGTTTAAAATGAAACTTAATTAAAAAACTGAATTTTGTTCATATAATTATTGTTCGAGAGAAGAAAGATAGCAGCGAAGGGGGGCCTGAAGAAGGCCACAAAAACTGCTGTTTTTTTAAAGTGTTTCTGGGATTTGATGAATACTTTGATGGGGTTTACATTGAAGGAGGCAAAACAAATAGTCCTGAATTTATAAATAATAAAAAAAAGAGGAAACTAGAGATATTTTTTGAACTGATCTCGTATTTAAAATATATATACTATACCATATATTAATAAATTTATCTATTTATTTTATCTAAATTTTTTTGTTAACAACAAGCTGTCATCTCGTCTTCTAATACCCTTCATTAAACTCTTTTCATTTCACCTAGGGTATTTTAGAATAAAATTTAATTACTTTTTAATTTGTTTACTTGTTTATTCACCGGATTTGTGTAGCTCTACGCTTGCTATTTATATGTTGATGTATAAAGTTTGCTGGTCGCGAAATTTTGGAGGACTTTTCAAATGACTGTATATATATATATATATATATATATATATATATATATATATATATATATATATATATATGTATATATACCTGATTTGCTCAACTTGTATACAAATTTTGTAGCACAATTGTTTGTCTAAGTAATGCTCAACACGACTTAAACTGAATACTCTTCCTCTCTCCCTCTTCCTCTCACTCTCTCTCCCTTACTTAAGCAAAAAGAAAAACAAAGAAACTCGATGAAAGATCTGAACAAAATTTAGTTTCGGTCCAGACATCAAGCGTGTTGTAAGTTGCGAGTAGTTGGCGTTGCCGAACAAAAATCTGTAACAAGTTTGCGGCATATTGCAAAAGTTTTCTGCCAACACTTTGTCACCTCGTGAGGCGTGTGCTCTTCCGTATCTTAGCTGTCCTGTCTCTGGCGTACTTACACTTCGAGTGTAGCTAATATATGTATATTTCAGAGTCACACAATAAGTGTGTGAGCTGATTAGATGTTGGTTGGGATGAAGCCCCTTTTGGGGGCTGCTAAACTCTGCTAGCAAATTGTTGTTTAATTACTTCCGGCACAAAGTGCCAAAGTCAATGGAGTTCGCTTATGAATCTTGGCTCATTGTTATGCAGCATCAACAGATGCTACAAATGAGCAACAGGACTTAATCAAATGCCAGTGAATCTTTCGGTTTCCACTCGCACACACACACACACAAAGTGAGAGTCAAGCTGAAGTCTACGTGCGAATTATTCATGCTCCAATGACAATTGGCAGCCACAGTAAGTGGGCGGTGGGAGGGTTCGGATGGAACGTGATATTTGACAAATTGTCGATTTGCCGGATAGCAAGCGAAAGCTAATTAATCATTGCGTCTAAACAAATCAGTGTCTGTCGCCAAAGATACTAATCAAAAAATTTAAAAACAAACCAAAACTTGTTTTCATTCCAATCAGAAAAGATTACGCATGAAGTCTAGATAAACATTTAAGATGTTTTCGAGATATAGTATAGGAGTATATTAGTATAGGTGTATAGGAGTATAGGAGTATAGGAGTATATTAGTATAGGTGTATAGGAGTATAGGAGTATAGAAGTATAGGAGTATAGGAGTATAGGAGTATTGGAGTATAGAAGTATAGAAGTATAGGAGTATAGGAGTATAGGAGTATAGGAGTATAGGAGTATAGGAGTATAGGAGTATAGGAGTATAGGAGTATAGGAGTATAGGAGTATAGGAGTATAGGAGTATAGGAGTATAGGAGTATAGGAGTATAGGAGTATAGGAGTATAGGAGTATAGGAGTATAGGAGTATAGGAGTATAGGAGTATAGGAGTATAGGAGTATAGGAGTATAGGAGTATAGGAGTATAGGAGTATAGGAGTATAGGAGTATAGGAGTATAGGAGTATAGGAGTATAGGAGTATAGGAGTATAGGAGTATAGGAGTATAGGAGTATAGGAGTATAGGAGTATAGGAGTATAGGAGTATAGGAGTATAGAAGTATAGGAGTATAGGAGTATAGGAGTATTGGAGTATAGAAGTATAGGAGTATAGGAGTATAGGAGTATAGGAGTATAGGAGATGAGTATAGAAGAATAGAGTAGTGGAGGAGTAAAGGAAATAGAGAAGTAGGGTAGTAGAGCATTCGAGGAATAGAGGAGTATGGCGATAAATAAATATAGCAAAGTACTCTTAAATATGTTTAAAGTGAACCCAACTTTTAATGACAATATGCATATATCTAGTTTGATCTATTCAATATCCTTTCCCGAATACTCTTAGAATTTCTATAACATTTGTTAATATACCTCTTTAGTTAGAAGCTAGCTCTATAGCAAAAGCTGCCCATATTAAACTAATCGTTGTTTATATAGTTCCTACATAGGAAAAGTTTAAGTTCTTAAGGGCAGACGAACGGAAGGATATCGGGTGGGGATATCGGGTTGGTTGCAGAACATCTATCTGTATAATATTTTAAAATTATTATAAACTTGTCATGGAACAAAAAAGTTATTATAATAGTTCGGATAATATATTTTTGTCTCATGCCAAAGTATGCAGACTCTTTGATAAATATTTATATTTGTTCTCAAAAGTACAAAAAACCAACTTCCCCATGAGACTAAAGCAATTTAAATTTAGTTTAGCGTCCTCACATAAAGTCATCATTATTTGCTGTTGGTTTTAAGTCATGTTGCGCCTGTTAAAAGTTCTTTTTATGAACATGACATGCAGAAAAACAAGTTGAGCTAGTTTAATAACTTTGACAGAGCAAAAAACTTGTAGTTTTTATTTTTGGTAGAAACTTTTATTGCCTATAAGCGTCGAGCTGTTGATAACAGAATGTTAAAGTCAGCTTAACATTTGCGAAAATAGTGGATTATTTGGTTGCGTTCTTTAGGGTTTGCCAAGCTAGGCAACTTCTTTTTACATTGAAATAAATGAGCTCGTTTAACGCGCTAAGCTTATTAGGAGACGCCACGCTCCTCCCCTGTGGGGCCCCTATTTTCTTGGAGAATTAGTATTAAAATAGAGCCAGCTGCTAATTGTAAAATAAACACGAGTTGCAGTTAGCTTCATTAAGAGCCCTTTGGCTATTGGCCGGGGCCGGGGCCGGGGCTGGGACTGGTGCTGGGGCCAAAACCTTGGAACTTAAATCCGGCAAACAATGTAAGGCGTATTGTGGACACAGAACTCTGGCTCTGGCTCTGGTGCTGGCGCTGGCACTGGCAGTGCAAGGACGTGAAAAGTTCCGGACGCTCTTTGTGTGCCCATGTTCACGTGCATATTATCAAAATAATTATTAAAATTGCTTTTTGCCTGGCTCAGGAGTCTGATAAAGTTGCGTTGCGTTAGCACAAAGTTGCGGGTGAAAATAATGCGAGAAAAAAATTTAATAAAAATAAAGAAAACTCAAGTGTAAAAACTTTACAAGGATGTGCCTGACTAGGATATGAGCTTTACTTTACTTTTATGTTTAAGCTTTATTTTAGAGATAATAAGATGGAAAAACATATTTGTTTGGTTTAATCTCCTTAACTGAACTCTCTGATAGGTTAATTATTGAATAAGTTTTTTAGCTTAGGTTTTTAATATTTCTAGAACTAAGTATGATAGCATTTTGAGATATACAATTTATATAGATGGAACTGGGAGGAACGGAGGAACATATAGACACGAAATGGACCATAGCTAGCATATATTTATAAGGCTTTATCCTTTCTCTGACACACAGGAACAAAACTAATATACCCCTTCATAGCAGACACTCGCACTAGGTATAAAAAATGTTGCACGCAGAAAACAGCTGCAGGCAGAGATCACACACACACACACACACACGCCCCCACAAACACCTCCGCGGGTGGTTAGCCCGCATTATCTGAGCTTGGAACTCACCTGAGACTGCCGACGGGCGGCGATGCATACGGTATGCCAAGGAATGCCTCCACCAGGGGCGAGGAGCGCACTACAATGCCGCGCAGCAGGCCGTACCTGGTCTTCACAGTGCTGGCGCTTAGCTTGGCGCCATGAAGGCACTCGCAGTCCGGCCAAAGCGAGGACAACAGCAACAATAGCAGCAGCCACGTGCTGCAGGTTGCCATCTGAGCCGGGTCCTGTGTGTGCCATAAATGGCGTTTCCTATGCGTCGATTGTTGTTGCTGCTGCTGGCCCGGCAGCATGCGATGCCTTTGATTGTGTGCTGGCATGGCCAAAATGTGTAGAAATCTCTTTAATGTTATCAGTCTTATAATGCAAATGGCTCGGCTGCGGCGAATTTGCATTGCCTGCCATCGCGGCACGCTTGCTGCACGAATAGCTCTAATGTAGCTCATCAAGGAACCAATGAAAACGTAAAAGTAAATACGTAGAAAACGCGATTGGATTAGCTTAGTCTGTTTGCTTCTTGAGTTTGTCGTCAATTGGCTCGGCCCGCTGCCGTTTCCTGCTGTTGGCTGTCCTCCTCCACTTTCGCCTTTTCCACCTCCTGCTTGATTGACGGCATTTTCATTTTGACAGCCGTGGTGCGCATGTGAAGCTTGTGCTTGAGATAGAGCCGCACCGACATGCTCATACCCTTTCGCTCGGATTTCAAATATTATACACTAAACGCGCTATCCGTCGCACAACAACAATGTCCTCAATCGTTTGCTGCTGTTGCCCCTACGCCGCCTCGCCTCCGCGCTCTGTGCTGCAAGTAGAGAAAGAGACAGAGAAGGAGTGTGAGTGAAAACAATGGCAAACGTTAAGTATCCATTAACTTTGGCTCTCTGGCTTGAATGTGAATGTGTTTAATGGCCAGCGCCCGGTCGCACCTTCTCGCTGGCAAGCTCGAGTCCTAACTGTGCAACGCATCAGAGCGTGGCATCCTTAAATAGCCTTGGCCACAACTGGCCCGAGCTGCCTTTGAAAACTGGACTCAATTCATAGCCCAAGACCCCCCGGCTGCCACCTGCCCACCAGCCCACCAGCCCACCTGCTCACCTGCCTGCCCCAGCCTCAATTCAAGCAATTGCTTCTTTTGACCTGGCTTTTATGCGCCATTTTAAATGCGCATGCCGCCTGCTTGCAGTTTGTCTCTCGCCCCTCGTCCCCTCGCACCATGCCACTTGCCGCAAACGTTTTATCAAGCGTGGCACACGTGGCGCATACCTCATGAGCCAACCAATATGCCACACACACTGCAACTGCAGCAGCGCTTTATACACCTGCAAATGAACTGAATTCAATGGACCAAAGATAACAGTCATGAAATATAAAAACACTTTCACGTTTCGCTTTTTTCAAAAGAAAAAAAAAAACTCTAAAGATTTTTAGCTCAGCTTTTTTCCTATGTGCAATATAAAATAGAACTTATTCTTATAGAAATTTAAAAAGGGTTTTGTTTATAATTTTATACTATTGTGTTAAATATAAAGAAATTAGTTCATGAAGAGCTAATATTTTTAGAATATGTGCTACAAATTTGTGACGTGGCTTATGGTATATAGAAATAGAAATTATATAAAAAAGTAATAAGATTAGTAATTCAAATGATAATAATAATAATCACAATAAACTATAATTATATAATAATAAAAATAATAATAATAATATTAATAAAAATAAAAATATTAATTATAATAAAAGTAATTAATTAAAAAAAATATATAATTAAATAAAAAAATTGAATTTATTATAAATAAAAAAAAATATATAATATATAAAAAATAAAATAAAAGAAATAATAATAATGCTGAATTAACCGACTAAAGCTAATTAATAGATAAAATATAATAAAATTTGATAGCTTAAAATATATATTAAAAAATATTGATAAAGTCTCAACAACACAGCAATACAAATAAACTAAAAATATATTAAATAAAATAAATAAAAATAAAATATTATGCAGATAAAAAATAACTAAAAAAAATAATAAAAAAAATAAAAACTAAACCAATGTATAAATAAATTTATATACAAAATGCCGCAACTTTCGAAATTTGTAAATAAAATCTAATAAAAAAAAATGTGAATTACATTTAACAAACTTTCCTTTCGCTTTACAGAATACAGTTTGCATTTTTTTTGTGGCACAAAGGATGCTATTCCAAAATCAGGCCACTAAAACCAAAATGAAATTGAATTTTTCTTTGATTTTGTGCTGTGCTCAGCCCTGGAAAGGCCCATATGTAAATATATATATATACTGATATATGTATATATATATATATGGAGAATGCGGAATTTCGTTTGATTGTGTGTTCACTGTAGCGAATCGTTGCGTACGAGTACAAGGGAATACAGAAATGTATCCCGGCGAGCGCAGTGAACTCGAAAGTTTTGTGTCCTCGTTTCTTGGAACTAGCTTCATAAGTGAAATGTGAATATGTTTATTTGCTGCAATCAAAGGATCGTTTGAATGTTATTTTTTTTTATTTATTTTGTTTTTTATTGTTTTGCGTTGTTTATCATGGCATTGCTTTATTTAGCTTAACAAAAAGGCAACATTTGCATTTACATTTGTTGGACAAATATTTATTTTGAGCAGCAAAAACTTTGTGTATACAAACAATTCCGGCAATCATTTAATTAGCTAGAATTTTGTGTTTTGTTTTGGTCTATTTTTTTAACTTTTCTATTGTTTGGCATAAGTTTTAGAAGGGAGATGTAACCAATAAGTTTTTGATAAGATATTTGTGTAGAAAGTTTAAATTAGATATAATCGAAATTCCATTGTATTTGATGCCTTGATACAGGTTAAGAGGATTTAGCAACCATGAAGCGGACTTAACTTTAGCAAAGGTTTAATCTAAAACTAATATCGAAATTGTGTAGTTACATTAGGTTTTTTTTATAGATATTTTTCTTTTCTTTAAAGTTTTTATTGTCAAACTAAACACCCTCTCTGCAGTCTAGCATATTCACTCTCTCTCTCTCACTCTAACTGCTGTCTCTCTCACTCGCTATTCTAGTTAGCTAATACCAAATTGAACTTGCCTCAATTCACATCAAATATATGCTAGCTGATATATTAAAATAAAAACATAACTTAATCCACAGCTCGCAATTTAAGCCAACCATTCTTGACCCAGCCAAATGCTTGATTAAGCCAAAGGCATCGATTTAAGCCCGAAACGATATGCCGTAAATTTATATTTTCAAGTATGGCATTTGTTTTAATCTAAGCCCCCCAGAGCTGATAACTGAGCCTTAATTAAAATTTAAAATCCCCATAAATAGACACGCTGCGCTCATTATAAAGTCGACAAGGCTGCCACAAAAGGTTACACCCAGGTTAATGCAATAAGCATAAAGTACCTGCAAATGTTTATATACGGAATTTCTTTGTTGTGGTATAACATGTAAATCTGTTAAATATACACACATATATATATATTTAAGCCATGAAAAGCTTAGTCCTTCACTAAACAGTAAAAAAAAAACGAGAGGACCCCTTCACAAAAAAAACAAAAACAAAAACATGGCAAATGTGATGTGAGCGGTTAAGCTTCTTGGGTCTCATTAACAATGCTCACACATACTCTCACACACACATATACTCACACACACACACACTCGTACCTCGTCGTAATGCCCAGACACATGACGAGTAGTGTAATTTATCTTTTGGTCTAAACAGACTCGTTTAAAACGCATATATTTCTGAGGCTAAACAATTGACTGAAATGTAACGATTGCGTCGGTCTGCCAACACACACACACACAGAGAGAGAAAGAGAGAGAGGGGGAGAGAGAGAGACTTTTAACCGGAGTCACAGCCGGAACGACAAGCGAACAATTTCTCTAAATTGCAGCTATAAAACTAAAGTTTAACTATGAGACCCGAAACCCACACACACCACACAGAGCATCGCCAATGTACTAAGTATTCCCCTGACCAGCTACAGCTACAGCTTCAACTTCAGCTCTTTCATTTCAATCTCTTTCTCTCTGCGATTGTGTATGTGTGTGTTGACAACCAAAATGTCGGCACGTTTTTTAACAAAATATTTGTATACCCTGTAGTGTTAGAAATTGTATAGAAAGGGTATAATAATAAATGAGGAATTTATGTAACAATTATTTAAGAAACTGATTCTTAAGCTGAACCATGAGTTGGATTGTTTGAATATTTACTTATTTGGATTATAATTTATATTTCTAATTTATGTTTCTAAATATAATCAACAACTTTTCCAATTCTTTTCAAGCATTAAAACTCTATAATCTAATAGTATTATTAGACAGATCAAACTTTCTATAAGACTTTTCTTAACCCATTTTTTTCTCTTTTATTATAGATTCGTTTTCCTAAGCTTTCCTCTCAATTGGATAACCTTTCACACTACTGGGTATCTTCTAGTCGTTCACTAATGACTTCAATTTTTAACATTTTTCGTATTTTTACTTCACTTAGTCGTAATTCTATTTTGGGTGTGAGTCATGACATCGCGTTGGCAGTTGGGGCGGGCGCGACCAGTCGTCGGGACAGCGAGTAACAAAATGTTTGGATTTTCAAATAAATTTCAACTTTTAAATTAACTAAAAGCTTAAAACGGCATTTGGCTGCAGCGTTTGCAGCTCCCATTTCAAGGGGCAGCGCTGGTGTGGGAGTGAAGGCTAAGCAGAGCGAGTGAAGCGTAGCAACATTCTTTTGCGATTTTAAGAGCATGTTTGGCGAAAAGGAAATAGAGGGGGGAGGGGAGTGGAGGGGAGGGCAGGATGAGACAGAGAGAGGAAGATCGGGGCTTACCAAGTACAAATTGAAGTAGACGTAGCAGAAGCAACGCATGTTTCCGGTATGATAAATATTTACATTTTTGCTTGGCAAACGTCTTTCATGCCATGCGTTTCACGAAGCCCTAAGCCCGGACAGTTTCAAACTCAGCTATGTAATCTGTATACCCTGTTTGGCTAGCAAAAAACTGTAGCATGGTTTTTGGGTGTGAAGATATGTAAACAGGCAGAAAAAAAGAGATAAATTTGAGATATATTTGACAGAAATTAGTGAAAATGGCAGAAGGATATCATAAAGTTAGGCTGGTATAGTCAAAAGAGAGGTATGGAATGACTTGACTAGACTAGACTGCTGCTATAGTCGTAGGTAAGATTTAGTATTGAATCGAAGAAGAAGAGATTAAGTTGAACTGATATCGTTTTCTTGTAATCTATAAAAATTGATTACAATGTGCCTATAAGATAATCAAAGGTACTTCCAGAGAGAATGAGGAACAGCTATCGGTAAGAATCGATATAAATCGATATCATGTTGCCTCTTGCATAATTAACAAACATTGAGAATGTTTCGATACTTTGGCAGCTCAGAGAACATATATTTTTTTTTAGAACTTTCCCGCTTTCCTTGTTATAAAGATGAAAATAATATATCATATATGCCCACTTTATTGACCCATACATATATATATCCTGAATATAACACAATGATCAATAACAATCAAACAAGAATCTCAAGCAGTCATGTCCCCTACTCTGGCTGACTAATCCAAGTACAGGATAACTCATAGTCGTCTTTGCTGTCAGCTGACACACTTATGTGTGTGTCTTCCTTTTGGTTTCCTTTTTTTATGGCAAATCTGTAAAGACCGATAAAATTGCATATTTTTGCATGAAAGGCAGTCAGATGAGGTAGAATGCGAGCCAACAGTTGCACACAACCAACCAGAAGACGAAGTGCGGAAAAAAACGCAGTTGAAGAAGAAGAAGAAGATAAAGCAGCTGAAGCAGCATCAAGTAGACATTTCTCCAGGCAACTCACACGTCCATTCAGACGTGGAGGAGCATGGGCAAGGGGGAGCCAGAGGGGGGAGGGGCAATGACTGCAAATCATGGCAGTGCAAACAGGAAATGTTGCAGTGGCAGACATGCAAGCAGTCGAGCCACAAAAAGCGAGAAAAAAATACGACAAAGAAAATTGCCACACACACACTCCAGCGCACACACACACGCACACAACCACACAATCACACACACTCGCACACATCGCACACATTGAGCGTTTGCAACTTTTTGCATTAAAACTCGAAAATAAAAGTTGCAAGCGCATTAAAAATTGTTGCATTCTCCAATTGCATTCACAGTTGTCATACTGGAAATGCGTCCTGTGTGTCGCCTGCTTGTCAGCACTTTTCTTCCTTTTTTTTTTTTTTTTTTCTATTTATCTTTTATAAGCTGGCTATGAATTCCGCAGACGAGTGCCGCGTGCTGCATGTCGCATGCCTCGTGCTGCTCGTTGCTCGAATGCGTTGTCATTGTTCGAAGCCATTTAAAGTGATGCGCATCAAATTCCCAGAGACGAATCATCAATTGCGTGTTATTGGCCAGTTAAGGAGTGAGTGGCAGATGATAGACGGGCAGATACTCTCTATACGAACTAAACTATAGATAAACCTAATATTGATTTGTATAGGCAAAGACTTGAAATTGGGATTGCAAAGTCAAGCCTACCTGGGTCTTATAAGGGGTTAAGGTTTGTAGTTTACGCCCACTAAAGGGGTGGAAAATTGGGGACTACTGTCTGATTTCAAACTATTATAGGAAAATGTAAAATAGTTCAATGTTTTACTGTCTATTCAACAAAATAATATATTCAAATCCCAAACTATCTATCTTATATTCTTTAAAAACTCTAGCTTCATACCAAATCTTTCAAATTATAACTTCAAAAGTTTGATAAATCTAAAATTTGACTGTTGAAATTTGGGTTGCTGTTAACATCTTCCATTGTTAGAGCAAAAAAGTGTATATGGACGCTCATTGTGGACCTAACAGATCAAAACCTGCATCAAAACTATATCTCTCGCAGTTTAAGGGCTCAAATCACTAAGCTTTGCAGATGAATCACTGTTGACCTGCTCAGCTGATAGACCTATAAATTATACACACGCCATTGGATTGTGACAGTTCGAATAAAAAAAATCGATTTAGATTTTTAGCTGTTTTTGGACTGCGAATGCAGTTGCAATTCGTCAGACAACATGAAGTTGTCGAGGTGAATATTTCAAAAGAGATTTTAAGGGCAGAGAAAAGAGAGACAAAAGTGGCCAAATTATATATATAGAGTTTTAGCAATGTTAAAGTTGCTAATATCAGAATTGAAACCTTAACCCCTCGCTGCCCATCCAACTATATCAAATTTATCCATTCCAAAAATTATATATTTTATTATAATTATATTTTTTAAATAATTATTATTAGCACACAAAAAGTGTTTCATTGTGAACCTCTCAATTCTCTGCCAATATTTAAATGCAAATAATTGCTCAAAAAAAAATCAACTCTTCAATCATATTTGCAGTTTAAAGACCCTCATTGACTGCCTGTGAAAAGAAGGAAAATTTCTTTTTAAGCATACTTAGCTCAGTAGTTAAAGGAAAAAAAAAATGAAAAGAAAAAAATATAAATCTTAGAAATTCGCTTTGTTGCGCAATCAATGAACAAAGTTATGGCTAAAAGGAGCATCGAAAGTGCGAGCTCTGGCACAAGTTGGACGACAACTTCTTGAAAAAGTCGCCCTTAAAAAACGGCATCTGAGAGTGGAAAGTGCGCTTGAAAGTTTCGCAAAAGGTCCTAAGTACACATGTGCCATATTCATGCTGCTCGTAAACATATATTTCAAAAAGAAAAGTTTCCGCTAAGAAAAACTTGCTAACTAGACATAACTGTGACATAAATGTTATTTAGTTGTGCCCGTTTTTAAAGTCGAACCAAGAAAGTCATATTTTTTAAGCACATATTTCAGATGTTATTGAAATGCAAACGATTATTTCGTATGGATATTGATATATATAAATTGTATATAAATATTAATAAATATATATAATAAAATATATTATTTATATAATAAAATATATTATTTATATAATAAATATATTTATTTATGATTGAATGAATGATTATTTGTATTTATGAATTAAGTAAGTAAATAGTTGAAAATAGTCAAATTAATATAAATTTTAATATTCGTTTAGTTGCTCAAAAAATATTTCAATTTGTTATAAATTCAATCTTTTTTCGAATTGTCATGATTTTTGATATTCAATAAAAAATAAATTGATCTAATATAAAGAAATAAATATATAATTGAAAAGAATATAAAATAGAATATATAGTAAAATAGAGGATATAATAGAATTTAACTAGACGTTTTATCTAGAATTTTTCTAAATATTTAACTACAATTTACCTAAGCTTAACATATTTACAAATATTTATTTATCAAGAAATTTTCCATATTTTTCCATTTTTCTTTCTTTTTTGTTTAACATTAAAAATATTTAAATATAATTTATACATAAGTTGATTGTAGGAACAACCGTTAGCAAAGTTTATCTTTGGCTTATGCCGTTCACAGCTTTCGCTGCCTTCATTTTCTGTCGCCTTTTTGACCTTCGTCATTAAAATAATTAACGTGCCTTATGCCTTGCAGCTAGCGCTCAACATTTTCTCTCTTTTAATTCTAATTAAAAACTCAACTTCGTTCACTTTGCCGTTGCTTGATTTAATTCTTCTTTTTTTTTTAATTTTTTAACGCAAACTTTACTTGCAGCTTTGACTCGTCTCTACTTCCGACACACTTTGTGTGCTTCATTGACATTTTAAATTTAACCGTTTGACAAAAGGAGCAAAAAAAAAAAGAGGGGAAAAACAGGCAAAAGCATCATCTTATTGCTCCATGCATCCTTTTACTCATGTTGGCTGCATTTCTCTTTATTCTACCAATTTTTTTTCTTTTAGAATATTTTCACAGGGCATGTTTGCTCAGCTCTTCGATAAACAATGGAAATTAGCAGAGCAAGACGGAAATTAAAGAAACTTCCGAAGAAATTGAATGGAAATTCGATGGGAAAAAACTGACTTAAAATCATTTGGATAAATAAATCAGAATGTGAAATTGAGATTTTTCTTGATGGATAAGGAATTTTCACACAGTTAAGAATTTTTTCTACAAAATATTTGTGCTTTTCCTTCACACTTGGAAATATTTACATTTTTTAGTCGAAATATACAGCAATTTCCATTTTCCGCACATTTTCCTTTTTCCACTTCCAAACACCTCTTCATTAATTCAATTCCCTTTATAATAATTATTCGTTTAATTCAAACAAATCTGAATAAGTAAGCATTTGGGAGCTGACAAATTGCATGACTAATCCACAAAGAGCCTATTAAAAAGCAATTTCCCAGTTCGGCATTTGGTCATCATAAAAGTAACAAAAAAAAAAAAAAAAAAAGTAAAAAGGAAGAGTCGACATGTTCTAGCTTCAATATGTTGGCCAACTTGTTTTCGATTTCCGCTCGCAAAGAATTGAGGCATGAGATGCAGGATGTTGAACACACAGGAAAATAATTTCATGTTAGGGTTGGCCCAACCGCAGCGCTGCCGCTCGAATAGAAAAGAGAAAGAGAGAAATTTCTGCCCTGACATTGGACATGGGACATGGGACATGGGCCACGAGACACGAGACATTGGACATTGGACCATAAATCCAATTGTCAACTGTGCCGCAACTTTCTCATATTGTCTGCGTACAAAAAATCATTTTATTTTTCTAATTACAAACAGAACGACCTTAATAATATCCCTCCAGAGCCAAAAAAAACACACACACACACACACACACACACACTGAGAACTTTTACAGCTACAATGTGTGCCAGGATCTGCTGTCTGTGTTTGTGTTTGTGTTTTCCTTTTCCAAGTTGATTTAAAATGCTTTATTGACAAAAATTTGCTCGGAAAGAGAGCAGAAAAAAAAAGAATTGCATTTCCGAATGTAATTCGCCAAGTTGGCGATTCCTGACCAAAAAAAAAAAGAAGAAGAAGGAAAACGTACTACCAGGAAAAAGTCTATATATATATTTATATAGAAAGTTTGAAAAAAAAAAATGAAAATGAAAATGGGAGCAGAGTATCCAAGCGCTTGGCAGGCGGTGTCTCATTCGGTTGTGGATTCAAGTAGGCATGTAACCTCGTTTATTTTTTGCCCAGCATAATGAAAGGGGAAAGTTCTGCAATTTCACCGCCCATGGTTCCGGCCACACACACACACTCACACACAACTCGAGTGTGTTTGCGAGTGTGTCTGTGTGTGTGTTTTAGGTGCACTAAATGGCATTTGAAAATGTTTTGTAGTTGAACTTTGGTGCCTGCTGACTGGGTGACGCTTGTTTCGCCTTTGCCATTTGCAACTGGAAGGCAAAACTAGCTCTGACAGCAGCCTGAGCAGACGAGACGGCACAGGAGCTATCCTAGCTGCAGGCAGGCAAATAGAGAGACCAGCAAACACACACACACACACACACTCATACACTTAAGCACACACACTCTCACGAATCATTTTCGCACACACTCACAGAAAAAGGTCAAATGTGAATTATAATTAAAAAACAAAATGAAAGCGTAATTCTCTTTCTAGGAAATTGAAATACCAGCCCCATGTGGACCACACGCTGTGCAGGGAGCCTACGTTCTTGAGCTCCAGTTTTATATATATATATATTATATATATTGCAGACGAAACATAAACATTGTTAAACAACTTCCATAACTTAATTAATTCAGTTGAACTTTGTGTTAATAATAGCTTGCATATCAATTTCTTTTGCTTTTGTTTTTTCGTTCGTGTTTAGAAATACGAAAACAAAGCATATTTTTTACAGGCAAAAAAATTCACAATGTATTTTTAATATTTAATTTAGCATAGCTTTTAAAAAATTTGCATATTTCACAGAATCCTCAACAATGGCTGAAAAGTATGCAATAAAATTTTGAAAAAGAGAGATTTTTATGTTTCAACTTTTTTATATTAAATATTTTTTTGTGAATACTAGAACATATAAAATATATTTCTGTTTTGTTTGAAATAAAATGAAGACTTACCCAAATATTCACATAAACACACACGATTTTTATAATGCCAGCTATCAGTAGAAGAGAAGCAGAGCTTTACTCAGAGACATCACTGGAAGAATAAGAGCAGAAGAGAATGTGTAAGATAATAAAATGGTAAATGGAAGTAAATGGAGTATAATGAAAGTTATCGAGACGGAGAAGGAAAGAGAGAGGGAGGGAGGGAGAGAGAGAGAGAGAGAGAGAGAGAGAGAGAGAGAGAGAGAGAGAGAGAAAGAGAGAGAGAGAAAGTGAGAGAGAGAAAGAGAGAGAGAGAAAGAGAGTGAGAGAGAAAGAGAGAGAGATAGAGAGAAAGAGAGAAAGAGAGAGAGAGAGAGAGAGAGAAAGAGCACGAGAGAGAGAGAGAGAGAGAGAGAGAGAGAGAGAGAGAAAGAGAGAGAAAGATAGATAGATAGTGAGAGAGAGAGAGAGAGAGAAATATATAGAGAGCAAATTATATTAAGTAGAAGGAGACATAGAAAAAAGACAGAGTGAGATCGACATACAGGCAGAAAGACAGAGATAAAGAGAGACAAAGAGTGAGGATAGGAAAATAACGATAGAGGTTGTCAGTACAGCAAAGTCTATGGCATAGTTCACACTTTAATGTACCTATACTATCTTGGAATCTGTTTAAATACCCTAACTTTCACTTCATATATTAAATAAATATATATTTATAATATCATAATAATATATTCAATCAAATTGAAAACATTTAAGCTCAATGCATTGTTGAGTTCATGAGATTTGCATAGAAAGGCGACACTAAATAACTCCTCTTTATTTTATCCAAAATGTCGCACACACGGAGCACCTAAACATGTTCATATCGAAACTACTTGCTATGCATGAATTGCATTGATATATATATTATTTATGGCCAAGCTTTATAGAAAATTATTATTTTAATAATGAAAAATGCAGCAACTTTTTTTTTTTGTTTATCTGAATTAATTATAAATTGATGGCAAAACTTTACGCAGAAATAATTTTTGTTTATTTTTTTTCTCTCTATTGAACGTTAGGTTTTCCAGCTGAATGGGCTTAGCTCGAGATAGTAATAAAATGCAATAGTAATTATCATAAAATAGAAAATAAACATAACAAAAAATAATAGAGAAAATAGTTGACAGTTTTTATGATAAGCACATTTAATATTGACTGCAGCAATGCATACAAAATGTGCAAAATGTCAAGATAGAAATTATTTAAAAGGGAATTAAAAACATTTGCACATTTGCACATTTCACTGAACTATAAATCATTTGAATTGGCAAAACAATTCATTTAGTTGAAATAGTTAGTTCGACCATAATTATATAACGTTTACTTCAAATACCTCAAATATTTAATCAAGCTGGAGCTGGAGGTGGTAGAAATGAAATGTATAATTTATATGCTGCTTGTTGGTGTCATTTGATAATGTGAAAATATCTGAAACAACGACTTGGCAATTCTCTATGGTCAAATTAAAGTTTGATATATGTGCATGTGTGTGTGTATGGGTGTGTGTGTGTATTAATTGCATGTGTGGGCTTGGTCTGAGCTCTAATTAGAACCTAGGGACTGTTGCGCCTAATGGCCACGTCCCAGCTTTGATGCAAATGAGCACGAGTTGGCAAGGGGCGTGGGGCATGGCAGAGGCGTAGCAATTGAAACATGGGCTAGCAGCTGATTTGCACACTACATGATGCTGTCTGTGTCTGTGTGTGTGTAGGTGACTTAGGGGCGAGATTAACATGGAAATGAAGATGAAGACATCAGAGATGCTCGTTTGTTTTTAGTGGGGCAGGCACAAAGTTTTGGGCTCCAGTTGACCAATTCACGCAGGCATAAATTATTTATGACTGCGCCAGGGCAAACACACGCGTGCAAACAGTGTATGAGTGCATGAGTGTGTGTGTAAGGATATCCGCAGGCAAATGCTCAAGGACTTTAGCATGTACTCAGATATGAGTAAGTGCTATAGTTAAGCCTGGCATGCTGTGCAGGCTAGTGTGTCTGCTGTGTGTGTGTAGTGGGTAATAAGGCATAGCAATAGTGGTTCCAATAGCCCATCACTCCCCCCACCTCCCGCCTTCTGCTCACCTTAGCTGTATGTAAACACGCAACTAGGCTCGTCTGTCGTATTTACTATGTGCTTAGTATAATTAAATGGGCCTAATGCAAATGCCAACATTTTGGGAGGGGCGTGGGGGGGGGGGTCGGAGGATAGCGCACAAGTTTATATTCATCAGCCGTTTGGGTGGGCAGTTCGAACAGCTGCGCGACGACAGGAAGTGAATGCGAATGCGGATGCGGATGCGAAACACAGGACATAAACATGGACATGAACATCGACATGGACATGGATAGGTACATGATGCCCTTAGACAACAGGCGGGTCGTGTTTTTCGCATTTTCCGAGTGGATTTTATGCGAAACTGTGAGATCCTTTTGTAATTTAATGAATATGTAAATTAAAGCATGCACTTAATGCCAAACATAATACACACACACACACGCACTCAAGTATCTGTGTGTGTGTGTGCTCATTTACGATACATGCACGAGGCTATGTAAATATATATGTAGTATATATATCGAGTCGTTAATTTATTGCTGCCTTGGAGCGGAAAGTTTCAATCGGTGCCAATGGAATTAATCGCACAGACAAAACATACTTGCCATTAAGTACACACACACACACAGACACACACAGAGACACACACTAGCACACTCTCTCACACACACTCATACATTTATGCATGTGTCTCTGTTAAGTGTATATCTTCTATGAAGAGATAACACTAGAACAACAAGTACCGTAGCACAATTTCCCTTTGTGTGTGGTAAAAACAATAGCAGTTTGTGTTAGTGTTAGTGCTAGCATCTTGAATACAATTCGATTTGAATGGCATCTCGTCCTCTGTAGCAGTGCCACGCCCTGCTGTGTTACGCCCAGCAGCAAAAACTTGTGCACGTTCGCTCTCTTGTTTTGACAGCAATCCATTTGAGATTTGCCTCAGTTCGTCGCTCGCATTGATGAAGAACTTTGCCAAGCATCGAAGTCGATTAACCCATTTGCAGTAAACGGCCAGCCCAAAAACTTGAAAATCTCTTGAGTTTGCCAAACTAGATTTGGTTCAAAGTGGCTGTTGATATTTAACATGCATGTTAAAGCTAGGTGGGTAGATTATTTAGCTACAGTATAGTTAAATGGGGTTGGGATATACATATGATTATGTGTTATAGTTAGTTTGACTAAGGTTAGCTAAACTGGATTACATGAGAGTGGCTGTTGATATTTAACATGCATGTTAAAAGTATATGGAACTTGAGTGTAGCTGTTATATTTAACATGCAATTAAACTGCTGTGTAGCTATTTGCTGGTGGGTTCCCCATATGAATATGGGCTTACTATATGAATATGTTAACTAGCCCAAGCCAAACTAGGTTTACTCGAAAGCTGTTGTTAATATTTAACATGCATGTCAAAGCTGTTTGTAAGTTTTAGCTGCAGTATAGCAGAATTTAACTTGAGAATTATGAACAATTAAGTCTCTGTATAAATATAATGAATTTACAAACAAATTAAACATGCATGTTAAAGCTGTGGGTAGTGCTCAGTGTTCTTTAAGACAAGTTGATTAAAAATCTTGTATAAATTCGTCTGAATGCATGAATATGTAACGTAGTTAGTTTTATATTTTATTCATACAGACTCTTTACTCTCAACAAAGGATTGTCATAGATACGGAATATATATAACTGAAATAATTGTCAGCTTTATCTTACAAGCAATTTTGCCACTCATCTTATTGCCCATATTTTCTGCTGAAGCTGCCAGCGCCAGCCACTAATTAATTCTTATGTGCAATTAAAAGCAACTCATGTAGGTCAGCTGTAAAAACAATTAGCTCGTTCTCTGAAATTATGTTTTTAAAGACACAAGAATATGAAAGACTTAAAGGATATTGTAAGAGTAAGGAATCTTTAAGGAAAAATATCAGTTGAAGCTTAATTTAGATGATAGCAAATGTTTAAGATGAGTAACTGACTAAAGGATTGACTGATTGATTAACAGCTTAACTGATTTTTATAGAAATTATTGAAAAACAAGACTGAGTGACTGACTGAATGACTTGCGGATTTGATTTTTGCAGAAGTTTTATTTAAAATATACGTGGAAAAAATCTGCATGAAAATCATTTTAAACATAATGATAAAAATTGTGTTAATATAAGTTTATCTCTATATAAACAGGTTTAATAAATTTTTATTTAAGACTGTTAGTAACAAGAGACACATTGTTGTCGCTATGGATTTATGTTGACAGCAGCTGCCTTTGGGGTAGTACCAAAAAAAAAAGTTTCTTTTTTGCTACTATTCTGTGTCGCGTGAGGGAATTATGTGGAAAAAATGTCAGATGTTAGTTGATAAGACGCGTTGCTAAGTTAGATTTAACTGCAGATAACATATATATATATATAGTAAATGTTAAGAGTATATATATAGTAAATGTAAGTTTATTGAAACAACGAGAGTCGTCTGAACAGTGGACGACCTTAGACAATGTGTATTAAAATAAATATATTAAATCATAATAAATTTAATTTTTACTTAAATCAACTTTTTCTTTTAGTACTGCACATATATATAGAAGTTTAGACTTATTTACAGACAAATTAATTTGTTGCTCTGCAAAACACAGCCTAAATTTTAAACACTCAAATTTGTTTAAGTTAGTAAGTTAGTTTTCCTTAGGGCTTTTGAAAAGTTTGACCAACGTAAATTGAAGAAGATGTAGAAAAATAAAAAAAAACTGAAAATATTTGTGTAGAAACAGGGGGAATATGAGGGGTCTATATTGCTCAAGTGTAAGAAACAACAAAAAGAAAGATGTAAATATATTTTTTAATATTTTGCTTATAATAAAGAGAAAAGGCATTTATTAAATTAACTTAATAAAATAAGGAAAGCATGAAAAATAGACTCTACCTAAGATCAGTTAACCTATGCATTATCTCAGACAAATAACTGAATGCTATATAGCCTATAAGTACTATAACCCAAAGCCCTTAAGAATGTCATATAGGCCTTAGCATGTGTGCACATACATGACAAATATGACGCTTCCAATTTAAGGAATTACTTTTAAGATTCTCATTTAAGGTATATAAGACTCATAGATTAAGTAAATCAAACAGTTTGAATTTCAAATGCATCAAATGCCAAGATACTTCATTTAGAACTGCCAACACTAGCCAACAAAAGTTTTCAACACTTGCAAAAGTTCTTGATGTGTTTCGCAAACTTTATCAAATGCTTTTGGTTTGCTTAAATAAAATTGTTCTTTTGGCCTGTGCCAACTGCAACGCTGTTCATATGTTGCCTTTGATAGGTCTCTTAACCATCTCTTTTAACTCATTTAACTACTTTTAGATATTCAAATTACATATTCAACTATCAATTTGCATAAAATGCATAATGAGTGGACTGAGCATGCTGTGTTTGTGTTTGTGTGTTTGTGGACGCGAGGTCTGCAAATGAGCTGCCTCGAATGTTGACAACGCACTTCGATGTAATTGCAGTAATTGGAAGAGTTCGCCGTGCTGCACAAAGGCCAATTCGTATGAAAATAAGTTTAATTAACATGTAATCAGAGTTGTAACGACTTTGTGCCGGTAACAGCAGCACCAGCAGCGGCAGCAGCAGCTCGTAAATGTATATTTTGAAATTGGCATAAATTTAATTTGGCTCCCATTTCCCAGGCACTTTATGCTGTATCCTGCCATTTAAAGGAAATATAATTGCGTAATAAAAAACAATAAAGTTGAGACTGTAAAATCAACTGCATAAATCAGCCAACCCTCTCTCTCGCGGATTTGCGGCGCTCGTGCGTGCTGCCAGATGCGAGCTAAATGGCATATCAATGCGTGATTACGTATACGCCGCCTGTGCCCGACAACAAATTGGGGACACTGGCCATAAGTACGGCCCAGGCCCATGAAGGGCTGTCAGGGTATATAGGGATGTGGGGGCGTGGGGGCGTGGGGCTGCTCGCTTCATTATGCCGAATGCCTACGTGCACTACTTATTTATCAAGTGATGGCGGCAACGGCGGCGCCTTTATTTATGCGCCAAGTGCGTCGTCCTGCGCCTGTTTCCGCGTCATCAGCGTCTGTGCAGGACAGCCAGAAGGACGTTTTATATATATATATATAAAAAGTACAGAAATGTACTGCATATCTCGCTCTCTGCGTGTGTGTGTGTGTGTGGGTGTGCGTTAAGCGCGTGGTGCTGTTGATAATGAGAAAGAAACGCCGCTGCTGCTGCCTCGCATATCCTTAGCCCTCGCTGCTGCTGTTACTTCCACTGCTGTTGATGTTTACGTTTGAATAATTTATGACACAATAAAAATGTGGAGAAAAAAAAAAACGCAGTGCAATTGCCGCAAGGTGCAAAAGTCCAAAGCGTGGCTATGGAAATGCCATTTAGATACATCCTGTGTATAGCAACGCGCGACAGGCAACATCCTGTCTGGAGTCAAGAGTCGTTTTTATTCATTCAAAATATATATATGAGAAAAAAAGCAACGAGAAAGAAAATGATAATTGGCTACACACACACACACACACACACAGTCTAAAAACTGACAGGCAAAAGGGATGGACAGCTTAGGCAGGCAGCAGCTTTTCAGGACATGGAACGTGTGTGGGCGGCAGCAGTTTTTGTGTGTGTGTGACCGGCCAGGCCAGGCCAGGCTAGGCTAGGCCAGGCCAGGACAGGCCCAGCACAGACCCGGCCAGGCCAGAGAAATCAGAAACAGTCGCGAACGGAAACTGTAGCTGAAAGTTGAATGGCATTTGCGGCATAGTTGCACAGCAAGAAAGAAAATACGGCAGCACAAAAAAAGGGAATATAAATTGCCTCTTAAATATGGAATAAGTGCGCAAAAGTCGACAACAAGCGTGCAGCAGTAGCAACAACAAACATGCACATAGATAAACTATATAGCCTGCTGGCCAAGATAAACACGCATACACACACACACACACACACTCTCTGATTTACACAGACAAATAACTAAGATGTATCCGTTTGCACAACAGCAACAACAAAAACAGAAGGCCCAAAATACAGACAACTGCGGCCGTTTTATGGAGCGCAGACTGTGATAAAGTCAACTGGGCGTTGTCTGTATGTGGGCGTGGCCACCTTTGATACGTTTCTGTGCCCATTCTGTTGGGCAAATAAAAGGCAAATGCCTTGATAACGCGCCACACGCCACGCCTCGACTCATTTGACAGGCTAAACCACTTCGTTATTCGATTCAAATTTTCGTTTTTATTAAAGCCAAAATGAATTTGACGTTGCGTGCAGCATCATCAAAAGCTTATTTGGATTTATGTTCAACAATCAGCTAAATGATTATTCAGTGCTGCAAGTGCTGCAATAATACTTCACCTTGCCACCATGATGCACGCTGCCATTTATCAAGGAGGCTTGCGCTGAGCAAGGTCTGACAAATTGTTTTCCATTTAAATGAACTCTTAAAATATGGCATAAATTAAATGCGAATCAATTGATTTTGGAATTCGAGCAACTTGCGAGTGCTCAACAAATACCAAAAACGGTTTTCCGACTGCAAAAAACTTGTGGCTACAAAAACTTATTTTACAATTTGTGTTAACAATTTGTTTGTATAACTGTAAGGGGGGAGGGATAGAAAGTTATGGCCTTAGAAAAAGATAGACGGAAACTTTTAAGCATATATATTTTTATAAGTATTCAATTTAGATATAGAAAGAATGAAACTTTGCAAATTAGAGTTTTGAAAAAATATTATTTGACAAAAATTGGTTTGTTCTGAACAGAAAAAAACAAAACTTTTAAAGTTGAAGCAACTTTGAGGAACTAAGTTGGTCTTGACTTGAGCTAGTGTTAATATATAAAATACATTTTGTAGAATAATTGAAAACTACATAAAATATAACTAAAATATAATCAGATACAAATACAAATAAATCAAATAGAACTACAAAAGTGAAATAAAAAACTAAGAGTATTCATGCGGAAAACTAGCTCAAAACTTTTAATGATGAAAAACTAAGTTGCTAACAACATCGCGCCAGCACACAGATAATATACGCGGACTTTTATTCAAAAACTCGAACTATAGAATTTTCAACTAATTAAAGCTTTGAGTAGCGAAGCGCAGATGAAACATTTGTCAAAAGGGAAGTCTGCTGATGTTAGTAGGGAAAAGTTTTTGGAGTAGCTAGATAGATAACTTTGTGTGTTTATATAAATTGTTGATTGTTGGTCTTGTTGATTCGATAATATCAATTACCTGAAGTCTATGAACATAAGAAAGGTTTGGATGCATTTAGTAAAAGATTTTACTTAGAGTTTCAGTCTGAATCTGTTAAATACAAATATTTTCAATTTATGATTAAACAAGATAGATAGATCTCAAAAATCTTAAATGTTGCTCAAATTATTAATTATAATTTACTATATTTCTTTCTATTTAGTAAAATATATTAAAACCAATTTGAGCACCTTTGAATATTCTTGATTTTGTTCTTTTTAATTTATCATCATTCATCATTATTTATTTAGCTTCATCTCCAAGGAGTTTTGTTTGCCTAAAGCTCCTCACTTGAGAATTTTTAAGTCTCACCTAAACTTGAGCTCATCCTTTTCCGGGCATCTTCATCGTCTAAGTTGAAATCATCATCTTGGGAATATCTATATTTAACTGTCTATCCACGCCCAATAAGTCCTTCACTCTGCCACTTAAGCTCTGCCACAAGGGCTGCGCACAAAAGTATGCAACGAAAATGTAGTTTCATTTGAAAGAATTACGAACAAATTGCTTGACAAGACAATTGATTAGGGTGACCATTTACCATCAATCTTGAGTCGGAGTCAGCTTAAGGCATTACTCAACTTGTACGACATGTATTTGAGCATTGCCAACTATGCGTATGAGTAATAATGCATAGATTAGAAAAATGTTTCGAGTTGATGAAAAATGTTGTGTGACGAGCGCTTGTCACATAATCTAGGGGCTATAATTTAGAGTTATTCTATATACATATGTAAACCATTTATCTATAAGTATGTAATACATGATTTCAATATCATTTGAAGCCGTTTGTAAGTGATTTATCTTTAGCAACACATTTTAATATAAATTTTGTAATTTTTTAGCTCAAGCTAAAGCTATAAATTCTGCTTATATTATATGCAGCTATCTGGAACACGTTTCTTGAGCCGATAAGAAATGCGAATAAATTGTTTGGCATATTTTGTAAAGGCGATGTAATTGCTCTTCATCGAATATTCAGCTTTTGGCTATTTGGCTTAGCGTTGATTACCTTTGTACCGTAACACGGATACAAAGCGATGCCTTGGCAGCCAAACAACAGCTTAGCAGCAGCAGGCAGAGGCAGCGGCGCAGCAATTTGCACGCCAAGCTGAAAAATGTTGTTACAAATACAAAGACAACAAAAAGTCATTCAAGATTGTGTCCTTTGTGGGGGAAGGGCACACCCCACGACTTTTGCCATGACTGGCAAACAAAAGTTGCCGCTGGCAAAGATATGCTAAAAAACACACACACACATACAAACACGCGCGCGGACACCCACTCGCAGAGATACTCACACGCACACATGTGAAACGTGTCGCTGGCATTTCGACTTCCATGGCCTTGCTTCCATTTTTAGGTAGCAGCAAACACACACAGCGCCCTGTGTAAAAATCCCATTGCACATATTTCAAGCAAAAATTTCAATTAAGACTTTTACTCTGAATTCATTTTTGTTGTTTTTTTCACATGTTTTGTTTTTGCTGCCCGCCATTTTGTTTGTTTTCGCTGCTGCTGCTGCTTGTTGTTGTCCCCCCTTTTTTTTTGGGTGCCTCTGCGCGCCTTGCGTGGTAATTTCGTATGTTATAAACGAAGCCAAAACACTTTTGTTTGCTCTAACCGGATGCAATTTTAATCTGTCGGAATGTGACAGAAACGAGAGCGGGAGCGAGAGCGAGACGGGTAGAGCAACAGACGGAGCAGACGCATAAAATATTGACTGCCAAGCCACAAATACAAATACAAATACAAATACAGTTACAGCTAAGCAGCACAAAAGGCAACTGAGGGAGCATGGGAAGGGAGATAGCACACATAATATTTTAGTTTTTGACCCAAAAATGTCAGTGGGACATGAGTTATCACCGTTGCCGTTGTCGCCGCCATTGCTGCTGACAATTGTTGTTGTTGTTGCGGTTGTTGTTTTAGGCTTGCAGGTTGCTCTTTCGCTTTGCCTTTTGCCTTGTGTTAAGTGTGTTTGCAGCAACAACAACAACAACAACCACAACAGTTGTGTGGGAGAGCCAAAAGGCGGACGTCTTCGTGCGTAACTCGCGAGCACGCACGACACACCACCATACGAACCCGAGCAGACGAAGGCGCGCATCAGTCGCTGCCGCTGCCAGTGGCGCTGCCGCTGCCGTCGTCGCTGTCACCTCTTGAGTCGTTCTGGCGAGGCGACGACTGTCACTTCAAGAAGGAGCAACAAAAAAAGAAAGAAAGAAATCTGTTTCGGGCGTTTTTCTTGACACTGCTTGCCCAGCCCACCCCTTGCTAGTCTTGAGTTGTTGCCTTTTTGCATGACTTATTTTGCGCTCACCTTTCGTACTGATGCTGTCGCTGTCGCTGCCTCTGCGTCTGCCGCTGTCGCTGCTCCTCCCGCTGCTCGTCGCCAACAGCAAAGCTGCTTAATCGTCTTTGTCCTTTTTAACTTATGCGCCGCCAATGTTGCTGCTGTGCTTTGCTGTGGTTTTTTTCCACTCAACTTTAGTTTTGCTTTCCTATGCGTGCGTGTGTATATTGAAATTTCGTATTTGCATCTGTATTAAGTAGTTACACAAATACACGCATAGTTCTTAATATATATATGTGTGTGTGTGTGTGCGTCTGTGTGTGTTTGTGTGATATTCTTCACTTTTGCTTTCTTTCGGTCGCCTGTGCGAACGCAGCAGTATTCAACAAATTGTTTGCGCTCGTCTATCTCGCTTTCTCTCTCTCTCTATCTATCTATCTCGCTTACTCTTCACACCTCATAGTTTGTTCTGGCTGCAGCAGCTTTTTACAGTTAATTGAGCCGCTTTGCATTTACTATGATTTCACTCATTCACTCACTAACTCACTCGCTGGCGCACGTTTTGCTACGCTTTTTGCAAAACTGGGTTTATGGAGTTTTGAAGCTTTCACACACAAAAAACACTGTGCTGCGTGTTACCGTTTTTATTTGATTTTATCCGTGCGCCGTGTCCGTCTGCGTGCGCGTTCGCTCTGGATCTGATGCGACGACGATGCTTCGGTCTCTAATTGCGTTAAAATATTTTTGCTCCCACAACAACAGCATCCGGCTACAACAACAACAACAACAGCAACAACAGCGATGGCAACAATGATAGCTCACTGCGCTCTCCAATTTGTCTGTCTCTTGTGTGAGTGCCAGCTGCTTCTTCTTTCAATTCGCACAGTTCAATTTCGAGTTGAAAACTTTTTCGAACCATCGACACACGCACACAGACACACACACGCACACACGCTTGCTAAATGTGACTTTGAATCCGATGTTGGCTCTGGGAGCTATTCCTGCTGTTCGCCTTTTACCGTTCAATGCGAACAGCAAACACGACTGTGACTTCGTGCTGCTGCTGTCGCTTCACTATGTGTATGTCTGCTCGTATGTTCGGATGTATGTACGTACATGATTTTATGTTGCCATCTCGCCATTGTTGTCTCCCAGCTTCGTTTCTGAGCAGAGAGCAGCGCTGCTTTCATACATTTCAAATTTCGGCGCAAGCTCAGTTTATTGTTGCCATTCACTGTTGTTCTCACTTCCCTTGTATTTGCTGTTGTTGTTGTTGTTGTTGTTTGCGCTGCTGTGTTGGCATTTCTATAGCAGCTTTGCTCCTTGTTGCGCTCAGCATCTATTTTTTGCTCCCGCTCCCATAGAAGCTGCTGCTGCTGCTACTGTTGTTGTTGTTGTCGCTAGCTGATTTCTCACTGTTTTACTTCGTGTTTTGTGTTCTCTCGTTTCCCAGGCCCGCGAGCATTTGCGAATAGCAACTGAGCTGCCAGTATTTGGCGCCATAGAGCATTACCAGAACATTAAGCACAACCAAATTGAAGTTAAAATAACTATAAATTGTTAACTACATTTTGCTGTTGCTTGGTTTAGTGTTTAATTTTTAAAAATATATATAAAATATGCTCTTGATTCATATGTTATTAAACATTTATATTACAAAATATATTTATATAAATAAATATGTAAATTTTATTTATTTCTCGATTCTTACAAGCAGTAAAGATCTTAACCATCTTATATTACCACTTTGTAAGACGAGGATATATATTTATATTTAAATTGTAAATTATAAAATTTATAAATATACATTTTCAGTCTCTCATGCAGATAAACAGATAACAAAATCACATTGTGAACCAGCAGAAAAACTTTTAATATTATTATAAATTTTTATTTTGGGGAATAACAGGAACAAGTGTAAGACTTGAACTGAAATAATAATTATAGATATGATATGTACATACATATATAGAATACAAAGTTTTGCACATTTCAAGTTAACACTTTGTCGTAATCTAAATACTACTACTAAAAAAAAAAAAACTAAAACATTTTTGAGTAAGCTATAGAGAAAGATTTCCAAAGAATATATAGTATGTAGATTATGACAAAGTGTTAATTTGAAATGTGGAAAAACTATCTATTCTAAATATATATCATATGAATGTATAAATTCTACAATTAATTAAAAATATGGAAAAATCTATCTAAGCTATATACAAATTTTATATATATATTTTATATATTTATAATATTGATATTCAACAAAAGATATACAAATTTTCTATATATATTTTATACATTTATAATATTAATATTAATTACATTTTTCATTTCACTTCTACTTTTAGGTCTTCTAATCTCAATTCCTATTCAAATACCAAAACCCAATTTCAATATTTTTCAGCTGCTCCGCTAACTCTTGAAAGTTCAAGCTTCAGCAATCTTTAAGCAGCGCTAATGAAATTATAATTAATTGTATTAGTATTAATTTAAAGGCTACATCAAACTGGGTCAGTTTTCATTTCAAATTTAATCAGTTATGGCAACAATCAAAACAAAAAGAGAGAGAGAGAGAGAAAGAGAAAAAATGGAAGTTAAGTAAACCCAACTTAAGCGCAGCTTAAATATTTATTTTTTATATTTATATTTATATTTATATATTTTTTTATTATTTTTTATTCTCTTTTTGTATTATTTTGAACGTTTTTATATATGTGCTCGACACAACACCTTGGCTGAGTAGTCCGCCCCTGGGCGTGTCTCTGCCACTCACTGCCATTGTTGGCTCTGCTCCATATTGTATATATATATATATATATATGTATGTATGTATGTATGTATGTATGCATGTATGTATGTATGCATGTATGCATATGTATATATATGTAATTTGTATGTGTGTTTTTTTGCTCGCATAGTTTGCCGGCTGACTGGCGTTGTTGTGCGTGGTTCTCTATTGTTGACGTTGGCTCTGGCTTTCGCTGTGAATGTAAATGTGTGAGTGTGTGATTGTGTGACTGTGTGTGTGTGTGTGTGTGTGTGTGTGTGTGGATGTGGCTGTGGCTGTGGATGCGGCCTGTGGTTGTTTCTGCACTTGTCGAGCACCTGGGCGAGAGCTCTGCTTGTTGTGTTGCTGTGGGTCGCCGGCTCTGGCATACTGTCTGAAGTGCAAATTTGCTTTAATTATTTCGTGGCAATGGCAACGGCAACTGCTGCACGCGTCATCATCTACCTGTCAGCAGCCCCGCCGCGCCCCTCGACCGCCCACACATCCACCCCAAACAATCCACAAAATCAGTTGTGGACACGAACGTTAGCGTTGCTGGCGACAGCGACATTTAGTTGTGCCCGCGAGCTGAAATTTTTTATTTTAGCTCCTCGCTTCACAGGTGTCTGCGCTCACCCGCTCACCTGGCGCATTGCATTCTCTATCCGTTGACATGCATCGAGGGGCGGAGTGTGTGTGTGTTTTTTGCCTTTGCCTTTCTTGTTCAAGCAAGAAGTTTCCTTCTTTCTGTTTAACGACTAAATTTGTTGAAGATTAGATTTTGGAGACTACTTGCTTTACCCCCCTTTCTCTGTGCTAGAAATTTCCCAAAGGGCTGCAGGATTTGATAGTATTAAGGATGGGCACGTGACAGATATATATATAGAAATGTATTGAATAAGTTAAGTGTGTGACCGTATTCTAGTTTTGTTGTAAGACAGTGGAAAAAAAATGAACAAAATCCTAATATAGACTAGAAAAGTTTAAGATAAAACAAGTTTCTGATATCTGATATGGGAAAAGGTATATTATTAATAGTATATAGCATATACATAAGTACTTCACCTGCTGAAATCGCAAAAATCTCAGAAACTTTAGCTCAACTATCTAAATTTTGCATACAGACAACTGCTTAGCTTCTTTTAAATAGGATAAATAAAAATTTTAAAATAATTGATAAATTTTAAGAGAGTTTGTTAAGCTGCATTGATAACTGTCACCGGGTATAAGTCAGTCGGATATCACTCTCTGATCCTTACAGCTCTGCCTACTTCTTTTTTGTGCTTCGAAAGTTCTCCCCCTTCCCATGCACCCTAAATTTCTCACAGTGTAACGCATCGCATCCATAACTGTGCCACAGACCAGTCCGACAGTTGGACAGTTGGTTCGCCCACAACCGCTGATGCCGCATCCGAGTGTGTTGCCAAATCGCTGTCGCTGTGTCCACATCGAGTGTCGCATCGTCGTCCTTTTGCTGGTGCTCGTCGTGGCTCTGCGCCTTTGACGCTTGACATTGTTGGCATTCGATATTGGCTGTAATTAGCTTTAATTGAAATTGCTCCTCCAGCTTCGTGATTTGGATTTTAATGTGCTAAATGTGTGTGTGTGTGTGTGTTTGTGTGTGTTGGTGTGTGTAATTTTGTCAAAGTTAATTTATGGCTAACTCTGTGGCAACTCCCTCTACTATACCATTCAGCTAAGGTCGCTACTCCTCTCCATTTCTCCTCCAAATCTCATTCCGCAAATTTGCTTTGGTTTCTCTTATATATATTTTTTTTACACTCGCTTATAGAATATATTGAGAGTATATTGGTTTGTCTGTCATGTGACTGCTATTGAAGAGGGTTGAAAATTTAGTGTTTTTAACTGTGTGGGAATCCTCTTCTTATAAGGTGAACGCCTTCATTCTATGCCTATCTGAGTTATTGTATATCCAATCTATAGATTTACTGAAAATTTATCCTTTTGGGGGCGTATAAAAACATATAAAACTATATATTCTACAGTCATCAAGTTTTTCTGGGCATTCATCTCCTATACAGAGAGATCTATAGATTTATATGCCCCCCTTGAGGCATGCCGGACTGAAGTATATAAATTTATTTAAAAATAAACTTTGTTTCATTTTATAAACCCCGCCCGAGTATCCAGCAGTCAGTTACGCCCATTAGCCTTATTTGTTGTTCGGTTTTTGATTTTCGTGAATTTGGTTTGCTTTGATAGTTTGATTGAAATGATTGGGAGAAAACCCAATTAAATAAATGCAGGCAAAGCTTTAGTTAATTTCTGTTTTATTTGCAGAGTTCAGTTAGAGGCCAGGAATAAAAAAAAAAACATCATGATTTTATGCGCAAAAATATTTGCATTTTACGCAGTTTAATTTGAGTGCCGAACGAAATTGATATTTAACTTAAAACTTTTTCCGCATTTATGTAAATAATTTTAAATGTGAATATTGATATGCAGTTGCGGATGTGGTGCGACACAGCCAGCAAATATTTCATATGACCACGAATACGAACTGGGAAATTCGAATTCGATTTCAAGAAAGATAATAAATTCATATATAAATTTTTCAATTTGCAATCAGTTGATGCACATTAAAGGGGTGAGAGGCTGAAGTCCGTTTATCTTGTTGATGTGGATAAAAACCTATTAATTACTTGCAATTAAACAGGGCGAAAAGAAATTTCTTAATAGTTAAAGTTGTAATGGAAAGGCTTAAAGGCTTAAGCTGATAAGATTTTGTTTATGCTTTGGGGAGTTTTGAGAAGCTTTTTCATATGTGCCTGAAAATGAAATTAACTAAAGAAAATAATAGTAAAAATGTAAAATAGAGACAGGCAAGTGTGCAAAGATCATCTAACTCACCTGAGTGACTAGTAAAGGTAGATGAAAATTTAACATATAGATAAACAGATTTATCTACAAATTTGAATGACAATCTTAGAATGGGCACAACTTTTAGATATTTGCAAGTCACATATTATTAATATAAATATCAAGTGCTTAGGTAAATAAATACCTAAAAGAGATAAAAACGATCCAAAAAAATAAATACAATAATAAGTATCTCAACCAATATAATGCTGAAGCACGTGATATTTAATTCCTATAGCCACGCCCTCGAATGAATCAAATCTTTCCATTTATATATATATATATATATACCTTGTTATCATTGCCAAAAAAAAATTGTTGATAAACTTACATGCCTATATCTAGTTAATGATAACTCTGCAGATTTGTTTACCAAGTCTGTGAACGTCACAGCCTAAATAGCTCAAATAAATATCATTAAATGATATTTCAAAATTCAAGTACATAAACAATTTTGTAGAGCAGAATTCCCAAGATTTATTTTCTTTATCGTGCCGAACGTGATTTCAAATTGACTTCACAGATAACAGCAGACAAAATATGAATCAGAGGCAATAAAATGTGAATTTATTTTTTAAGCAATTTTATCGTTATGATTAATACCAAAACGATATAGTTTAAATGGCCTAAGTAAATATTTAATATAATAGAAACTCTTCTAGACATGCTGTCTGTTAAAGAGAATGTCATATTCAAATTCAAAGAGATATCAATTTCTATTTTTCTTATCAACTTTTGAAAGCATTTAAGACTAGAAAGACTTCGGCGCTTTGGAGCTGAGGCAAATAAACAATTTCGTTTTATTAGCTCATATAAAAGAAGCTGATATAAAATATCATAATCGAGCGATTGCTCAAGATCCATTCAGTGATTAAACGCGATGAATGGAAAATTTCAAAAATGATTTTTAATCAAGCTATTGCAGTTTGTGAATCTTTTTAATTAATATATTTTTGTTAACTGTGCAAATATTTATTTAAAGATCTTTATATAAAATAAAGACATCGATATCGATATTTACTATAAGCTTATGATTGATTGATAACTCTATCTGTTAGGCTAGCTGGACAGTAATCCACCTGCAAAACTTGCTGATCTCTTAAGGCATGAAAGATATAGTTTATAGCAATGTATCAAACCTTAAATATACGCTTATATATAAGTCGATCTCCTATGTAGATTAACAGTAATTCATCTGTTAAAATTTGTTGTTTTACTGCAGAAGATATTGTTTTTCTCACTTGGTCACGCTCATAAGAAGCGTAGCTATTCAATTTTCCATGCTCTAACTTCAAAAAGCCGTCATTAATTGGCTGAATAATAGACTAAAATATGTTAATTCTCCATTTACCAAGACAAATTAAATTTTTATGTGCTAGGGGTTGGGATAAGCATGAAAAATTAAAAATTAAATTAAATTAATATATATAAAATATATCTAAGATATTTTAAGCTCTATCTTAATTTTATTTGTCAATTTGTCATTTAATAAAAAGACAATCTATCTTTCTAATAACTTATAATAAATCAAAAAAAACCAAATTATTCAACAATTTTTTTATTGATTTATTGCATTACTCAACAATTTGCACTCCCAATAAATAAACTCAAATTAGACAAAAACAACAATTTCCGTCACATAGTTGTTGATTAACATTCAATCATGGGAAATGTGTTAGGCTTTGACAGGTTTATTATATTTTTATTACGCTCCAAATGCAAATGGCCATAAAATATGAATGAAAAAAAAACAAACACAAATGTGAAGCGCCGCAATAAAAAAAAAATTTTACTTTCGGTTGTATATTTTGTTGATGAAATGTTTGAAGGCAAAAACTAATTGAGTAAAGTCAACACGATGTTAAAAAACAATCTAAGTCATCAATCATTTTTATTGCATACTTTTGCGTATCACACACACACACAAGCACACACACACAGATACAAATACACTCGCCAAGTTGTTAACTCGAACTCTGCCTACTCGAAAAAACGTTTTAGTTGCAGACAATCGCAAATATTTTTGGTTCATAAATACTATGGGTAAAAACACTTCAGGAAGGCTTTATAAGCTTTTTCAGGAAATTTGATATCATAAAAAAAATATATATATATATATACACATACATATATAAATATATTGTTAATTGCTTGTTTGAAAATTGAGTATTTTCTTGAGAGAAAAAATATTTGTAAAGTTCAAAAATAATAATAATAAAAAATTAAATTATATCATTTTATTCTTCATAAATTGAATAAGAAAACAATTTGTTTTTATGTTTCAATAAAATTTGATTAAACTAATTAATCACTTTTAAAGATTTTCCAAAATCAAACAATTGAGTTTTCTATATAAAGAATAAGCTCTTAGTTTGATTTTATACACATTTATTATCATTTAATATATATAAATCAATAAATTTTATATATATTTTATATCAAATACTTATTAGTAATTGACTAATTTGAAGTCTATATAGCTTTCAAAAATGGCATTTACAAAGCTCATAAATTAAGTAAAATTGTTAAAATAAATAAAAAACTTATTTACGAGTCCCATTGGCTCAAGCAAATTGATTTATGTGCACTGAGAAGCACTCGTGCTTTGGTAGTTCGCACGCCAATATCAATATCAATCCATATAGATATTACAAGCAACAACCTCAGACTTCGGCTCTGCATCGTGCAACGAGCCGATAGCGAGAGCGAGCGAGATAGCGAGTTTGTGGGGGTAATCGCGGCGCTTGAATTCGATTCGATTTGATTCTTTTTCAATTTCAGTACGAGTAACGACTACTTGTAACTGGCTGAGTGTGTGTGTGACTCTGTGTGTGTGCCTATAAAGTGTTGACAAGAATTTGCTGCGATTTAGTCTTATTAAAAGCGGAGCCACGATCGGAAGTCCGGGAATTCGTGGAACGCGTTCGTAATTGTACCACAAATCGTGATATCAGAGAGAAAAGAAAAAGAAAAAGCAACAAAATTTGACACATACAAAAACTCAAACTAATTTCCGGCACGAAAAACAACGTAAAAAGAATGTAGGTTTTTTTATACCTTCCTTGTTCTCACCTTTGTGCAAACAAAAAAGGAAAAAAGAATTTAATTTTAATATACAAAAATTTCTGTTGTACGTGCGAATGATTAAAAAACAAATACAAATTGCTGCAATAAATGTCAAGTGTACTTATTTTAATGTACATATGTGTACATTCATACTTATATATATATATATATATTTATATAAATAACTGAAAGCATTTCGCACACATTAGTTTTATAATTGGCCTGTGATGACAATAACAAAAATTCAATTTAACACATTTTAATTGTAGTTGAATTCTAACGGAAATCAGTTCAACGACTTTTTCAACAATTTTATTAAGTGTGTTAAATATGTCATATAAAAAATATATTAAATATATGTGTATATATATGCTAAACTGGTTTACTTTATATATATTTGTATATAATCATGATGCATTGAACTGTATATAAAATTATTAAAGAGAGAAATGTCAGTAGCTGACTTTGACTTTCATTAATTAATATTTACATTTATAATTTATATTCGATTTTACAATATATACACATTTTTTGAACCCATAAAGTTGAACAAGTCCATCAACTGTTTAATAAGTCAGTATATATATATATATATACGAGTATATGGATTGTGTATGTATTAGTGTCTATGTGTATATATATATATGTATATGTATATATACGTATTCGTATCTATGCCATGTGTTAACCGTTTGCTTTGCATTGCTCAAGCAATGCGTCTGTAAGAGGCATTTGTGGTCTGAGGCTTGTGAGTGAAAGAAGAAGAGAAGACGAGGTAAACATAGTATATAACAGGTAGAAGGAGACCTATGTTTGTAAATGTTTTATAGCAAAGACAACTTAGTTCGATAAAGCCAAGCATATGCTGTACTTCCTTATGAAGAAAAGCTAAAAATTTTACATCTAAAATAAATGTTCAAAGCATACAAGTTTATTATTTTTCTTTTTACGTCCTTAAAAATCCTTTAAAAAATAAGCAAAGTTGTGAAGATGAAAGTTGGAATTAGTAAAGAAATCAAAATGAAATATTATACTAAAAATTTACTTTTACCTTTTGCTATATTAAATCCCTTAGCAAAGAAAAAAAGAGAAAAAACAGCTCCAAATGTATTTTATTTATTTGAAATTAAATTTCAATGAAACTTTAGAATTTGCTGCTAGAAAAACTAATTAGAATAAAGCTTAACAGCTTAAGCTTAACACAAAAAGTGTTTTCTCCATTTCATTTTGAATTTAAATTTATAGAAAATTCAAAATTTGTTTCATTTAATGATTCATAGCTAAAGAACTTATCGTATGTCAAAAGATATCTTTAGGTAAATGAATATTCAAAGTCTTTGACCCAGTTAAATTGCTAGATAAATTCATTTTCAGTTCACGACTCTCGCGACGAATCTTTTGAATGGCAAAGAAATAGGCAGGCAAATGGTTAATAATTAAAGAATCTTATCAATTTCGGGAATACGACCAATATCAGCTATACTCGTGACATACTAACAGCCATTAGCCGTGTTTCGAGCGAAAGATTGAATTTTACAGTAGTCATTCGCTTAAACGGAACACTTAATTATGGTTGTCACGCAATTTGACATGTTACTTGAGCAGAGCAGATAAACACTTGACTTGATATGGCTATAGCCACCAATCAAAGCAATCCAATACACTACATCCGGACCCACATAAAAAAAAAACCACACACATAAGTGGCTGACTCGATCATTGGGTAAGCCATAAACCGTTCAGGGCTGCTTGATATTCAAGTGAGCGAAGATTGCCTCTAATCAAATGGCCAGTAAGTGGAGTAATCAACCGTCCCAAGATCCGATCGGCTGCTAGTCCATCTGTATTCCAAATCAATCACAATTCATGCCAATAAAACCAAATGCGTAAACTTTATACAAGAGAATATAAGTCAATTAACAGGAAAATGATAAGCAACTAGGCGGGTGTCACCGACTGCACAATACTCGTTCATGAAGTATGAAATATGGAAAGTATTTTTATGAAACGTGCATAAAACCCCTACGCAGTTAAGGAAGAACAAAGTCAAATCCGAATACGTTTTAGTTTTTACTGTGGATTTTAGATTTTCTTAAGCACTTTTTGCTTTACTTTTCACGATTTCTTATCGCGACCTTAATATATATATATGTATATCATATATAGGTAGAAATATTCATTGACTGGCAGATAAGCCGGGCAGCGAGTGACCACTTAGCCAGAATAAAGAGGCCTTTTGGTGAGGTGCCATCAATCATGGCAAGTCTTTTATAAATGTTATAAACAATTGGCAATATATGGCCAGTGATAAAATAATGAAGGGAACTATAAAATGTGGCTGCAATCGTGCAATTGGCTACAAATTATATGCCAGTTATATATCATCGAACTCTTTTCCTTTTCCATTTATTGACCTGCATACCAAATCAATTGAGCCGAAGAAGTTTATGTACAAACGAAATTTATTGTGACGTCAGGCACAACTGAAGACTTGATGATGATAAGTCAATAAACTCAAATTGATCTGTGATATATATAAATAAAACAAAAACAAAAACAATCCAATCAATTTCAGTATATAGAGAGTATAGAGAACTTTCCCAATATTATGCCATAAGATACGCATGCATCTTGTATCTATAGTTGAAAGACTTATAAACCTGTTGGGCGCATTTAATTTTGATAAGTTAAACAAATTAAAAAGTGGCTAAAATATATGTGAATATTTCATTTGATAATTCCTAAAGTTAATTTATTTATTTTTAAAGCTTCTTAAAGCTTTTTATTATAAAAAATTATATTGATTTTCATTATATGTTAATCAAATAATAAATTAGCTGTGCGAGTGTAATAAAATGCTTATAACAATTTGTTTTGGTAATTTTGTTGTTTATATGATATACTCTGTTTACTTTTTAAGTGGGTATATTCAATTTTGCAAACTGTATGTAACATGAAGCAAAATATACTCTGTGCAGCTTGGGCATATCAGAATTCTTATATTTGATGGATTATTTCTTGAGAAGCCTATTCTAAGAGATGCATGTACCATAGCAGTGGGGAAATATTAGAAGACAGAGATTTTTATTGATTATAAGGAGCAGTTATAGACAAAAAAACATCTCATATAAGCATAAAAGCTTACCTAGTATACTCCAAAGATACTTCAGTTGACTTCATCAATACATTACACTATGAATTCTGTAAACAATTAAATTATCAATATGATATATGACAGAATAATTAAATTACTATTAAGTTGCTTCTAATATAGTATACAAAATTGATTGACTAATGAATACCCTCTTCCTCAGAACTAATATAAATACATATAAATTACTTTCAAATTCAATTTGAAACAAAATTTACCTTCACATACAGCGTATCTGCAGTCTAAGCACACTTCACTTCAGAACTAGTTCCAGTTCAAACTGGAACTAGCATGATGAACCGAAAAACACGCACATGTTTGGCAATAGCTAGTGTAATGGCCGGAATCTGAAGTGTTTGAAGAAAATTCTTATCAATTCTAATTGACATGAATTTCATTTGTTTCGATTTGAAGTATTTGTGTCTTTATAGCGAATATCAATATACATAATATTACTCTCGATTTGAAGTATTATTATCTGTGCCGATTATCTATGTGTTTAACAATAATATTCCAGGCCTGGTGCGTCACGGCGATTAGATTAATTCGAAATCACATTGCTTAAACTTTGTAAGAGATGTGAACAAATAAATAAAAAAAATAAGCAAATAAATAAGTGAAGAGTGCAAGAAGAAAGAGACACTGACCCACTGTTCAATATATATATATATATATATATATATATATATATATATATTGGATGAATGCGAATCGATTGCTCGCTGAATACTCATCCGACTGAGTTGTGAAACGTGGCTTGCAAAAATGCAAAAGAAAACGTGCGGATTGATTAGCGCTTGACTAACTAATACCCTGTAGGCGAGTGTAAAATATGTTATAAAATTCTATTTAATTTATAGATGGAACTTTATGGAAGTGTGAATATAAATTGAATTGAAATTTAATAGTTAACAGGATAACAATGGAAGACTAGAGATTATTATAGATTATAAATTCTAAATTATAGATTAAAGAATTTAATAGGACTATTATAATGGATAGATTCGTATCAGAAAACATTTGAGAATATAATATCTAAATAACTTAGGATATAACAATTTACGGTATATTTCCTGTGGCTTCAGGGTATATTGGTTTTGTTAAAATGTAAGTAACAGACAAAAGGAGGCGTGATGGACTCTATAAAGTATATATATTCTGCAAGTATATATATTGATCTGAATCAACCCAGCCCAGTCTTTCAAGTCCTGTTCATCTATCCGTTCGTCGGTCTGTCTGAGAGAATGAAGATAAGATTTAGAAACTTAAAATTTGTTATATATTGTAGTTCAACTTTAGCACCTGCAGTTCAAGTTTGTTTCAAATAATCAACTACTTTTTCTGTTTGAATTAATTATATTTAAAACGTTTAGAGCTTCAGTTATTAAATCATAACTTTACGTCCTAAGACCTGCGCCTCAAAATTTTATTTATTTAAAAAAAAAATAGAATAATGAGTAATATCCCCATGGCATAAATAAGATAAATATTTGGTTTATTTAATCAGCTGAAATATTATTTATTTTTATAAAAATATTAAATAGCTATTTATAGAAGCACAAAACAAAAATATGTATCAAATTGAAGCCTTATCGCATTTTTTTGGAAGAAAGATTAAACTTAATTAATAGCTTATTCAAATTATTCAAATTTAGTGAGTCACTTTTACCTGCAGCCAGCTTTACTTCTAATCTACTATGCTAAGCTACCCACTTTTGTTAGTCAAATTGAGCAGGGTATGGACAACAATGCTTGCGATTTGGAAACTCTGAGCGGCGCGTCGTTCGAGTGTCGACCGGCAGTTGACCTGGTCGCTAAATAAGCTTGAAAATTTGCTTATTGCCAACTGGGCAAGTGGGAAACTGGGCAACTGGGTGGGCAGTCGGTGCTCGAAGCTCGAAGCTCGGCATATTAGTGAAACATGTCACGTAGAACAATTTTTCGTTTCGGTGCCAATGCGACACGCTTTTTTCTCTGTTTTTGCGTGGTATGCCACCTCTGGCAAGGTCAGGCACTGGCAGGCGAGTGTCGCGATTTATAGGCGGGCTCTCATTTAAGTCGAAAGCGAATTCGCCAATGGGAAATTAGCCGAAGTAGTATTATGTAAACCAGACGCAATACAAACAAAACTTTCAGCTAGGCGACAAAACGAAAAACGTAAGAAGAAAATTGAAATTTGTTTTTGGTATGCTCCAGTTGGCTTGTGCCATTTACACGTGATCGCCGCAATTGTTTGATATCAAAATAAAGTATTATTATAAATGCTAAAAAGCTGACAAATGACACCGGCGTGCTAATTAATCCGCTTTGTTCGACAGTCTCTCCAGCCGGAGCACGTGATGCCCCAGTACAAAATGTTTGTCAACGCACTTGCCAGACAATCGACAATTAGAATCGCAGCGACATACCAATGCACAGTGGTTCGTATCCTATTGAAAACAGTAACAAAATTGGTTAAAAAATAAAAGTATTTATAACAAATATATAGTATATAAATTTAAATAATATATAGATTTAAATATAATAATATATATTTATATAAATATTGAGAATTTATTGATTTTATATTTAAAATTTCAAAAAAAAATTTTTTTTTTAAATTTAAAAATCATTTTTAAAAATTAATATCTATATTAAAAAATATAAATACATTAATATTGAGAACTTCATAGAATTTAATACAAATTATTTAAATAATATATAATTAAATTAAATACAGAGTATTTCAAAGTCGAGCTCACGTAAGCTAGCCACAGTTGGACTGTGCGAATATGATTCCTTTTTTGCGGGGGCATCGAATCAATGACACGCCTGTTGTTCCGGAGCAAACGAAATGAAATTCACAATCAATTGTGATCATAAATATTGTCGGTATCAATTTTACCTACGAATTACTCATATCAACGTCGAGATGGCGTTAATTACAGGTGAAAATTGAAAACATTGTACGTGTCTGGCCAATTATGCAGATTTGATGGCAAATAGACATGGATTGCTCTGCTGATATAATGTGTAGCTATGCAATATATATATAGTAGTATATATATATAGTATATGCATATAGTTAAGTCTATATTTAGTGGCTTTACTAGAGCGTGAATGAATTAAACAAGCTGCTTATATCCGAGCCTGAGGTGATCAATTACCAGAGATCTATAATTGGCTGCTTATACAAGAGATGTTAAATAAGTCGATCAAGAAATTTGTGGTAGTTATTATACTCTGTAGTTAAATCAATATGAACATATATACATATATAAATATATGGCAAAATTCTAAATTCAAATTTCAAGTGCTCCGTAATCTTTAATCTGTAATCTTTCTTTTATGCCTTTCCGGTCACAACTCAAATATAAAACGGGAATATACAGCCTAACAGTTGTTAAAGACATTTATCTGTAGGTAGCTTTAATGTTTTCATTTTATGACCTACGAGTACTATTTAATTACCTTTTACCTAGTTGCCTAAATACATAGTTAATATAATTTCGACCATTAAAAAAGACTATAAATCATATCATAAAATGGAATGCAAATTGTCTAATTAAATTTGATGACAAATCTGTGACTAAGTTGCAAAACTACATTCAGGCACATGCAAATCGTTGCAAAAAAAGCATTGTTGGATGCTGCTTAGATACGCTGTAAAATGTTTTGTGATTCGAGAATAATTAAATTATTTTCATTGGTTTAAAAAGTTCATAAAATAGTGAATAGCAATGTGTAGTACTTAAAATAGGGAAGAGATCTGAGAAAATAAATATATATAATTAAAAATAAATATATATTTAAATATAAATATATAAAATAAAATAATAAAATCTTTATGAAATATAAATTAAATTAATTTTGAGTTACTTTTTCTAAAAATTGATCAATAAAACTATAAAAAAAATATAAATATAAAACAAAAGAGTACCAACATATGAATTTTCAAACTTTTTCTGCCTTTGAGACTCGAGTCTTTAACTGAAATCAGTTGCCAACAAATACTGTTAATATAATATGTATTTATAACTAGTTTACCTAGCATAATCCATATTCTTGATAGAATTTCTAATTTGAAGCTCAGCATTTCAATTGCTCACTAATAGCAGCAGCTGAAGCCATTTCTTGTATGCCAGTTAGCTATGCGAATTGAGAAACTATTTTGGTCTTATTTTTCAGTTAACTATATAGTCAAGTCGGGCATTGCAGCCAACAACTCAATAATGTACATTAAAAATGTTTGCAGTTTGCATTGTTTCAATTGAAGCCGAAAGTTAAGACTCGAAGGTGAATCTAAGTATTTCAACAAGTTTTCGTGCGAATCTTAGCACTTGAACTAGTTTCGATTTGCCACTTTAGTTATTTGTATCATGTAATGAGAGCTAATTGTTATTAATCTATAATATAAAATTTATTTGCTGAGTGTTTTGTTATGTGTCTTATATATTTAAAGCTAAATATTTGCTTTAATCTTTAGCCCTTTCACGAGTTTATGTCGAATTCGACACACATACCTACACACACACACACACACACACACACACACACACACACACACACACACACACACACAGTCAGACATGATGTGAGTGGCCCTGCACAACTCCCACCAGCGCCAACGCCGCATGATAATGAATTTATTTCAACGCTAAACGTTGAACGAGATAGTTGTAAAAAAATTCGCGTGTGAATGAAAGCAAAAGCAAAAAAAGCATCGAAAATATATTTTCGCAACAGTCATAAATCGAGATAAATTGATAAACGGGCGCAACTCTTTTCCTGCAGAACGGCACAGCAGCATGACGGCCAACGGGGAGCCCGGCGCCAACAGCGACGAGAGCAACTTGAACACTTTGCCTCTGCCGGATATCCGCACCTCACCCATGCCCAATGGCAATGGCAGCCATAAGAGCCTCGCTGTCATCGAGAGCCAGCCCAAGCGGCGGGTTAGCATCATAGCAGATGCGCCGATGATCGGCGCTACCGGCGGAGCTGCTGGCTATGACAATCTCGCCTACGAGCAGAATCCCAGGCGCAAAATATCCCAGGTGAGTTGTCGACAAGGTAGTCATCGACGAGTGGCAACACACTTGTCGAGTGGGCTGGCGTCAATCGGCCCCAGCGTGTGCAATTACCGATTACGATCATTGCGGCTAATGGGCTCGTAAATTTGGATTTGTGTGTTTATTTACGTGCTGGCCATAAACATGAGAATCGAAAGCCCCTTGATTGATAATTTCTTGGCCAGCGCGATAGCAGCGCAGAGATAATCGTCTGGGATTTCAGAACTCGGCCATAAATGTCTAATATTTGTATTTTTATTGTAACAATCCCATAGACTTCGACGCATTCGCACACCGACATCGGCCCAGCCCGAAGAAGAAGCATTCTGAAAGAGCCCTCGCTGCATAACAATGACAATGAAAGCGATCGCGGATCAACGCACAGCTTTGGTAAGTTGAGGTGAAGAAAAGGAAAAGTTTTTTCAGGAGATTATAGAGAGAGGTAGGTATGCTTCCTTGAAGTATAGAGAGTATATAACAAGTTTTCTGAGCTGAGCTCAAGCAACAAAAAAATTTTGGTATGCAAGCACTGAGAGCACTCTCTGTTAGTTCTCATGACAGCCATATGATATAGTCATAAGATCAGATCTAACCCCTCAAGCACATGAGCTGAAAGCTTTAAAAGCGGAATACAGCTAGGCGAACATCTCTTTATATAGACTGAATTTTTTTACCACTACTATCGGCTAGTTCTCATGACCGCCATATGATACAGTCATAAGATCAGATCTAACCCCTCAAGCACACAAGCTGAAAGGCTTAAAAGCGGAATACAGCTATACGAACATCTTGTTATATAGACCAAGCAATATATGTTGAACAACAATTTATATATAATATACATATAAATATACAAAATAAATATAAAATCCATCAAAATAATCAATAACTCAATACAAACAGTCCCACATTGCGTATGCGTAATATTCGAAATTTTCCGCATTTACTCTGCCTTTTTAACAGGTATCAATTAATTTGATTTGTTGACTTCGAGCATTCCATTTGCAACATATCTGGCGCCGTTTTATACATATTCATATAAACACATAAACATGCATAGAAGATAGTCGTCTAGGGCAATTTGAGAAAAGTTCCGAAGGCCAGACAACGTTGTATGTCGTTGTTGGCAGAAAAAGCAAATACGCTATTTTGCTATTTGAGCACTTGTGCTCCTATTGTCAATCTAATTTGCCATCACACCGTTAACATTATCAATTAGCACTCCGGAAAGTGATTTCCAATTTCCAGTTGCTATTCGCAACTCGCAGACAGACACACACACACACACATATGTATACTTATATATGCAGTGGAGCTTAGTATTAGTTCGTTTGAATGGGGTATATTAAGTTTTCGAGTGTGTGAGCTTTAATGTCTTACATTTTTGATACTATACTCTTATAGTTATAATCTTGGCTTATATTCTTAGTGCAGCTTAGAGTACTCAAAGACCTTATTTCTTGTTGACTTCTTTACTGGGCTCTTTGATTGCCTGGGAAAATAGATGTTTAATAAATTTTATAAATATGAAATTCGTTTAATCATTTATCATGCCATAATTTAAATATAATATAATAATATATTTTATATACAAAATGTGTTATAATATGAAATATATATTTGATAGAAAATAGCCTCCTACTTAATAAAGAATATCTCATAGTCGATCATAACTTCAATTCCAACATTTCTCCCATTGATTGTCCGCTCGCAGAGACAATTAGAAGCGCATGCCAAATGATGATATGATTTGTTTATGAAGTTGTAATCAGAGTACAAACAGGTAGTTCGCTTGCACTCGGCATACTCATTATCTACGGATGCTTCCATTGCAGAAAACTATCGGCAAAGTGCATTGGATGTACTCAACGCCAAATACCAGGGGCATCAGCAGCAGGCGTCGCAATCGCAGGACAGCAATGGGGCCAACTATGTGAACGATTCGTGGATCTACACGTTCTGCCTGAAGTGTCGCGGCGATGAGCCAAGCGAATCATGGGAGCCACCCTTCTGGCAAAAGATCTTTCCCTATCCGCTCTGTCCCACCTTCAGGACATTCTCTCGTCTCATCGTTCTCATTCTGATTGGTGAGTGTCAAACAGAGAGACTCTCTCTCTCTCTCGCTCTCACTTTCTCTTTATATTTAATATATATTTCTTTCAGGTCTGCTACTCTGGATTGTAGCCTTTGTAATCATTGGGGACACAGCTGCCCCGGGTGGACAGCTCTTCAGCCTGGTGGTGCTGACAGTGGCTGCCAATTTTGGTGGCTATATTATATCATTGACCACCCTGCCGCGTCTCATTGGCATGCTGCTGGTGGGCATACTCTTTCAGGTGAGTTTTAATCCGCAGTCACCTGTAATCTTTTTTCATTACTTATTATTTTTATGCTTTCAGAACGTCGGCTGGGTGGATCTCGATGGCGACTTCTCGAAAGTTACTGGGCATCTGCGCAAGTTTGCCCTTACCATAATCCTGACTCGAGCTGGCCTCGAAATGGAGCCGGAAGCCTTCAAGAAGGTCTACAAGACCATTCTCAAGCTGGGCATCGTGCCCTGGATTGTGGAGGCAGCCGTCATGACAATTATGTCGCACTTTCTGCTCGACCTGCCCTGGATGTGGGGCTGTCTGCTGGGCGCCATCATTGCCGCCATCTCACCAGCTGTCGTCGTGCCCTGCCTCTTCAGGTTGCGCACCAAGGGCTACGGTGTGGTCAAGGGCATACCCACCTTGGTGGTGGCTGTGGCCGGCGTGGACGATGCTCTCTCCGTTGCCATCTTCGGCATTATAAGCACAATTATGTTCTCGGACAAGGGAGTGGGCTATCAGATTGCCCAGGCGCCAGTCTGCATTTTGGGTGGTCTGGCCTTTGGCGTCATCTGGGGCTCTGTGGCACGCATCTTTCCCGAGAAGGGCGACGCCTATGTGGTGCCCCTGCGCACGCTCATGCTGTTTGCTGGCAACCTGGTGGCCATCTATGGCAGCGAGGAGCTGGGCTTTGAGGGAGCTGGGCCGTTGGGCGTGGTCTTCTCATCTTTCGTATCGAATCTGTTCTGGTGCAAAGACGGCTGGGACGTCGACGATAATCCGGTATCGACGGCCTTCGAGATCTTCTGGATGATCTTCGAGCCGATTCTCTTTGGCCTCACCGGCGCCACCATCAAAATCAACGAGCTGGACTCGCACACAGTCTCCATTGGAGCGGCCTGCATCTTTACAGGCGTCATCATACGCATCTTTATCACGGCTGGCATAGCCTTCGGCGATCGCCTCAACACCAAGGAGAAGTTCTTTGTGGGCCTCTCCTGGATGGCCAAGGCGACGGTGCAGGCTGCCCTGGGGCCTGTCGCTTTGAAGAATCTGGGCAGCGATGCCACCGCCGAGGAGCGCAACTGGGCGGAAATTGTGCAGACTATTTGCGTCTTTAGCATTGTCCTGACAGCGCCACTCGGTGCCATCCTTATATCCGTCACGGGCACCAGAATGCTGACAAAGACGAAGCAACCGCAAGTGCTCTCCGGCTGGCGACGCAGTCATCGTCCCTCCATACGTGACATCAGCATTATCGACGAGGAGGAGGAGCGCGAAGATCCCGAGATACCCAGGGATAAGGAGACCGACGACAATACCCAGAGCAATGCCCACTTAACAAATCTATCATACACTGCAAACAAGTAGAGTAGTCCCTTTGTGATTTGCCTTTGCTCCAGTTCTTGTTGGCTTAAGATATAATGTTGATTGTTATTATACGAAACTTTAGCATAGTGGAGTTACATTCCATATACCATAATAATAATAAGTTGAAAACGAATATGTGAATTTTGAATCTTAGGGGTAAACGATGATGAAATTGGAGGAAAATACAATTAGAGACCGTGGGCATAGATTTGAGAGATGAAGATAGAACTTTATACAGTTAAATTCTTTGCATAGACTGATTGACTGATTGAAGACTTTAAGAACAAGAAAGTATCTGAATTTTGTGAATATATATACATTTTATGATATTTGTATTTAATAATACCTGAGATTTGTAAGTATCTATTCATGAATTGAGGAAAAAATGTGACTACTATCAATTAAATCAAACTATTTGGTTTAGTTTCTATTCGGCATCTTACGCTATATGTACATAATACTCAATAGACCTCCTCTGCTTCATACATTTTATAAAACTTCTCCATACTAAATAAAATTTCTTTTTAAATTTATATATATAAATATAAATAACTCACACTATTTGAACACTTCTCAAACATTTCAATTTTGATCGCCTCACGCCAATCGAAGCCGAAAATTGAATTTCACAATTGATTTAACGTCAATCCTTTCGTATTTTCATTGCAAATTCTATTTTTATTAGATTTACATTTTTAGTTTGGGTTCGTGTCGCTGCTGCAGCCCTTTGTGTAAGTCGTTTGAGTGCCTTCTGCATCATTATGCATAGCATACTTTTTGGAGTAGGATCGAAATGATTAAACGGTGCTATGAAGAACCTTTGCAATTGTTTTATATTACGAAATATATATATTGTATATATAAAAGAAAATTATTATTAGATTTAATTAAATTTTTAAAAAAATGTACTGAAATTGTTATTATTATATTTAAAGATAGAAAACATTAAGTTCCGTTTCAAATCAATTTACACAAAATAATTATGATGACAGCTCTAATTATAGCTAACATAAATTAAAGTACTATATTATTATTATATAATAATATTTAGTGTTTTTTGCTGATAAATGATTTCTCTAAAGGTAAAATATATATATATATATGTATATATATAAATTGTACACAAAACTCAATATTAAATACTTTTTATTTAATGCAATTTTAAATATGTCAAAGTCTAGGTAAAATAAATCTTAAATTATTATATTATATATTTTTTTAGATCAACAAATTAGAATTAAAATTAACAAATTTTTTAGCTATAATAGTATTCAAGTTATCATTATTAAATTATATGAATATATATTATATAGAAAGAGCTCTTCTCTCTACCTTAATGTCAATGAGGACTGCGCACTCAAACAAAATTAAGGAATACCTAAAATTTAGTATTTAAATCCGATTTGCTTGAATCGTAAACTCATGCTTTGAGTTACGTTGAGTTGAGTTGGTCACGTCTGTATTAGAATGTAAATGAAACAGTTTAATTATTAATTCAAAATGCCAACACATAACCACCGACAAGCCTGTGGTATATCAGGTAAGTGTAGACCAGTAGGCCGTGATACTTTGAACTCTGCAATGGGCTGACGTTTTGAATATTCTTGTGGTTTACTCACATACTCGAGAAAGACGTCGTATACACACAAATACAAACACACACACACACATATATAATAAAATCACATATAATAATTAGGTTATGCTGAGCATGTTTCTCTTTGGTTTCTTGGTCAGCTCCAACCCCAAAGAAACAACTAAGATGCTTATTGGCAGACTAGAAAAGCAGAATATATAATTTAAAAAGTCAATTTAATAAACACTTTTTAGGAATTTGTAGAATATGATTTATATAAAAATTGAATTAAATTTTTTATCGTTTACCTTCCAAGATCTTAAAACTTATGAAAATGCTCAGAGAGATCCAAGTCTATGTTAGATCGACTGAGCTGTGGATGCATAAATTTTAAGCAGTTGTATAGAACTTCTAACACCTCCTAGAAAATTTCCATACCCATTTAACTCACATTCAATTGCTAATTCAAATAACAAAATAAAATTCCAACCAAATAGTTCGCTCATAGCTATGACGATTCACTTGTTTTTAATTTTTGTTGAATAATGCCAATAATTTTATATTCATCACGCAATATTTAGCTGCTCTTCACTTGTCATACTTAAATTTAAATTTATAATTTTTGTGGAATTTTTAAAATTTGTTGTGTGTGAAATTTTCGAAATTTCATTTTAAATATCTAGTTTACATAAATTAGTTTTAAAATTGACTTAATTAGCTATAAATATTACTTACTGCTGCAGCACTAAACAAAACCATTTCACAGCTGAATATTTTAGGCATTAAATCATATCACATTTGATTATTCACAAAAACTAAATTGACGTACATAGTTAACAGTAAATAATTTATCTGTTTTTTTTCTTCTGTTTAATCGGAGCTACCATTGCGCCAGCGATAAATAATAAAAATGTATAATTAACGATTTAAATGACTTTGGGCAAAAAATAAAAATAAAAATAATAAAAAAAAATAATAAAAAAAAAAATAAATAAAAGCCCAACCAGTTCACATGAGGCGCGCTGCTTTGTTGGCTTTCATCTAACAAACCGCATGACTTGATGCCACATTCTCGGCAAAAAAAAAAACAAAGAAAAAAAATATAGAAAAATAAGAGTGAACTAAGAGATACCCTGGGAAATGATTTGAAACGAGACTGTGCTTTGAACATTAAAAAAAAATGTATTTATATATTTATATGATTTTTAATTTGATATTAAAAAAATTACATTCATATATTATATATTAAATTTTTATATATAATTTTAAATAATGTTTTTATTTATATATACTTAATTTTTTATTATTATTATATATTTATAATAATATATAAAATTAATCTATATTAATTAATCTGATTTTTTGTTTATTTTTATATATTTTAATATAAATAAAGGTAGAATTTTCTTTTATTTCTCATACAGGGTATTCCATCATTCATCACAAATACCCATAAAAATAAAAAAATAAATATAACACAAAAATCGAGAAAAAAAACATAGAAAACAGAAGCGAAACAGTAACAAATTTCATTAAATAATTAATTCAGCCTCGTTATTATGAGACGATTGTCTGCGGGGCGCTCACGTGAATTTGTTTAGATAAAATGCGTCACAATTAAATGACAAAACAAACCGATCAAAAGTCAAAAAACCGACAGCTGCCCGAGAGTCGAGGCTCACCTGTGCTGTCCGAGCCAGACTCGCGGGCTCATGATGCCCATGCGCAGGTTTTCTCAGTTTTCCAGTTTTTGTATATTTTTTTCGGAAAGGTGTTAACAAATTATAGCTAATTATTAACAAATTTTTTCGAATAAGTTTTATTTGTTGTCTGTATAAAACCATAAATGTTTACATTAAGCTTTAACACGTTTCACACCTACCACACACACACACACACACACAGGCACACACTCGTTCAGCTGGTACCATCGAGCCCACAAATAGCCCAAAAGCCGAGCTCAGAACCGATTGTCGCATTCGCTGATGGATTTATTTGCGCGCTAAACGCTGAACGAGCTGGTCGTAAAGTTCGCGTTCGCACAATAGTCGATAATCGCGCCGAGTGCCGAGTGCCGATCGTGTGTGTGTGTGTGTGTGATGTACTATATAGTAAGCGACCATAGCGCTAATAGGGCTCAATAGACCCATAAACCTATTGGAGTCAAGCTGCATTCAAACCTAACATAACTCCTTCTGCAGAGTCATAAAACGATGACGACCAATGCAGATGAGGGCAGTCCGGCAGCAGCGATGCCTCCAACCACAGGCCACCGACCCACCACGCTGGCCATCAATATACCAATGCCTGTGGTGCCCCCCACCGAGGCGCAGACCCCCTCGCCCAATCACAGGAGCACCATTGTCATCGAGAGTCAGCCGAAGCGCCGTGTTAGCATAGTCTCTGAGCCACCGGCACTGACATCCAATAATTCTGGCTATGATAATCCCGCCTTTGAGCCAGCTCATATGCGTAAAATATCGCAGGTGAGTTAGGGCTGAACGATTAATGACTCGTTGATTGATCGTAAATTTGATTGAATGTGTGCTCGTAACATGCCTATATCTATTATATGAGTGAGTAGATTCATTGAATGACGGCATTTATAATGATGCTCGTAATTGTTGAAGTGAAATGATGATCATTGATCATTGAGCTCAAGTGATCAAGTGATCAAGTGATCAAGTGATCAAGTGACCAAATGAACGGGGGCTTTACGCGCAATCTCAACTAATATGACAAACAAATTCGATTCGATTTCGGCACAGACCTCAACACATTCATACCTCGAGAACGGACCGCCTGGGCGCAGGAGAAGCATCCTTAAGGATTCGCCACTTCCCCACGATAATGACAGCGTCGATCGTATATCGACGCATAGCTATGGTAAGTGGAAAATAAAGAAATATAGAAATTAGTGATAAATAATAGAAAAAGTGTTGTAGACTAGGAAAGTTTTGGGCATACAAAAAATTTGAAATTTAGTTTATATATTTGTTAATATTATTATATTTTTATTTTTATTTTAATTAAATTTTCTCGCTCTTAGTAATTTTATACTACAATTTAGAGAAAACTTTTATTATATTTTTGAACAATTTTTTTAGTGTATTTTTTATAGACTTAGAGCTATCTACGCGCAATTAAATTTATTTTTTATTGCCTAATCCACGTTTTGAATATATAAATTTGATCAACTATAAGTAAATTTAATATGTGTGTACTAGAGACACAGTCTGTCAGTCAATTGCCAAATAAAGCGTCTTTAAAAATATGGACATGACTGTAAAGATCGCAGCGCATCTCGTCAATGGCCTAAAATGTGATTCATATTTGTGTTAAAGTTCTCGTCACGTCTGAGAATTAATGGCTAATGTTTTAATTAGCTTAAGCAATTAAGGGTAGTCAAAAAATGATTGACTACAGATACCCTGTAGTCAATAAAATTTAAGATAAAATTTGAATTTTGTTACATTTTCGAGTTTTCATATGGCTATATAGATATAATGTAGTAACAGGCAGCTGGGTATGTCCTGATTCTATGATCTACTTTATTTAATATTTACCTATATTTTAAAAAATCTAGCATACTCTTTACTCGAAGTTGCTTAAAAGCGAGAATAATTTATTTAAAATATAAAATACAAATTTAAAAAAAAATATAAAAACATAAATAATAATACAATATAAAAAATTTAAAAAAAAAATTGAAAATTCAATAAAAATATATATATTTTTTTAAATATATCAAATATAAATTCGTATAATAATTCTTGGATTAGGCAATTATTAATTATAGATGTGTAAATATTTGCTTCTCAGAAAAAATTAAAAAAAAATTCATTATATATATACTCATAAGAAATGACCCATTGCGACCTTTAAGTCAACGTTAAGAGCACGTGATAGTAATTTCTTAAAAATATATATATTTGGAATATAAAATATTGGCACAGCTGCTAATGTAAAGTATTCGCTGCATAAAATTTGCATGAGAATATTCTCAAATAATTTATTGAATCAAGCAAGAGCATCTATGTTGTTTATGCAGACAATAATAATATTGATGATAATAATAATGATAGCATTGATAATTAGAAAGATCCATTCAGGGCCAGAGAACACTTATGGAACTAATGTCAATTAAATTTGACATCTGTCAATAGTTGACACTAACAATTAGCATCAGACAGATAGTGACGTCGGAATTTTCGATCTTCGATCGCATCAGATCGTATCGTCTGCAGCTGCCACACTTATCACCCAATCAGATTTGCTTGCTAATTTATGAAGTCAATAGCGTAGTGAAGAGGTTTGATATAGGCATATGTATTAGTGGATGTTACCCGGCGTTGCACGTTGTATATATGAATTTTATTTTATATTTCTTAAAATTTATGCTCATGCTCAATCAATCAATATATCTTCTTTCCTTCCCATAGAAAACTACAGACAGAGTGCGCTGGACGTGCTCAATGCCAAATACAATAATCTGGAGGCAATACACGAATCTCGGGATAGCAATAGCAATTACGTGGAACAATCGTGGATCTACAATTTCTGTTTAAAGTGTCGCAAAGAAGAGCCATCCGAGTCATGGGAGCCATCTTTCTGGCAAAAGGTATTTCCCTATCCGCTCTGTCCCACCTTCAGGACCTTCTCCCGCCTGGTTTCGCTCATTGCAATTGGTAAGTGGCTGAACCGCATTTCTCTCTCTCTCCTTACACATCTCTCATCTATGCAGGTGCTTTACTGTGGATCGTCTCATTTGTGATCATTGGAAATTCAGCTGCCCCTGGCGGGCAGCTTTTCGATCTGGTGGTGCTGACGGTGGCTGCCAATTTCGGCGGCTATATAATATCATTGGCCACACTGCCACGCCTCATTGGCATGCTGCTGGTCGGCCTACTCTTTCAGGTGAGTCCTTATCCGTATCTATCTGTAATCTTTACTTCATATTCAATTTGTGCTTGCAGAACGTCGGCTGGGTGGATCTCGATGGCGACTTCTCCAAGGTGACGGCGCATCTGCGCAAGTTTGCCCTGACCATAATCTTGACTCGAGCTGGCCTCGAAATGGAGCCGGAGGCCTTCAAGAAGGTCTACAAAACGATTCTCAAGCTGGGCATTGTGCCGTGGTTCGTGGAGTTTGGTGCCCTGGCGACCATGTCTCACTATTTTCTCGGCCTGCCTTGGATCTGGGGCTGTCTGTTGGGGTCCATTATGGCGGCCATAGCTCCAGCTGTGGTCGTGCCCTGCCTGTTTAGGCTGCGCACCAAGGGCTATGGCGTGGCCAAGGGCATACCCACCTTGGTGGTGGCCGTGTCTGGGGTGGACGATGCCATTTCGGTGGCTATTTTTGGCATCATCAGCACCATCATGTTCTCGGATCGTGGACAGCTCTACCTGATTGCCCAGGTGCCTGTTTGTCTGATTGGCGGCCTGGGCTTTGGGCTCATCTGGGGGCTGCTAGCGCGCATCTTTCCCGAGAAAGGCGACGCCTATGTAGTGCCTCTTCGCACGCTGCTGCTCTTCATTGGCAACCTGGTGGCCATCTATGGCAGCGATAAGCTGGGCTTTGAGGGCGCTGGACCGCTGGGCGTGGTCTTCTCATCTTTCATATCGAACTACTACTGGTGCAAGGATGGCTGGACCATCGACGACAATCCTGTGGGCACTGGCTTCGAGATCTTCTGGATGATCTTCGAGCCCATTCTGTTTGGCGTGACGGGCGCCACGATCAAGCTGCATGAGCTGGACCCGAGCTTGCTCTACGTGGGCGCCCTTTGTATATTCGCAGGCGTCATCATACGCATCTTGGTCACGGCTGGCATTGCCTTCGGCGATCGCCTGAACACCAAGGAGAAGTTCTTTGTGGGCCTCTCCTGGATGGCCAAGGCAACGGTGCAGGCTGCCCTGGGACCTGTCGCTCTGAGGCATCTTAACGATAAGTCAACAGATGACGAACGCAATTGGGCCAAGATCGTGCAAACCATTTGCATTTTTAGCATTCTGCTAACAGCACCGCTGGGCGCGATCCTCATCTCTGTGACTGGACCACGAATGTTGACAAAGACGAAGCAGACGCAGCAGAATTTGACGGGCTGGCGTCGTCCCTCCATACGCGACATCAGTATTATTGACGAGGAGGAGGAACGTGAGGACCCTGAGATACCAGAGGACAAACAGACCCAGGATAATACCCAAAACAACTCACAGCATCCAAACTTTGCATATATTTGCAATAATTAAATTTGAGATTAATGTGGTTATTGTTATAGTCAAGAAATTGTCAACTGCTTTTACTTTGTGCAAGATCCAAGGAGTAATTAAAGTTTTTTTTTGTTTGATAAATAATTCAAGAGTAGAAATATTGATTGAATCTATAGTTTATGAATCAATACTTTTGAATCAATTCATTTTAACTCAATATGATCAACCTTGACTATGGCCTTGGCATAGTCAAGAAGTAAATCGCCAGCTGCCCGAAGCTGACTTGGACCATTCTCAAACAAAGACTTTCTTTAGCATGTCGAGGCTGAAGGTAAGTACTTAAACAAGATTAGGTCAATGTCAAACATACAATTATTTATTTTTCTTTATGTAAAAATCTTGTCAACTGAATTTTATATTTGATTTATGTGCAGTTTTACAAGGATTTTTCTGTTGAGAATTAATTTTGCGCTCTCATAAATCAGAAATAAATTTAAGATTGTGAAGATAATCAAAGGCAAAACTGGCTGTTTGCTTATCTGATTTCATTTGCTAAGTTTTATTAAAACAAAAACGAAAAATATAAATATGGGCAAAATATAAAATATTGGGCCTATCATAATAGGCTCAATATTTCACTGCTTTCATTTAGAAACTTCAAAAATATATATAATATTGTACGATTTTTAGTCTGCTTCATATCTAAATATTTTCATAAGTAATTAAGATATAGTAGATTCTTATCAAGGATTAATATATCTATAAATTTTAAATTACTTAAATTAGCTAAAATATTTAGATTCTATGAATCAAGAACTTAGGATATGAATAGAAGTCATCAAAAGGTTTCTCAAGTTTGGCTAATGGTTTCGCATCACATGACAATTAGTGTTAGGTCAGCTGGGGAGAGACACAGTGCAATTGAATATTAAAATATATATTTTATGGTCTTTTGTTTACTTTGCTCGCATAGACTATAAAACAACAGTCGAACTCACATTAGAGATCATTAAAGTGATTGAGATAATTGCTGAAAATGAAAATTATACTATTGATATACTAGAATAACTTTACCTAAACTGAATCTGTTTGATGTGCTTGGCAATTGAATTGCACAATTAATTAAATTTTTATTATTTTAACTGGGGTTTTAGGGTTTCGACTGCGTGGGCAGATATAGCTGGCTATATTAATTGATAATTGATTGATATAACTTGAAAGCTAAGCGAAAGATTGAACATTTTGCAACAAGATAATTTGCAATTCTAAAAATATTAAACTTAAGTTATAAACAAATATATAAACAAATCGAATCAAAATAGTTCCAGCTCATAATTAAATTTACAGATATATTATATATAAATATATACTTAAATCTTTTGCAAAAATATTTTATTTTATTATTTGTCTGTGAATAAAATTGTAAATCAAATATAAGTTTATCAATAGGTTAATAAGATTTCATTGCTCTATAGATTTACCACGCTTCGGGTAATTCAGTTTACAAAGATTTTGTATAAAATTTAAGAAACATGATGAATTCATTATCATACATGATTTCAGAAATTTTAGGCGTATAAAGTTGATCTTATAGATATTTCTGCACCGATTCGCCCAGAATCGATTCCAACTCCTGCACAGCGCTGCGTGTGTTCTTCTCGACGCGTTCATGCTCATCCTCCATAAGTTCGGCTATGAATGGCACCGTCTCGGGCAGCAGCGGGGCGAAGCTCTCGCCCAGCTTGCGAGCTATGGCCACGCTGGTGTTGAAGGCCAGAATGCGTACTTCGGGCGTGCTAGTGCGCGTCTTGAGCAGCACCTGATTGTTGAGCTGCTTCCACAGCACATCATTGGTAGCTGCGGCCAGCTGAGCAATGCAATCGCTCAAGGTCTGTTGCAGCTGCTCCCGATCGTTGGCCAGCACCAAGCTGTTCTCCAGCTGATCCACAAGTGGCGGCATCAGCGTGCGGAAGCGATGATCGTTGATGAAGTCACTGCTGCAGTGCAAGAAGACGTGATTCAATGTGCTGAGTATAGCAGACAGCAGCTCAGCAACGTCCTCGGCGTCCACATCGTCTGATAGCTCCTGGTGCAATGTGTTGTGCTCCTGCAGCAGTCGTGCAGCATCCGTAATAAAGTCGCTGGCGAAGAGGACGAACAGCGACTTGAGCGCGGCGGCAATGCGATTAGTCAACAGGAAATAGGTTAGTTGTGGCTCCAGGTCATTTCGCTCCATTGCCCACTTGTGCACCCTGCCGTACATGGGCCGGAAGCTCGTCTCGGACAGCTTGAGTATCCAGGCAACGAAAGCCTCACTCACAGAAGCTTCAATCTGCGAGACACGCTGCCGCTGCTGCTGACGTCCGCGCACCTGAAGTCGGAACTCGAGCGCCTGGAGGAACAGCTCGGCGAGCGCCTCCTGTACAGGCGCCAGTTCAGCGTTGCCATTGTGCTTGATGCAGGGCAGCAGCAGCTGGCGCATAAGCATGCCCAACTCATCGTAGGCCTGCGCTTCCAACAGACTGGCATAGGTCTTGGCGCAACTGGGCACCAGAATACGCGCCTCAACGCCCTGCGCCACCGCCGTCCAAACGTCAACGATGCGCAGCTTCAACGCCTGAGTGCGCTTGTCTTGAAGCAACTGCGGACTTTCCAGCTGCACTGAGAGTCTTATCAAAGCGCCAATAATGTCCACGAGATAGGGACCAAGGAAAAGAGGCAGCGTCAGGAAGAGTTTGTGCATGGCTTTAAAGAGAGAAAAACATTTGATTAACTCTGTTGTTAATGGAAGGAATTTCATGCACGACTCACCTGTGACCAGAGCTGAGCACATGTAGTCAGGTGTTTGTCGCTGGTTCAGGAGCAGTTGGACCTGCTCCTTGAGCAGCTCGGTCAACTGTGGCGCAAACTTGGGCAGTTGGGCCAGCGCATGTGCCTTGATGCTGCCGCAGATCTCGACGAGCGTCAGCACTACGTTGCCCACTACAGCCTTGGGCACATTGGCGCGTCGCTTGGTAATGCGCGTCAGCTTGGCCAGCAGTGTGCGGCACTCCTCGACATATTCGCGCCCATGACGATGGGCTAGCAGCTGCATGGCATGCAGTGCTGTTTGCTGCAGCTGTGCCTGCTGCGCATTGCTGGCGCCTGTGTTGTCCAGCACGCCGTCAATGATGGCGCCCAGCGGCTCGAAGAGCACGCCGAAATGCTGCGCGTGGCAGTGGGTAAAGTAGTCGGCAGGCGGCGACAGCTTGGTGATCAGCAGGTCCAGCACCTTGATGCGCACATAGATTAACTCGTGTTGCAGCAGCTCGGTGATCACATTTAGGAAGTATTCGGGCGAGAGCAGGCCGATGGCGTTGTCCAGCACGTCGTGCACATGGTTGGCCAGCACACGCCAATACTTCTCCAGCGAGGGCGTGCCCGCTGCCAGCTTTAATGCGTTGTTGACCACGCCCACATAGGCCAGCGTCTTGAGTATGAAGTTCTGATAGAGCGGCTTCAGCTCAACCAGCTGTGTTCTCTTGGGTTTGCCTAGCTTGGCCTGGAACTCGGCGGCGCTGCTCAGACCCGACAGGTAGTCCATGATAAGGTATTTGTAGTGTCGCAGCTGCTTGAAGCTGCGCGTGCGCAGATCAAAGAGCTGTTGCTCCGGTGAGACGTTGCTGCTGCCTGCGCTGGCTGCTTGGGTTTGCGACTCCTTGCTAATGGGCAGCTTGGCCAGATAGTCGAGCAGATGCACACACGTATCCAGTATGACCTCCGGCTGCTCAAACATCAGCGTCAACTCACGAGCGAACTCCACGCGCGTCTTGTCCAGCGGCTTGGTCGTCTTGCTGCCGGCCTGAACTGGCGCCTGCTCCAGCAGCATTTGCGATTCGAAGACAATGCAAAGGAACTGCCAGAGATGTTGGCGCGGATCGAGTACACGGAAGAGCGTCTCGTATAGTGGCAGACGGCGATGAACTGGCACATCTGTGCAAATGTCCGCAAAGACCTTCAGCACGGCTATGACGAGGCGCTCCCGTTGCTCGCCCGACTGCAGCAGCAGAGTGGGCACAATCGTCTCCACAACGTTCTTGATGATGTGCAGACTGAAGGCGTCGTCGTGGCGCGCCACTGTGGAGCCCACAAAGGTGAAGATCTCGACTATCTTGTGCAGCACTTGCTGTGGATACAGCGTAGCGCAGCGGGTCAAGAAGAGCAGCGCATGTTGTTGCGTTTGTGGATTCTGGGTGTTGCGCAGGCATTGCACCACCTGCTCGATGCGGAAGCAGGATTCGGGCAGGACCTTGGACAGTTGCACACCCGCCGCTTGCGACACCTCACAGCAGTGCAACAAGCTGGATAGGATTAGCTGTTTGGGATACTCCGCCGAGCTGTGCTCCTCCAGCGTCAGGCACATCTGCAACAGTTCAAAGAGCTGAGGTATGAGCAGCTCGGCGCCCACCAGTTGCTTCTTGTGCTCCAGCAGCTCGAGCAGCGTCATGCCCTGCTTCCAGCTGACACAGGTCAGATCCAGCTTGGTATTTGGTGCGCCACGACGACGCTCCGGCTTCTTGGGCGCCACAGTGCGCGTGCTCTTGCTGCACATACTGGACAACATGCTGACCAGGGGCTGGCACTCGATGGTGCAGCGCTTGAGCAGACGATGGGCAGACAGGAAGATGCTGTCGTTGTCGGATGCAGTCGCTGCTTCCACTATAAGCTGCATTAACGCCACCTTGTGCTGGGTCTGCAGCTGATCGTACGACTCCGGCGTCAGCGAGTTGAGCAGGACGCAGGGCAACGGCTGCAGCTTCTGCTCCAACTGCACGTAGGTGGTGTGGCGCTTGAAGCTTGCCTCCAGCAGCTGCCAGGCGGCGGGCTGCTGTGCGAGTACAGCCAATCCCGCAGCTCCCTCGAAGCGCTCGATGACAGCGCAATAGATATCGCTATAAGGCCAATTCAGTTGCTCCAGCTGCGGCGCCTCTGAGCTGGGATCATGCTTGACCACCGCCTGCAGTGCTGTCTCGCCCAGTGGCAGCAGCGCCGTTAGCAGCGTCGCGTTGTTCATGTGCTTCAGCGCCTTCAGCAGCGCCGCCGTGCAAATGGCCGGCTGTGTGACATCGCAGACCAGCTCCAGTAGAGTCCGTCGCAGCTTTGCCAGCAGCAGCTTCTCGCGTGGCGTGTTCTTGCTGCTCTGCAGAATGGTGTGCAATATGAGCGCATATTGCTCATGGTCCATGCACAGTTCGCTCTGGCGAAGCAGCAGACACTGCACCAGGTGGGCGACGTGCGTTTCCAGTTGCTTAAGGTCGATCAGCTGCAGCGTGGCCAGCGCCTGTTGACGCAGCGTTTGCAAGGGCGAGTTGCAGGCGTTGGCAATGCGCAGCACGTGCATCAAGCCGCAGTTAACTGCGAATGGGCGTGGTCGTAGCACCGCCTGCAGCAGCTGAAAGCCGCGCACGCGCAGCAGCGCATAGTCCGAGGCATTGCTGTACAGCTGCGGTAGCTCCTCGTAGACATAGAAGTTGCACAGGAAATCCAGCTTTTGCTGTGCCTCCGGCAGCATGTGATTAAGGCAATCCTTGAGCGCACGCGTCCACTCTCTGCGTTCAGCGGGCGCACAGTCTTCGGCATAAACTCGACTGCATAGCGTGTCTAACAGCAACAGGCATAGACGCAATTCCTCATTGACCTGTGTCCAGGGCAGAGTGGCCAACTGGGACAATTTTGTATTCTTGGCCAGCGTTTGCAAAAAGTCCGCGTAGAGCTGCAGCGGCACAAAGTTCTTGTGGCTGTTGTCGCTGCCCTCCTTGGCCAAACGAAACTGAAAGCCGCGACTGTAGACGTCCAGGCGTTGCAGCATGTGCAGACTCTCCGCTGCGCTCAGTTCACGCTTAGCAAAGGCCGTGAGCAGCAGCAGCAGATGCGTCAGCTTCGACGCCTCGTTGCGCAGGTAGTCAACACCACCATGCTGCTCCACGCTCTCGAGCAGCGCCATTTGCTGCTTGCCCGGCTGCCGAACGTCCGCAACGATGTCCAGAAACTGTTTGCGATGCTCCCACACATTGAACTCTCCATGCCCGCTGCTCACCTGCAGCTGCTCTAGGAAGGGCAGCTTGCTCACAAAATTGCTGCTCAATATGATCAGCAGGGCTGCGTGCTCTCTGGTGCTTAGCGCATCGCAGGGAAACAGATAGGGCATCAAGGCCAAGAGCAGCAGATTCGCATCATAATTATCGCTCACAGCGGCTGTGGTTAGATGTTGCACCGCTTGCGGCACCACCGAATCCCACTGTGTCTGTCGCTGCTGCTGCGCACGATGCAATAGCTCACACAGCGTCTGAGCAAAGGGCTCAGCGCCCAGCATCTCCACGAAGTCAACTGTGGGCAGTGCCAGCAGAGCGGATACCACAGCGGGACTGTCGTCCTTAATACGATCTGACAGACATTCCTGCAGCAGGCGATAGCTGCGCTCACGCCTCTTGGCCACCTTCAAGTTCTGCAGCAGCTGCTGCACAGCGCCCAGTCGATAATCTGAATTGTAATGATAGAGCTTCTCGTAGGCACGTTTTGCCTTCTCGTCGGTGGTGTTGAGACGAAAACCTGCGGGAGAGTGGGCATTAGATAAGGGTTCGGCTTATTACTTTAAAAAATTGTATTATTAATGGAAATATGTTATAAAAACTGAGTTCCAGCATAGATTGTTGAATACTTAACGTGAAGGCAATATTTTTTGACTCTTGAAGCCGACTTTACATATACATCATATGCATCTTAGATTTGAGAGAGTAGAGAGCAGAGTGCTCTCATCATCATAATCATCGTGGAACTTCACACAAAATTAGGTTCGACACAAAGTCTAGCGGGAGAAAGATCTATGTCTTACTCTGTTGATCGAGCCTGAGAGTAAGTAAGATCGAACCTGAGCCTAGCAAACACGAAGTGGAGTGGGAGAAAGTTTGTGCTAGATCAATGTATTGCTCTGTTGACCGAACCTGAGAGCAAGGCACCCGAGCAAAAACGAAGTATAGCGGGAGAAAGTTTGTGCTAGATCTATGTATTACTCTGTTGATCGAACCTGAGAGTAAGGGACCCGAGCAAATACGAAGTCTAGCGGGAGAAAGTTTGTGCTAGATCTAAATATTACTTTGCTGACCGAACCTGAGAGTAAGTAGAGAGTAAGTAAGATCGAACCTGACCCTAGCAAACACGAAGTGGAGTGGGAGAAAGTTTGTGCTAGATCATTGTATTACTCTGTTGATCGAACCTGAGAGTAAGGGACCCGAGCAAAAACGAAGTATAGCGGGAGAAAGTTTGTGCTAGATCTAAGTATTACTTTGCTGACCGAACCTGAGAGTAAGTAGAGAGTAAGTAAGATCGAACCTGACCCGAGCAAACACGAAGTGGAGTGGGAGAAAGTTTGTGCTAGATCATTGTATTACTCTGTTGATCGAACCTGAGAGTAAGGGACCCGAGCAAAAACGAAGTCTAGCGGGAGAAAGTTTGTGCTAAATCTATGCATTACTCTGTTGATCGAACCTGAGAGTAAGTAGAGAGTAAGTAAGATCGAACCTGACCCGAGCAAACACGAAGTGGAGTGGGAGGAAGTTTGTTCTAGTATCACTTTGCTGACCGAACCTGAGAGTAAGGGACCCGAGCAAATACGAAGTCTAGCGGAAGAAAGTTTGTGCTAGATCTAATTATTACTCTGTTGATATAAGCTGACCCGAGCAAACACGAAGTTTAGCGGGAGAAAGTTTGTGCTAGATCTATGTATTACTCTGATTACCGAACCTGAGAGAGTGGGAGGAAATTTATTCTAGATCTATGTGTTGCTCTGTTGATCGAACCTGAGAGTAAGTAGAGAGTAAGTAAGATCGAACCTGAACCGAGCAAACACGAAGTGGAGTGGGATGTATGTATTACTTTGCTGACCGAACCTGAAAATATTATTATCCCAATATTCCCTTCTATAACTTACCCAATGCCAGCTTCAAAGCCTTCTGTCTATTGCTACTCTTAGACTTGGCTCTCAAAGATGCCTTGACGCTCAAGTCGAAAGCCTCCGGATAGCGACGTTCCAGCTTCTCTAGAAACTCTGTATACCAAGCCTGGAAATTGGTTTTGACTGGCTCCATTTCATCGTCCGAGTCAATAATAATTGTATCATCCGCGTCGTCATTGCTACTGGTCTCCATGGGAGTCGCGCCATTCTCAGCTTCCATGTGCACATAGGTGTCCAGGAAGCAACTGCAAGAGATCATAACAATTAGTAATTAGATTTGTGAGAGTTAGATAAAAATTATACTTGATTAGCTGCTGGGCGCTGAGCTTGGAGAAGGGCACCTCGCTGATGAGATTGTCGAGGAACTCCTGGTGTGAGGATGCGGACGCATCGCCCTCACGTATAGCTGTAACGGCGCCACGCATGAGCGGCATGCAAATGGCCGCAATGGCAATGTTCTCCTTGGCGAGCGAGGCCAGCGACGTGATGAGCCACTTCTGGCAGACAAGATTCAGCATGGTTTTGGCCGTAAATTGTGGCCGAGCCGCCTGCTGCTTGTCGTGGATCCAGATGAGCAGCAGCAGCGCCGTCGTATGCAGCCGCTCGAAGGTGCAGTTGGCCACGCGCTCGAGCAGCGCATCGCAGATCTTTGTCTTCAATTTGGTGCGCGAGACGAGCTGGGCGACAATCACATAGGAGGCAGCCACAAAGTCCACAGTGTCCGAGACGAGGCCCTTCAGCAGCGACTCTAGAATGGTGGCAATATGCCAATCCTGCAGCGGCTTGGCCGTCTGCAGAGCACCCACAACAACTGTGGCATAGAAATTCAGCTGCGCCTGCAGCTGATGGGCGCGTGGACCCAGCTCCTTGACTGCCTTGCGTGTGCTGCGGCAGATGAAGCTGAGGAAGGCGGGCACGCTCGCTGCACGATTGACTATGGTGGTCTTGGCGAGCGGCACGCCGGGTCGCTGCAGTGGACGCAGCCAGAACCAATCCTCATCCGATTGACGCAGTCGCATCGTTTGCAGCACCTGCACAAAGGTGTTTGTCTCATGGTAGGGCATTATCAGTGCCATCACCTCCTCCCGGTTGTACTCGTGCACCTGAAAGCGGCGCAACAGCCACTCGAAGCACATGTGCGCCGGCCGCAGCAGGAAGTAAGGCGACAAAAGACGCAGAAATTTGGCGATTGCCGCATCGATCAACCTGTTGACATCCGCCTGCTCGACGGCGCGCTCCAGCGTGAGTGTGGCCTCATCAAACAGCGTCAGCTGGAACTCTTTGAATGTTGGATTGAACGCCGTCAGCTCCAGCAATCCACTCAGTCCGATTTCATAGATGGCGCGTCTGTCCTTGGTCGCCGCATCTTTTGGACTGAACAATATGGAGGCACGACTGCGTGCATCCGCTATAGCAATAGTTGTCTGCGGTGCAGACAACTTTTGTAGTTGCTGAGCCAAAGACGTTGCCATTTTTGTGTGTGTAAAAACACTCGAAAATTAAAATTAAAAAGTGCAGCAACTATTTCACACGTGCTTCGGCGGTAACTGATAAAATATGTATATCGATAAGTGTATAGGCGAAGGCAATAATCGTGGTGGCGGTGAATCGATAGTTGGAGAGAAAAACCATGTGAAGTCACAAATTGAGTTTTGTGCGGTAGTGACACTTAATCAAAAACAATATTCAAATTATAAATATTAATGAAAATTTAAATAAATCAGTAGCAGTTTATGTTTTTTGGTTACTTTCTATTTTTAATAAAAAACAAACTTAATTGTCAATTAGGTAAATCTATTACAAAAGTTGTTTATTTTTAGTTTTATCATATAATGTAAAAAGTTCCTTACGTCTATTTAATCTCACAGAGGTACAAGAATGTTGAGCATACGTTACAGTTTACGAGGAATACAAAATAATAATAAAGTTGGATGACATTAAAAGATATGTGAACATTCGAAGTTGATGAGATGTCGACGATTATAATACTAGTTAAACATGTAAAACAAAAACCTTGGTACAGTTGAATGTTCATAACTAAGACTAACGGTATACATATAGCTTTGTTCTGTTAATGCTCTCTCTCTCGCTCTCTGCTTAAAAATTTAAGCGCTTTAGCGAATTCTTTCGGCTCAGTTTGTAGTCGAATTTTTGGTTGCGCTTGGGCGGCGTAACCTTCTCACTGGGCATCATGACCTTCGAGGGCGTGCCCAGCTCTGTGACCAAACACTTGGCGCCAGGATGCGGTGGGCAGCAGCAGTGAACGCAGAAACGGAACTTGCAAAAGACGCTCATGCACTCGCCTATGGAGTAGGGCTTTTGAGAGGGGCTCTGGCCGGAGGTCTTCATCTCGTCCAGCGAATAGAAGCGCGCGAGCCCGCTCTTCGGTTCGTTGAAGGATTTGGCCTGTGGCAGTGTCTGTGAGAGGGCAGCTCGGGAGAGCAGCTGGCGGTTCACCTGCGGCGTTTGCTCGGCTGGCGTCTGGCTGTAGAAGACTTTGCTGGACTTGCCGCAGCGCGGACACTTGATGCGCTGCGGCTGCTCCACGAGCGGGCAGTTCTCGTCTTTGGGCGCGCTTCTATGGCTGTCGTGTTTGTTTGGTCTCTGAATGGCGTTGGATGGTTGAAATGGCACTAAGTTGTTGTTCATGGTCTTGGAGAGCAGTCGTCCGTGCCTGAGGGGCTGGGCGGCGTTCTCCTTGGTGAGGCTCATCTTAAAGCGATGATTGTGCAGCCGTTCCATTGCCCGCTGGCTCTTGTACACGGCCTGCGCCCAGCGCTCCGTCACCTGGGTCATGACGTCCAGTGTGTGTGAGCTAACGTGGGACAGTATGCATTCCAGCGCGGGCAGCGTATTACTCAGCATGCCCACTATGTCCAGGTACTCGAAGCCGTCATAGTAGCGGGTACGGCAGATGGACGCCAGCGCGGGCTGTGGAAAGAGTTTCTTCTTCGACTTCTTGGGACTGCTGTGATGCGCCATAGGCTGGTGATGTGATTTGCGACGCTTGGCCACGCCTTGCAGCTGATGGGAGGAGAGCAGCAGCAGTGGCGACTTGCACGCCTGAGCATCCTCATCCTCGCTCTCCTCCGGCTGCACGCAGCTGACGACGGGCAGGCTAAACGAATTGTGCCAGCTGGAATCGTTGCAGTTGCTGCTAGTGTTTGGTGTTTGGAACTGTGAGTATGTCGTCGTCGTATTCGGTGCATTGCGACAGTTCTCCGACTCGGCATCGCGTTCAAATAAAAATGGCGCCTCCACGGTTGAGTTGTGCAGCGCTCGGAAGGACGCGTAGCCCGATTCTTCCATTGCACTGTCCGCATCGAGCGATTGCCGGCCGGAACACTGCTTTTTGAGCACTTTGCGATTGTAGGCACTCATTTTGGAATGAAATGGCCAGTTAATTTGATGTTTGACACTCACATTTGTTTTCTTTAATTTCTAGTTGCTTGTTTTTGTCGTCACAATTGGCGTCGATGCAAATATTATAGAGTTGTTTTTGTTAATATCGATGCAGGCGCATATCGATAGGTATGTCAATGAGCCATGCAGCACACAGGCTGTTTGTTATGTTATGTGTGACGTGTACGCTGTAGAAAGCTCATTGATAAGGAAATTGCATTTTAAATTTATAAACAAATTAACGGTTGCATATGAAAAATAGATAAGAAACTCTTAATAGTTAATAATTGAAATAAAATAAAATGTTATTGGGCTTTTTATTTAAGTTGTTACTACTCTTAATTGGTAAATTAATAAAATTGTAAGTCTTTTATTAGTAAATAATTATTGATTGAAAATAAAGTTTGATATATTAATGTTATTATTATTATTATTATTTCAACTAACTGCTTTACTTTTTGTATATATTTTTTTTTTAAATTTATAATATTCCTGAGTTAAACATTGTTGCTATATTATACTATGTAATTGATATCTCTTTATGAAATATTTCATATTAATATAGATAACAGTTTTCCCCTTGTTGTGACCGAAGACGACACTCGATGATAATCTGGCCGGGGCATTAATGTCAGCAAATTAACAAAATCCACCAATAATTTATCATTTTACTCTGCTTCCAACTTGACTCACGGCCTTTCCATGTATGCCCATCTCTCTCTCTCTCACTCCCTTCCTCCCTCTCTCTCTCTCTCTCTCTCTCTTGCTCTTGACAAATTTGCCAGCTCAAGTTTTTGTGCAAATCATGCCGAGGCATAGATTTCGAATTCATGTGAAAATCAAGCTGGCCACCGCAAAAACAACCCCTCGTCGTGGTGATAGTTTCATCAGCTGTCCCCATTTCATGCCGTCCACAGCTTCATCCACTTGCTGCTGCAGTGCAGACAGCTAAGTGAGTGTATGAAAGAGAGAGAGAGAGAGAGAGAGAGAGAGGAAAATCAATGAATGATATTTCTTTATGAGGCTCAATTATTTGTTGCGGGGATTTGCTGTGCTTCCTTCGTCCTGTCATCTGGGTGCGTGTCTCATTGTCCTTTTAAATGCTTTGGCAAAATATTTTGGGTATTTTGTGCACTGCCTTTTGTCAGCCCCTGCAGGAGTCGCCAGGAGTCATCAGGAGTCGGCGCCTGCGTTAATAATTTATGAATATTTGTTCATTTATTGTTTTGCATTATTTATGCGTTTATTATTATCCCAGTCAGTTGAAGTCTTCGCTGCCAAAGCCCGGACACAAGGCAGGAGAGAGACGGGCAAAGATTTTGTTTTGATTTTAATTAAATCGACAGACGCACATCGACTTAATTTAAAGTCATTTAGTTGGCCTAATCCCTCGTTTTGGCTTTGCTTTCATAATTGCTGCCAAGTAGCAGCCAAGAAATTCTGATAGCAATTAGTGGTTTATAGTTGGGATTGAGAGGAGTATATGTTAAAGCAGTTCATATGGGTGTTTAGCTGTTTTTATTATAGAAGGATTTATAAGAGATATCATTTTTAAGAATATAATAAAGGGGGGAAGAAGGAATTATGAGGGTGGAAGAGGGAAAGGGAGAGACAGAGGGAGAGTGAGATGATATGGTATGATTGACAGAAGAGACTGATAGGAGAGAGAAAATGGGAGCAATATAGAGAGAAACTAAAATAATACAGACAGAGAGAGAGAGAGAGAGAGAGAGAGAGAGAGATAGAGAGATAGAGAGAGAGAGAGATAGATGGCGCCCAAGAAAGTTAATTTGAGAGCATATATAAAACTTAAAAGTTTTCCCAGCAAAATTGATGAGAATCTCAGAGAAAGGCAGCAGTTATTTTAAATTCAATTTTCTGACCTGAGCTTAAAAAGACATACAGATCAAAATACTATATATAGGGATATACTCATTCACACAGGAATACATGAATCCACTCAAAGATATAAAATATGTATCTATATGATCGTAAGTCGAAAAACAAATTTTCATATTAGGTTGTAAAAGTCTAGCTTATTAAATCCTTGAGAATCACAGAGTAGAATTTGTGGGTGGTTCTTTGTAAATCTTCTTAAAACAGAAAAAAACAATTTTTCAATCAATTTTAGTTTAGAAACTTTTGTGTAGAAATCTTGTTTCAATTTACTAGGAAAAGTCTGCAGGATTTGAGCTTATCTTTCTTACCAATTATATAGTCAGGTAACAGATTATTATACGTATATATATAACTAAGAAGTGCATATATATAGCACAGATGTGTGAATAGCTCTACGTCTGTATATCGATGGCAATCAGAATAATTTGCGTTTACGAACAGGCCCAAAAGCTGATGAATGTGGTGTGAGAGAGAGAGAAAGTCAGACGGGCTTACTCTATGCTAGCGGAATGAGCGTCAATATTTGCCAACAATCCGTACATATGCTCTAATTATGATCCTTTTAGTTGTGGGCAGTGCCTTGCCGCATTATGTTGACATCGATGCCGTGACCTGGACACACACAAACACACACACACATACACACATAGTCGCACACCCCCTTTGAGGCAAGGGCGCTGATCAAACACCGAAGGATAGAAATTTCCTGTTTCTGGTCTATTTCGAATCAACTAATTATGGTAATTTTCCCGGGGAATGTCAACAAATATTTTGTAGCCAGTTATAACAGAGATAGAGGGATAGTATGGCCCCCTGAGAGACGGACTATATAGGTGGTATGTGTATTGTTCGCGAGTCCAAGTGGAGCAGTCAAAACTCTTGACAAACGATGTTTACCCGCTGCTCGTAACCGTATGTACTTGGTGTATATTGCAGTCCGTCGTTGTCCTTGGTAAAAGGAAAAGGGAACACGTAACGCTCGGATTATTTTTAACCAACCCACTGACACTGACACTGGCCACTGGCCACTGGCCACTGTTGTGGGTGTGGACGTGTAAACGTAACTCGAACTGTACCCAATTCGCTTGATTATGTTTGATTTTGGCCGCGCGTCCTTCATGCCCCGCTGCCCTGTAATTTCGCTAGCTGGCCAATAAATCGCCGGTTCAGTTCGGTTCGGTTAACCTGGGCGCGGCGCCAAAGCTGATTATGGCCACAATATTAATTTGTAGGTAATACGAATATAATCGCACTCATTTATCATTTTAATGTATTCGTCGTATTCTTTGCTGTGTCGTCGTCGTCGTCTCCACAGGGCGAGTCAGCGTTGGATATATATGTATATCGTCTAGCACTTAATGCGATTCATATTCTAATCGCTCTAAATTAGTCTCATGACAGACTCTTTCACTTTGGCTGACAATAGCTGTTGCAGGACGTGAGAGCTTTATGTGAAACAAAGAACTGTTTTGAAGCATTCTATAGAGTAATTCCTAGATGAGAAGTAGTTTAAAACCTCTTTATGTAATGGACTATATGGGAGGTGAGCATTGCAGAAGCATGTGAGTAAATGTGAGTGGATGTCCGAAAACTTTGATAACTCTATCAATTCATTATAAAATATTTCTTACTCAAAGCCTCTTTCAAATCATTCTAAAATACTTAGCTCTTGCCTTATATATCTGAAGACCCGTTGATGTCCCATATTATTATTTTAATATTTTTTTTATTATTATTATTTTTATTATTTACAATTTTTCTTTTTAATTTAAACCAGTTTTGTTATTTATTTGTTTTTTAATATTTTATTATTTTTATTATTTTTAATTTTTTATTTTATTTTTTTTTTATATTTTATTATTTTTTTAGATTATTATTATTTTTAATTTTTTTAATCTTAGTTTTATTATTTTATTTTTTTTTTAATATTTTATTATTTTTATTATTTTTTATTTTTATTTCTAGCTCTGTTGTATGTTTTTAAAAATATATTATTATTTTTTGAATTATTATTTTTTCTAATTTTTTATTTTTATGTTTAGACTCGCTTTATTGTTTAATTTTTGTTACTTCATTATTATTTTATTATTTTATAATTTATTTTTAATTTTATTATTTATAATTATACCCTGAACCCATTGAAAATGGGAAAACAGGGTATAATGGTTTTGTTAAAATGTATGTAACAGGCAGAAGGAGGCGTGGCAGACCCCATAAAGTATATATATTCTTGATCAGGGCGACGAACTGAGTTGATTTAGCCCTGTCTGTCTGTCTGTCTGTCTGTCCGTCTGTCCGTCTGTCCGTATGTATGAACGCGTCGATCTCAGAATCTATAAGAGCTAGAGACTTGAAATTTTTTATGTAGGTTCGTGTATAGCACGCGCAGATCGAGTTTGTTTCAAAAATTCGATAACTTTTATCGTTTTAATGTTATCGATTAAAAACGAAATCGAAAACCAGTTATAAATTTATGGCTTGCACATCTTTAAAGCTAGAGACTCCTTATTTTGTATTTAGTATAATATAGAGTTTTTGCAATTTTGATTTTTGTTATATTTTGGATGCCACGCCCCCTTCGCCCTAAATTTGCAAAAAACGTATTTCAAGTGCTAGAGACTTGAGCTTCGGCAACTACACACATATGAATGACATAATTACGCTGTGAAAGTTTGATTAAGACAGTCTATCTACAAAGGAACTTATTCAACAATTAACTTCCCATAATACTGCTCTTACTTCAGCCCGAGCGCAGTCGCTGCGTAAACTGCGCAGTCAGCAGAGCGCTCACTTATGCGTGCGTGCGTATGTGTGTGTGTATGTGTGTGTGCATGTGTTGCTTGTATATATAAATGTTAAATAAGTATAAAATGTTTGGAATATCGGCTCATCGCAGGGTTCAGGGGATCTCCTAGTCGGGTACCACCGACTAGAGCTTTCTTACTTGTTTTTTATTTATATTATTTTATTTTCATTTTCAAAAGTATTCAAATTTAAATTTAAATAAAAAATAAAATATATTTAAATATATTATATATATATTATAAACTAATACGTGTACATACACCCATTTCTTATCAATTTGAAATACTTTCAATTACGAATACCAACTCGCATCAAATTTTTGTAATTGATTTGAAAGTCATGCCCGACTCAATTTCGCGAAAAGTGATTGATTCGCAATTGCAATTGCAAAAAAAAAATTTACAAAAAACATCAATCAATGCGATTTTTGACTAGGTCACGTGCCATGATATATGATATAGCTCAGATGTGCAGAAAAATAAAAATTTACATTTAATTATTTTAAATTTCAATTATCAAATTGAAAGTGAAACTGAAATTGGAGCTGTTGGAGTAACTAATTTCAGTTAATTTTTGAATATATTTTTTTACTTTTAACAAAACCTTTCTTTATTTTCTTTTTCTTTTTTAATTTCAAACACAATTTGTCAGATGAGAAAAGGAACTTAAGTTGAGTAGTTGAAGAGTTGAGGTTGGAGCAGGGTCCAGTCAATGCGTGGGCTTTTCCCAGTTGCGTGTGAATTAATCATGGCCGCAATTTAAGTTAAAAAATGCGAAAAGTACACTCAAAAAGCGGGCTCAATTTGTATAAGGCGCGGCGAAAGGGTTGTCACACGCCACACAGCGACAACACGAAAAGGTCCTGTCGCAGAAGGTGTCAGTGTCACAGCTCATTTGGCATTCACGACATGCGCCTCTTGCCAATTTCATTTAGCGGCATCATTTCTTCTCTCGTGCCTCTGTCACTTTCTGTTTTTTTTTTTTTGTTTTTTGCCTCTTCTACTATCAGAGTAATGGAAAAAAAACAAGATAAATGATTTAAAACTCAACTTTTCATTTCGCATATTAGCAGAAACGTGAGCCACATTCCTGGCCCGACTGTCGTGACCAATAACTATTTAACCCTCGTCCTCGTCCTCGACCAGTTCTGTAATTGTTTCCTATTAACGAGCCTCGATTTGTTCCGTCGACCTCACAGTGACTTTTACACATTTGTTTGATCAAAATATATGTATATCACACTCGTATGAATGCCAACGCCTCGCGTCCCCTCCCCGCCCTTGCCCTTGCCCTCAGCCAAAGCTCCCCCTCCAGTTGCTTGTTCCTACCACTTTGTGGACATATGTTGCTTTCATTCGAATGATATACGAGTGTATGTGAGTGTGTGTGTGTGTGTATGTGTGTGTGTACTGCCTGCAGCCTGATTATGGTGGCCAGAGCATAAGCGACGAACCATAAAGTGGTTGCTATCACGGGCTTTACTTCTGCTTATTCTACTTATTCATTGTTCTAAGTATTTGTTTAGCTTTGAAATGCCAGCCAAAAACAGAAATCAGAAATCAACAGATATATTTAATTAGAATTGTGGTTATTTCAAAACATATACTTCTCAAAATATGTTCGAATTATTGTAGAATATGTGCATATATATAGATATTATATATATACTGAGCACTGCTTAAGCTCCAATACAAATTTGTTTTACTTCTCATTTGGGTTTCAGTCTATGTCATAAAGATTTGTCTTGGTTTTATATTGTTTAAGCAACTTTGCTTGGCTGTGAAAGCAAAATCTAATATATATATATATCTAATATAAATATATCTAATATATATATATCTACTATATATATATCTAATATATATTTTACAATGTCTTTATTCAGTAAGTGAGCGCAGAGTAATCGCAGTAAGCACACATAGGAAGAGAGAGCAGAGGGAGAACGAGCACAGGGAGAGCGACATTGCCGCTCTTACAACTACAACTTCAAATGCTGCTCTTGCAAATGATTACTTATTACTATATATTTTGGAATGTAATATTCATTTTAGAGTACCTTGCAGAGCTGTCGATGCACGAGCATCTGCACTAAACTAATTAGTTTCTCTATCACTCGAACTACGAGCACCGGCTAAGCAAGATCGAGCTGCAGCGCCGTGAGAACGAACATGCATGTTAAAGGAGAGCAAAACGGAACCAAATAAGCATAATCTCTTTACGAAGTATAAAATCTCTTAGTATAAAGATATAGTAGAATCTCTCTTAATATTGCCGAATTGCCGAATTGCTGCTCTTAGTTTAGATGCTAAATGAAGCGCTTGAGTAAAGTGCTGATTGCTGAGCCCAACGTATGGTATGTCACTATAGTAGGATTTTGCTTTGGCTCGGAATAGAATCCTCATAAAGAGTTATTTTAGAATTACTTGAAATAAGCTTAATAGAGAGCAAAGGCAGGCAAACAGTGCAGCTCTCAAATGGAGGTAATAGAGGCTCTCTTTTCATATATTTTGTATAGTTACCTAATGAGTTTTTGCTGCGAGTAGGCGGATCTGCTCAGCTTCCGCCTACACTTAGCTATTCCAGCTGTTAAGCCAAAAGATCTGCTCAAACTACTCCCAAGTAGCTCTGTCCTTACTCAGACTTAGCTTGCTTCACAGCACCTCCACTCTTGAGGCATCCCCTGCCTGGGAGTATTCCTTCTCAATCATAAACATAAATTGTGTGATGTAATAAATAAAAGTTACAGCATTCAATAGGTAAACTATGTATAATGATGTATGTCTCTCTCCTCTCTCTCTCTCTCTCTCTCTGCGTTGTCTGTTATATGAATTATAAAAATCTCCCCTTGAGTTAAATAGTTTGGGCAAATAAAAATTGAATTCCCGCATTGTTTTATTCTCTCTGTTGTTGTCGTTGTGGGACGTGTGTCGTTAAGTGTTTTCATTAGGCAATTTATGGAATATTTACCGTACCAATAATAAAACAGCGGCATTTCGTCTTAATTAAGTGCTTAGCCCGGCCAAGACTTACGTAAGTCTAAGTATATATTGTGACACCGACACGTGCGTGCACCCAAAAAACTAGAAGTCTAAACAATAATAGAGAGAGAGAGAGAGAGAGGGGGGAGCTTGGGAATGATAGAAAGATAATGTGACAATCGGTCGACTGTCATTGGGAAGTCAATAAGGGGATGTCAGCACCGGCATCATATACTGAATCGACTGAAACAATACAAATATCGCGCTGATGACTTAATTGATTAAATGAATGAATAAAAAACGTTGCCACCACCACCAGCACCATCCCATCTGGCCAGGCCCTGGGAATAGCTGGCCCCTAGCCGAACTCAAGGTGAGACCCGAATCTGCAAAAGGCGTGCCGGGGCGTTCCACAATCAGACAAGCAAACAATCAAGCAACATTTTCCCACTTCACAGTCCTTCAGCAAGGAGGCAATCACACTTATGGATGGGTGGTATCTATCTATCTATCTATATGATATCTGGTTACAGTTATGCTGGTAAAAAAAGAGGATTAAAACGATTATTGTGTGAACTAAAAGATGAGTCGAGTGAAATGGATGTTATAAGATAGTTATTGGATCATAATATTATTTATAAAATTTACTGTTTAATAATAATAAATGATAAGAATAATCCATATATATAGATAGAAAGATATTTTCTAATATTTTAGTTATAAATAATTATCAAATTTGAAAATTTTATAGTTAGTTCTTAAATTTCTAAAAAAGTTTTGCTATATTTAACTATATCAAAATGTAAGTATATATAATTTAATGCATAATAAATTGTAAATAATTATAAAATTTAATATTATTAATTTATAATAAATTTAAAAAATCTACTATGACTTAATCTAGCTAGGACTTGTATCTATAATCTTAGGAAAAAAATCATTTCAAGTAATTGTGCGACATAAATTAAATTCCAGTTTTAGGCAGGGAACTCAAGCTAAGGCAGGGCTGCTGATGGAATGGAATGTTGTGTGGGGTGTGGGGTCGGGCCGAGCGTTTTCTGGTTTTCAATTAAAAGTTTTGCAGGTGCGTAAATTTTGAAGTAATTCGGCTCGCTCGCCACAGAGGAACCCACTTTGAAGTGACTTGCGATTTATGGCCGAGGGAGCCTAGGGAGCTCCAGTGGGGGGCCCAGTTTTATATGCTTACCACAATAAAGTGCCAGCCATGGCAAGGCTATTTGTGCATAGAATTGGAAATCTGTGTACGAACAACAAGAAACGTGTGTAAAAGTGCAATTGCTGCTGCTGTTCGAATTTTCAATTTTAATTTCAATTGCCATGCGCCATGTAAGAGCTGTGCACATGGCCCCTCGTCTAGGCATAATTCTTAATGTTTTGCTTTCAATTTGCTAAGACTACTTAGGCAAGTCGTATGCAAAATCAATTTGCATATCCTCTCCCTACTCCCTTTACCTGTCTCATGACTCTTGACTCGTTGCATGTTTGCATTGCCCCAAAGATGTGCCACACACACACACACACGCACACACACTCTGGCATAAACATGTTGCAAACAAATGCAGTTATTTACAAGAGTTGACAATTTTGCTTCAATTACATCAGACATTCTCGTAGGCGCAACATTCCCTCAGGTTGACCACAATTTGTAGTAGTGAATATTGCAAAATCTTAAGTCGTTTTATCCTGCAAACGAACTGTGTAAGGGGAGTATGTGCTATGTGAGTTTTAGTTATAGAACTACTGCTTTAGTAGCTAAAATTCATATGTTAGATACAATAGTAGTAATAGGAATATGAGCAAAAAGAACAATAGAATAAGTATGATAAATAGTAGTAGAAACAGTAATAGTAGTATACTTACAGTAAGCAGTAATAGTAGCGTACAAAAAGAATAATAGAATAAGTATGATAAATAGTAGTAGAAACAGTAATAGTAGTATACTTACAAGTAGTACTATATGCAACAAGGTAACATAAGTGGTAAAAGTATTAATAGCAGTAGGAATATTATGTACGAATAGTAGTAGAAGTAATTGTAAGTAATTGTAAGTGTAATAATTGCTGAATAGTAGGAAAAGTAGTAATGTAGTACTTATAGTAGTATAGACTTAAATGATAGTAATAAAAGTAGTGAAAGTAGTAGTAATTGTAGTAATAGTAGTAAAAGTAATATGTATTTTTAAGGATAGTAAGCATAATCAAAGTAGAAGTAATAATATTTGTAAGAAAAACAAGGAGTTGTCCCAAAATAGTAGCAGCTTTACAAATAGTAGTAGAACCCACAACTCCAGCTAGTTGTTGTTGAAGAACTATTGGTAATAGTGGAAACAATGGTTGTAAAAGACTTATAAAACTTTTCTGTATCTGTACTGTATCCCAGTATCTTACTTAGAATACAGGGTATTATCCAGTCGTATACTCCATTCAACATACTTGCAACTTGTTTGCCTGGCTATTTGTCTATGATCCACAAATCAAATGCAGCTGATTTTATTAGAAAACATTTTGTTTGCCCATTGACTAATTGCATTGTTGTTATCTAAAGTAATTGACTAAAGATTTCCAATTGCTTCAAGATTGTGATATTTATATGATATGATATATATAAAATACTCAATAAATACTAAAATAATTGTGGAATATCAATTGGAAAACTCCATTCGTTCGCTTAGATCTGCTTGTAGGCGTTGAGTGCTGAATCCCTTAATGCCATTAATAGCATTTCCATTGCGGATAATTACGAAGGGGGGGGCGGGGTTTCGTCTACAATTAGAGCTCTGGCTTGGCTTATTCACGCCTTTAAATTTGCATTTACCCCACACACACACACACACAACACAAACCCCAAAGTCGAGGCACATTTGAGGGAGCACTCAACTCAGTCCAACAATTTTTCGGTACAGCTTCCATGTAAATCATGATGCCAGAGCAGTTGACAGCACACAGTTGTGTGTGTGTGTGTGCGAGTGTGTGTCTGTGTGTGTCTCTGTGTGTGTGTGAGGTAAGTCGAAGAGTTGTTCGCTTAGGAAGATTCGTCAGATTCGCATAATTAATTGCAAAGCCTGGGGAGCGCTTCATGCAGCTTACAGGCCAAGTACAAGCGCCAACCTGGCCTTAGCCGTGCTCTGGAATTTTGATTGTGTGTTGTACGCATATAGGGGGCTATATAGGGGAGAGGGAGAGAGAGAGAGAGAGAGGACAGGGGCGGGGGCGGCGGTGTCTATGGCATTGATATGGCAGCCCAGCATGGGTGTGTGCTTGTAGCGATTTGTGAACGTAATCAGGTGGGAACTAAGGTGGGAATGGGGGGATGGGAGGATGGCAGCCATAGCAGCAGCCCCTGCGCACCTTCAACCCTTCGATACCCCTTCATCCCCCCACCTCGTAAACACCTTTCGCTCGTGGCTGGCATTTGGATGGCATAAAATTAATTGCTTTTGTCATTATACGGAATCTTGAGGACGCCTCGTTTCTAATTTAATGTAGTGAGTGCACTGCTCCAAGGTGTTCGCCAGACAGCCTGCAGTCCTCTGTGCTCTGTCGGCTGTCGTCTGTCGCTTGTTGTTGATTTGTGATTTATGAAGATTAATTTATTGCTAAATAGTTGAGCATAATTTATTTAACATTGATTTCAACTTGGATTAGTTTAACAGCCGTCGTGCACCTGAAGTCCTTTAAACGGCTGTCAGTGGTGTATGTTGGCTGTAAGCCTTTGGGCTTAAAAACTTAGAGTCTTTGTTATTGAAAAGTCTATCTATGGGTAATAGATTAGATATTAGATAAATAGATAGTGGATAGATATTCTTAGATATTAGATTGAGACTCGAACTAGTAACTGTTTAAAATTTCAGCTGATTATGAATATGATTAATAAAATCATTTCAGAACTATTATTTTTACTCAAGAGCAATATTTTGCTGCAAGTTTGAGTTTTGTAGAACAAATAGTTTTCTATTAAGATCTATAAAGATCAAAGTTTTATTTATATTCTCATCCTAGGCTTAAAAGAGAATTACATCTAGATATATGCCTCAGTTCAGCAAGTAGTTGTCTTTCAGGGTTGGGGTTATCTGTACTCGTTTAAGGGTTGTTTTCACATAGACACACACAGATAACAACTCCTTTGCCTTTCCAGTTATCGAGGACCATAAACACTTGACAATATGACATGGGATTTGGTGGCAGTGGCTCTCAGGCCAGCCGCTAATTTAAGGAAACTCGGGAAGTCCAAAAAGTGTTTTGGACCCACTTAATGGTTTGTTTTCGGTTGACAGGCTCTCGGCACTTAACATTTGTTTAGCTTGCGGTTAGACAGAAGGCAACAGCGAGAGCTGAAACTGAGGCTGAGGGCGGACAGTAACAACTAATTTAAAGCAATTATGTAAAAAGTTTTTGGCAATTGTCGCCGGAGCATTTAAAGTTTTGCCAGCCGCAAAGTGTTTGTGCGTTTATAGTTTTAATTAAATTTACCAAATTATGACAGCAAATTCACTTAGAGCGAAAAACACATTTGAGTTTATATTTAATTGTGTAGAGAGGATAACTGCTTAAGAGGGAGGCTGGGAGACGGCAGTCAGCCGGGCAGTTGGGCGTTCGGGCACTTAGGCAATTCCCTTTGCGTATGTTCATAAATCTCATCGGCATTTAGCTGAGATCAGGCGCTGCACTTGCTCTCAAAAGTAATAACTAATCATAAACATACTTAAAAAAGAACACGAAGAGAAAATCTTTGCAATCATTTCATGGGAATCGTTGCAGTTTCATTTTTGCCTTTTCAGCTGCGCCACGTGGCCGACGACGCACTCTGATTAGCCCAGCCCCTGGTCACTCCCATTGCTGTTTCATGCCAGTTATGAACAGATCAACCCCTGCACCACCAGCACCAGCAGCACCACCAACTGCCAACTGGCTGCATCAATATCCGATTGCACATGACCAAGGAGTCGCTGGAGTTCCACTTGACGCGTGCGGATTGTGGGAAACTTTTCGAGTGTCAAATTTTTATGACTTTGTTTGATTTCTGGCTGGCGTAACGCCGTTAATGGAAGGCACTTGTTCAACCCGTCGAAAATTAACGAGATTTGTGCTATGGCAGTATGCACTGTCATATGGGAAATATATATATTCTCTATATATCTAATATCTAAAGAAGTAAATGACAGCAAAAAGGCTTTAAGTTCTCATTAGATAAGTGAAGAATGATAGTCAGATCTTGTTTTCTAGATTAGTAGTATAGTGCTAGATAGAATAGTAGATAGAGAGTAGAGTTTATTATGGTATTACAGTATAAAAACCTTGGATCTTAACTATATAGGTAGCTACAGTCACTCCTACTTTTAAAAACAAATAAAATTATAAATAATTTATGAGTTTTGTTATTGTTGTTGTTTATAGCCATTTCTCAGTGCGCTCCTCAATTAGCCAACTGCGCAAGCTGCAAAATTGAATTTGAAATTCAATGCGATGTGGCAGGCCAACATGGACTTGCGGCTCATGGCAAATTGTGGACATTTGTGCTAATATGAGAAGATTTGTGCTGAAGTGTGGTTCATAATCTCATTGGATGCCTCATATTTCAGCATTGTGGCAACACTTTCAATTGGAAACCGAAGTAAATCAGAAAGTAAGTGGGAATTGAGTGGGGCGAGCTATTGTGAGCGAGATTCAAACAAATAGAACCAAACTCTGATTGCTCAGCAATGGGCAAATGTGATTTATGCGACTCGCTTTATGTAAAAATGTCAGCAGCAATTCGAGCAGTCGAGGCACAAATTAACTTCAATGGCTGGATGGCTGGCTGGCTGGCTGGCTGGCTGGATGAGTGGCTGGCCAGGATCTGGTACTGAGAGTCGAGAAAGTCGAGACGTGTCCCGTAATTCAATATCTGAGCGTAGGCTGTGCCACTGTCGCTGGCGCAGAGGTCACATTTGGCTGCCTGCCTGGTAAGTATTCCCCCGAGGAGCCGAGTAATTTTCTACCCTTGGCACTAAGCATTATTGTGCATTAGAGGACTAATAAACAGGTTCGCAGCAGTGCCCATGCCCGCACCCATACACTCATCCTCCACATGCTCTCTTCACTCTGACTGTCTTCTTTTATTCATAGTTTTGCCAGGCTCCAGCTTTTATCTACTACGTGATTTACGGCAATAACTCATCGGACGCAAGACGCAAATCAAGAGACAAATAAATCACGAACACAAAATTAATTCACTTTTTTAATTAAAGCCACGAAATATATAGCGTCTAGTTGAGCCAAATGACCTGACATAAGTTTTAGAAAGTATTCTAGGGAGTCTAGAAAATTAAAAAATATTTAATGATGCGTGATTTAAAATAATTTCATTAAATATTCTAAGTTATATTATACATATTAATATGTAGAATTATTTATTTAAAATTTTTATTTTTTTTTTTATATTAGAATTAGAATTTTAAGTCTTTTTATAAATATTTTTAAATATAAAAAATATTTATATAAAATATATGATTATATTTTTAATCTAATATTAAAAGCTAAAGAGACAAACATTTATTTAAAAAAAATTTTTATTGCTATAAAAATTTGTATTAAAACTTTCAAATCTGTTTAATGAATATTTGTATATATAAACATATATTTTTGATCAAATATTCAAAATTTTATAAATGTAAAAGTATTTCTTTTTAGATTTGTATTAAAATTTAATAAATGTTTGGTAATTCCATATTTTATAGGCAAATAAGTAAGATAGAAAAGATTTATATATATATATTTTTTTAGATATCTTGTAGTATATAGTATTTTTAATATACACAGGAGGTTGGGTTTACCCTTGAGTCATATTATAATTTTGATTATTGACTTAAGGAGGTACGACATATACAGGCCAGAACCAAGTGTAACCAACTTCTGACCGTTGCCGTAGCTATATACTGTACTATAATATATTAGAGTGAATTATAATATAGTATATATATATATATTTTATAGTCTAGTTTAATACATTTTTAAAATAAAGTAATTCTATTTACCTTTTCATTTAAAAAAAGGTATTCAAAAATATTCTCAAAAAGTACTTGATCCACTGTTCTGTGTGCTACATAATAAATAAATATTGCGGGTTTAAAATCAATTTTGTGATTCAGTAAAAGGCGGAAGGGAGACAGACCCCTTCTCTCCTTCTCCCTTGCAGAGGCAGCGTAATGCCGACTTATGACACCAAAATATTTAACTGCTCAATTTTTCGGGCGCTGCGCTTTCCGCTGCCAGCTGATGAGGGGCATTGAGGAGGGGTGCGGGCGTCATAACAAGGGGTTACACTTGAATTAGTCCAGTGGGATTGCTGTGCTCGGAGGGCGTTTGTTTGTTTGGCAATTGGAAGCGGAACGGGCCGCAGTCAGCGGCACTTTGTTCCTTGTGTAATCACGCAGCAGGACTTCGCATCCGTTGCGTATTGGCAACAGTATTGCAACAATTGAGACGTTCAATTGGCAACAACCACCCAGTCGGGCAGTCAGACAGTCAGACAGTCACCCAGTCATCGAGCCACCCAACCACCGTAACAACAACCACCGCGAGTCGTTGACACTTTGTCTCTGTCCGCACGCTGGGCGTGCGATTAGTTTGGGAAGCTGCCTGCTGTTGCGCATCCGTAAATTACTATTGTGGTTCGATGTGGTTACAGAGCAAATAGGGTGGGTGTGGGTGAACGTCGCGACGGTCAGGGCTAGTGGCTCAGACCAAATCTATCCAGTTGTGCGTGTTGTTCTTTACTTTGCTTGCACTTGAAATTGTCAGCAGGTGCAGCGTGTGCACTGAAATAATACCAACACAAAGACAAACACAAACAGATACAGATACATGGATACATGGATACAAAGATACTCTGTTATAGATACAGTTTTATTTGCGAGTGAAATCATGCCGATTGCCATGGAGGTCATGATGCCTTTATGTTTGGACCATTAACAAGCATTTCGTCGACTGTTTGTGCAATAAAAATGCAATTGTCATTAAGTGCCGGGAATATGTCACAACTGCGACGCTTCTGCCGAACTGCCAGCCAGAGAGACAATAAAATTTGGCAGGGATCTGCCAGACTAACACTCGGCTTGTGCGCCGGTCAAGAGCATCGATAATCATGAATAAATAGTAGCGATGCCATTGACTTTCAGCAAATACATACGAATAGCATTTGTAAGACTGAAATCAAGCTGGAAAATTGGGAAAAAAATTATTTTTCTTAAGTCAAAAATAAAAGAAGTTTAAATTATTTAAGGGGAATATATATGATTTATACGAAGCTAATATTAAATTTTTATTTAAAATAAATATATAATTTATAGTTTAGAAATAACAAGCATTAAAAAAATTAATAAATAAGTATTATGAATAAAAATAAAGAAAATAATTAATTTATGAAAAAATTTAACAGAATAAAAAAGTATAAAATACTAAAGGAAATTTATATATTTATAATATATTGTAAAAAAAACTACAGCAAAAAAAAATATAGCACAAATTATAATAATATACTAAAATAATACTAATACTACGTAATACTAAAATATGGAAAAATTAAATTAATTTTAATAATTTTTATTAAAAAACACAGTTTTCCAATATCAATTTCCAGATATCATTATTTTCATATTTTCTTATTGAGAACTTTTCAGCGATCAATGTAATTTCTTGAACAAAGAACGAGTTAATTCAGTCTCGCTTCATAATCTGCTCGGTTCTCATGATCTTTTGTCTGCTATTACACATTTAAGATACCTTGGAAAACAATTTGGGATTATTAACAGTTATATTCACAATGAAATGTAATTAAGATCCATTGTCTTATCTGCGGCTACGACTACCCCTGGATCGCGCTGCCAGCAGAACTTGGCCTGAAACTGAAAGGGTGTAAAGTTGTTGAAAAATCTTGAGTCATGTCTCGCTCTCTCTCTCTGCAAATGATCTTCATGTCTGGGCGCCATAATGATGGCGGCAATAAATTCGCATTAAGAACTTGGGATGTACGAGAATATCCAGATGTTGCGCCCATTACACGATCTTTGACAACGACTTTAAAGCCCCGAGGCGGACCCTAAATCATGTGAGTTGCGTGTCGAGGTTCCGCAACGAACAACGCGACGATCCTGCGGGGCTAACCCCAAACCCCGTCGAAGGTAGCTACGCTAATTGCGCTTAATTCAGTCAAAGAGCCCGCATGGCCTCATGTTTTATGGCACAACACTCGTAAAACATAGTTGCGATCCAATAATTTAGATCTTGCATGAAGTCGAAGATCAGTTGAACGGACGGAAGTTGCTGATTTCTGTTCAATTTGTGACTGGGCATCGTTTAAAGATTGATTGATCAATGTTTTACGATCACCTACGCCCCCGGTCAACGACTCTTTGGGCTTTGCTTTGGCCGTTCGGCAAAACGTTTGTCGATCAAATCGCAGGATGTTATCGATCATTGCATAAATTAATGTTCGATTTGCTTGGCTTTCCACATAGTTTATTGCCAACGACTGTGGTAATTGCGGGTAATGAGTTGCGCCCAGACTCTCTCTCTTTACTGATTCCGCTGACATATGCATAAATCTATCAATACCACAAAAATGCTGCTGGTTCAAACATGCATGAGTTGGGTGCACAGCTCAAGACTTTCCCAGACGAAAGACTCAAAATGTCATATGAATAACAAAGGCAAAAGTGGCAGAGAGTCGAGCGTGAGAGACTATCCAAATACCCTGTTATCGAGTTAACTCTAAGAAATCAACAGAATGGATCAATTCTTATATATATATCTTACTTCCTATACCAATTTCATTTTTACAGGGTATCTAAAAACTTTCGTACACGTGTTCCCAGGTAGACAAATATTTTTTATTGATGAAATTGGTTTCGCTTCAACTCCATTTGCAAAGTAGACAAGTTGCCAAGCAAATTGCAGACCTGGGAATTTGCACAAGTGAATATATCTACACACACACATACACCCGCACACACACACACACACACACACACACACACACACACTTGTAAGAGCTTCTTCATTCAGCATTCAGCATTATTATTTTTTATTGTCAAATTTTGTTTAGAACGAGTGGGACACGATGCCGGCATTTACCCTTGTCTCGTACGTGATATCGGATACCCGTGGACGGACACTTCAGGGAATACGACGTATACGAGAGCCGTACGTATCCGTATACGGCTCTCTTCTACTTATGACTCTTTAATCATGTGGAGTTTGCATATTTGCAAAGCGTAGTCAACATTGGACATTTTCATTTATTCTATCAAACAATTTCTTTCGACTGCACTGTCACAGGCCGAGAACAAAGGAATTGGCAGCAGAGCGGGCAGGTGTCATGAGTACAAAGAGAGAAGTCGTGCTCATACATTTTTAACTCTTTCATTGACAGTTCGACTTGCGCTTCATATCAAAGCCAAATTCCTATATTGATAATTGCTGTTTGGGGGCATTTCTTCGACACACAGGTCAAATAAAGTATGAATATTAAAAGAAAAACTTGCCATTTGGTGAGGCGGAAAAGTGTCCTAACTTGATGGGAATATGGGAGAAGGCATAGAGATAAAAATAAAATATAAATTTATATTTTATTTATATAATTATATTTAAATATACAACTAATAAATGTTTATATTTAATAATATATATACGAATATATATAAAATATAATTCTAGAGACTGGGAAATATTTTTTTTCTGTATTCAATCAAATATATAATATAATATATAGTTGTAGTTAATGAAATAAACTCTAAATGATTATAAAATAAATAATAACATAAACATTATAAGCATATTAATGATATAAATACTAAAGTATTTCTGGACTCTGGCTGGATCGATAAAATCCGCTTAATATTGTATTTATTTATTAAAAATTCAAAATCATCTCAAGTTTCAAGAAAATTTTAAATTACATTAACTTAAACTATTATAAAATTGTCCAGCCTACAAGGAGATTCTCTTTCAGCACCAAGTATTTTTGTCAATATTTTATTTGTATTTTAACAAAAAAAGAAAACAAATTAAAAGAGTGTTTTTTATGTAAAATATTATACAAATTTAATTTAAGAAAAATATTTACATAGAAAGAAGTAACTAAGAAGAGCGAAAACAAAAAAAAAAAGACAATGTAAATTTATAATGTAAAAATCCAATTATTTTTCATGACTAAAAAACATTTTTTTTTGTGTATTTTTATTTATCAAAAAATAAAGTAAATAAATTTAAAAAAGCAATTTTTGTATTATTAACTAATTATTAATTTTGTATTTAATAATATTACAAAATTTATTTTGATATTTTATTATTTATTTTTCATCTATTTTGGATCTGAAAAAGAATTAAATATAACATATTTTTTCCCACAGCTCCAGGCCTTTTAAAGTCCCTGCCCATCCGTAGCCCAATATAAAGTAAAAAGATTGCTAATATTTAGTTTTAATTGCTTAATAAATTTAATTTATTGGAAAACATAAAAATACTTAAAATGTATGTTAGATTTTTACGTTGATTTTTTTTTTGTGATTTTCTTTTCTTTTCTTTATTTTTTGAACATTAAAATGAAAATATATTTATTTAGCATTTATATTTTTTTTACATACATACACACATATGCATAAATAAGTTAAAAATTTATTAATTAGACTAAATTCATTGGAATGATATAATATCAAAATATTTGCATAGTACAGCGTTTAAAATTTCACAACTATCTAGAAGCGAAAATGTGGAACATTTTTATTAATTATTATTATTAATATTTGGTTTTCTTGTTTTAAATGTTTTTCTTAATTTTCTTTTTTTAAAATTACATTTTACAGTTAGTACACGCACGATTCATGGCTTCGATTTTGATTTTGATTTTGGCGCCGTTTAGCATTAAATTTTTACTTTTTATATATTCAATGTGTAGCAGCTAAGAAGATATACATTCATATATATATATATATATATATATTTCTATAATCGTTAAATTCCATGTATTTTAATCCAAGTACAATCACACACATACAGACAAACATATCGAATATGCATATATATTTATATATATATATAATTTACAAAAAACAATTGAAATTTCTTTTTAACTTTTGTGTGCTGAGAGAAGGTGAGAGAGAGAGAGATAGAGAGATAGAGAGTTTAAGTTATTTGGTTTAACTGTTCTTTGGTATATAGTTTATTATGGTATGTGGTATGTAACTATTTATTTTCTTCATTTTCTATTATTTTCTTATTTTTTTTGGCAACAAGGGAAATTTCTGCTCGGTTGCTTGCGGCTTAAACTATTCAAATTTCATTAACGGCAAATGGAAATGCCAGCTATTGCACAATGATTCCGGCTGGTTGGAACTGGAACTGGAACTGGTACTGGCACTGGAACTGGAACTGGAACTGGCACTGTTTGCTGTTATGCCAGCAGCGATACCTTCTGGCAGTTCATCGAGTTAACCGGAGCACCATTCACGCTCGTCGGTCCCGTCGCCTGCGCTGGCGCTTGCAGGCCGATGCTCTGTCCCGGCGCTGCGTTTAGTTCGGCAGCAGCTGCAGCCGCTGCGGCGGCTGACATGAAGTCCACCTTGCCCAGGTGCACGCGCAGATCCGTGTGCTGGGTCTCCTTGTGCCGGCGCAGATCCACCTTGCGTTGGAAGGACTTGTGGCAGAGCTTGCAGGAGAAGGGCTTGTAGCCCGTATGCTTGCGGGAGTGGGTGATCAGGTTGGAGCTCTGGCTGAACGCCTTGCCGCACACCTGGCACTTGTGCGGTTTCTCACCTGCAATAAAAATGAAAGAAAGAGAGAGAGAGAGAGAGTGTGTGTTAGTGAGTGTAAACTAAAATCGATAGGCGATTTTGCATTTGTGCATTTCGCATGCACAGCCAAGCAAGCAGTGCGCGCCATTTTAGGCAGCTTTGCTTTCATGACCAAGCCCAACCCCAGTCCAACCCCCACGCAACCCCCATAAAGTCTGTGTGGCGAGACAACCCCCACAGCACACAGCCTCAGCATTCTGTAAGTCTTCTTCGTCAGCAATGGCGTCGACATTGCCGAAAAACCACAGCGACAAGTCGCCCCCAGCACCACTCCCCTCCCCGCCCCTGCCTCTGCCTCTGCCTCTGTCTCTGCTACACACACATTGAGTTTTTAAATTTCTACTTTTTGGTTCATCTGTGTGGTGTTTTGTGGTTTTGTAGCACTTAAAGCCAGCAACCACATAAAAATCCACAAAATTTCTATGAAAACTTTTTTTTTAAAGCACTTTTTACATCAATTTTGCTTTTCTGCTTCTTCTTCAACTTTTTCTTCTTCTTCTTTTTTATGGTCATTTCGAGCGCATTTTCATACTGTTTAATTTTTCATTAGAGATTTCCGGCTGGCCCACCCTAATTGAAGTTCGCATTTGTGTCTTGCCGGCGCCAAGTGCTATCAAAATTTCATTTCAGATTTGATTCGCAGTTAAGAACTGGCTTTATATGCTATGGAAATCTAATCAGTTTATGTTTTTTAGGTGCATATTAAATATTTTAATTTCTGATTAGGTATTTTTAAATGCTTAAGAAATTATTAAAAAATATTTGTAAAGATTTTTAAATATTTAAGAGGGTTTTAAAATAATTCAAATATTTTAGAATTTTTTTTTGAATATTTATGAATTTACATTGATAAATGTTTAAGTGATATTGATAATTATTTTAGAAAATTTTTAAATAATTTATTTATTCTCGAAAAACTTTTAAATAAATATATTGTTGAATATTACATCAAGTTTGTTCTGGAAATTTTCAGTTAAAAAGTTTTCTTTACATAAACAATATATGGAATTAAGCTTCATTTCCGCCTTAGAAAATTAAAAGTTGTTTGCTTTTCTCTCAGTGTATCTACATACATATGTATATATAGAGTGTAGTTGATCGTTCTTTGGAAATCAGTACCTAAAGCAAACAAATTGTATACTAGTATATATATATATACTATATACAAATATATATATATATAGCAATCTAAACAGTTTGTCTATTTTTTATGATCTTTCCATTGGAAGCTCACAAATATTGTGTGCGCTTATCTTGGCCAGCAGAGATAATGTCATAGACAGCGATATATGCCCATGCTCCATAGACCCCCCACACACACACATACACATACACACATACACTTATATATAGACACTTTGGCTACAAAATGTTAACTTGAGTTTGAAATTTGCCAGGGAATATATGAATGAGGGGCATGCGAAAAGCTGTAGAGGGAACAATGTATATATAAAGTAAACACACACACTCACACACAGACATAAAATAACAATGAAACTCACACACACACACACATAGAAGGCACTTTCATATACCAAAGTATATATGTACACATACATATATACATATATATATATATATATGAACATAGTCTCTGTAAGTATATAATGGAATTGCAGCGACGTGATTCTGAAACATTCGACCGTTGGGATGTGCTCTGATTCAACTTTAGCTCCCGCGGCAGGAGTCGTCGTCGTTGTGCTTAAGGAGCAGCTGTAGCAACGTGGAGGCGTGGCAGGCGTGGCAGGCGCAGCTGTAGCAGTAAAAAAAAAATTGAGTAGTCATGCTGTAGTAGCTCTCGGCTCGAACGACTGCCACGACTAGCTCGAGTGCTCGTCCTTGCGGAGCATGTACTGCGTGGCAGGCACAGCTACTGCGCTGGCTGAAGGGTTTCTCGTTCTGCTCGAGCTGCTGCTGTTGCTGCTGTTGCTACTGCTCGGGGCACGTTCGTGCACTATCGGCACAAATAACGTCACGTAGTCGCAGAGATTATAGAGCAGCTTTTATTATTTATCACAGCAAACGAGCGACGAACACTAACGAGACCCAAATCCAAATCCCGTCGGCCGTCGGCCGTTGGCAGTTGGCAGCTGGCAAAGTGGGCGCTGCTCTTGCTCTCAGAGCAAGCTAAAGCATAGCAGGGGGAGGGGAGGGGAGGGGTATTGCAGGGTATCTCTGGTTAGCTGCCTGGCTGCTCTAACTAACACGCCAAGCTGTGGGGGGGCTAGCTGTATGTATGTATATGTACCCTCTGAGAGAGAGGGCAGCTGGGGCTTGGAGTGTTTTTTTTTTTGGGGGGGAGTCGGGGTTTTTGTATGTACAGATTTCAAGGATTTTTATTGCATCACATTGTGGAAATTCTTTTAAATCTTTGCTTGCTTCTGCGCTGCTTTTTCTTTTACTCTTCTAATATTTTACGTCTGTCTAACTGTCTTGGTGTGCGTGTGCGTGTGTATCTCTGTGTGTGTGTGTGTGTGTGTGTGTCTTAGCAGCACACTCGGCAAATCCTTTCAATTCAACACGTTTTATATTTCGCTTTGCTTTGCTCTTTTCACATTTCATGTTTCTTTTCTTCAACTCTCATAACAAAATAACGCATACGCAGCGTTGCCCCGAAAAGGAGAACAAAAAAAACAAACAAAAATGCAAATAAAATTATTTTTAGCTTTAAACGCAACACATAGAATCAGAATTTAATATTCTTGGTATGCGTTGAGATTTGATTTCACTGCTTTTATTTTGTTTTTATGGTAGACAAAAGAGATTGTGGGAGTGTGTGGACAGATAATCAATGAGATAATCAAGTGCAAAGAAGTAAAGGCTTAATTGAAAGTTTTTTATGTACTAGACTTTTTTTTAGAGAAATTGATTTATATATTGTTGAGCTCTTTGACCTCAAAGCTTTCGTTAGCTAACTATACATGGTGGATTACAAATTGTAACTAGAAAGCAAAGTGAGCTTAAATATTTTAAAAGTTTTTCTCTTGCTAAAAGTGTTGAGCTAATAAAAACCAAGGTTTATTGTATGAAAAAGTGTGCTTTACGAAGGGAAACTTAACGTCTGAAGAACAAGTTTTTCAAGTTGGAAATGAGCTTACAATAATAAGTATAAGTATTATTATTAATATAAAAGAAATTAAAAGAATAAATATCTTAATTTTGACAGCCTGCAACATTGGAAAAATCTTTAAAAAAATATTCTTTAATTTACTTGTTTTACTTTTGTAATTTTAATTTTAATTTAATTAAATTTTTATATTTTTTTAAAGTTAAAAAAGGCAAAAATATCTTTAAAAATTATATATTTATTTAAATTTTTTTGTGTAAAATTTATATAGTTTCAAAATCAGTTTTTAGGCACAGATTTCAGTATTAACTGAACATTTTATATAAAAAATTTCTTTTAAATAATTACGTAAATTTAAAAATAAAATAAAATTATTTTATTACAAATTTTTTTTTTCTTGAAAATAATTTTTCTGCTTAAAAATAAAAAAATCAGAGAAGCTTTAACTTATTGATTTGTTTAGCAGCCTTGACAGGGCCAAAAGGTGTTGGTTGAATGTGCAGATGAGTTTAGAGTTTCGGATCGAAATGAAACTCATGAATAAGTAAACAAATACACACACACACACACCACACACACACCTCTATATATGTACGTAAAATATATTTGCTCCGCTTTTATGGCGCATAAATTTACAAACCGAAAAAAAAATCTGAGGCAGGAAAATAAAAAAATGAGAATACGAGCTAAACACAAAGCGGATATAAAAACCAAAAAAAAAAAAAAAAAAAAAGGGAAACTCAGGAAAAGTGGAAAAGAACAGACGGAAATGTTGAGGCAAATCACATCAATGTGGAAAAAATCTGCTGGCGCGGTTATTGCCGGCAATAGAAACACGTCGCCAAAAAAGAAAAAAAAAAACACAAAGAAAAGCGGAAAAATTAAGGATAGTCGTAAAACGAGGCAAAAAGCACGCACGCAACGAGTCGAACAAGATAAGAAAAACCAAGCGAAACCTAAACTAAGCCAGGGCCAAGAAAGGAAGTCAAAGACTAAAGCAAAGCACGAGACAGAACGGATCCGTTATCATATACCTTAAGGTGAAAGGGGTTGCACTTGTTGTTGTTGTTGTTGTTGTTGTGGGTGGCTAAATCGAAGACGCCAAACGATAAAAATGTCTGAAATATTTGCGTCTGTCTGTGTGTGTGTGTGTGTGTGAGGAGTCGTCTTCCACTGGTTTAGCCAGACGTTTGCTAAAGGCGAATGCGTTGGCAGCTGAGCTCTGGGGTGTGGCCAGCTCTGAGTGAGAGCAGGAGGCTGCTTATTAGAAGGTTATTATTGTGGCAATTTACAAACTGATTTGAGTGCAAGATTTTGCAGAAATGAAGAAGAAGCAGAAGCAAATAAAATGATAATGTTGATAATGAAATTTGCCAAATGATGCGAAATATTTGGTGTTAGGAAGAGAATAAGACAGGTTGATTGAAAGATTGGGGCATATAAGATATCAAGAAAAAGGTTAACAATTTTTGACTATTTATTGAACTTGATGATGAAGAAAGATGAGTTATGATATAAAAAGATATAAAAAGATTTATTAAGTGACTTTTTTTTATATTTTAAGTTTTAAATGTGAAATGATTTTTATTATTATTATTAAAAAATATATAATAAGAAGAAGAAAATTGGATGAATAACCATATTATGTAATGTTATGATAAATAAGTTTAAGTCTAAGATTTTTTCGATCTCATTTCATAACTGAGCTGATTCTACGAATATTTTGCTCGGAGGGAACTATATTCAATAGGAAATAGGTCGAAAGAACTCAGAGAACTGAGAGATGTGTCAAGTAGACGAACAACTTTCAGTCATAATATTTTCATCATACAATATATAAAAGTTAATTCAAAAATGCATAAAGGAATAACATTTAACATTTTATTCTATTTATATTAAATTTGTCATTTAAACTTTTTCGTACATAAACTTCCATAGCTGCTTTACTCATGCTTTCGCTTTAAATAAAGATGACCATAGCCATACTGATAAGAACAGAGAGCTGTGTGCTACTGGGCTGCTATGAGTAAGAAAACAAAAACAAGAAACAAGAAAAAAACTATAGAAATCGATGCAGACGCCTTGTGGCTCGAGGCGTAATGGCGGCGCAAGAGTGCGCGTAGCAGCGGCAGCGCAGTTGCTACGTTTTGGGCAGAGCTTTGTTGTAGCTAGAGTAGTTATAGGGGTGTATGCGCAGCTCGCACAGACACAAAAATATATACACACACACACACACATACAGCACACAGTCTCACAGCGCGCCTGTCTCGGCGAGTGCATGTGTCAATGTGTGCGTCGTGTTTGTTATGCGTGTGTGTGCGCGCGTATAAAACAGAAAATCAAAATCTCTTGACTAAATTTTTCATTGGTCGGCTGTGATTTCTCTGCCCGCGTCGCTTGTCGCTGCACACTCGCTCGCTCTCTTTCGCGCTTCAAGGCGTAGTCTAACGCTGTTTGTCTGTGTGTGTGTGTGCCTGTGTCTGCTTGTGTATTGTATGTGCCGTTGTCTTTCCAATGCCTCTCTCCCAAGCTTTGTACATAGCTCGACGTCAGTGCTGCTCCTCACTCTTGTTTCTTATCAGTTACATTTTACCGTTGTATATATTTCGCTCTGCCTGTGCCTGTGTGTGTGTGTTGAGTGCTGCTCTCTTGCGAATTTAGTGAGAGTGAGCGCGCGCTTTTATAGTTGGCGCTCTTTTCAGCTGTTTTTGCGCTTTCCTATCGCCGTCGCCAGCTCCATTTTGGCACTACCCAATTCCCCAGCCCCTTTACCCATGCGCCGACTGCCCTAAAAACTCGTCGTTCTGTCAACTGGCGAACTGGCAAACTGTAACTGTAACTGTAATTGGAACTGCAACTGTGGCTTTAGCATTGGGTGGTGGTTTGTTCGACGCTTTAATGGCGCCCGCTTACGGGACATGTTCCCCATTTACGGTTTATCGCTGCCATTCTCTAAAAATTACAAATCTCTCTCTATGTGTGTGTGTGTGTGTGAAGGTGCATATATCAATTTATTTTAACATATGCGTAATATCCGCAAAGCTGTTGTCATTAAAGACTATTGTTATATGTCGGAATATCTTGAAATTATTTAATATATTTATTTTTTTCTATATAAAAAATAAATTAAAAAATATTTTTTAGATTTTCTTTAAAGGATTTGTAATAAAATAAATTTAAAAGAATTTTTTACTTTTCTTTGAAGGATTTCTAATGGAATAATCTTATACTAATGGTAGTCTTACTTTATCAGATACTGTTTTTGACCTTATAAAATATAATATAATTATTATATTATCATTTTCCCTTTCTAATCCTCTAAAGTGACAGACCTAGACTGAAGGTTCAGAACCTTTTCAGCTTTATAACTCGCATATGAAGATCTATATCTCTTAAGTAAGATCTAAAAGCTTATAAAAACTTCATCTAGTTCCAAACTATCATAATTTATAAGTCTTTCATATCTCACTTTCCATTTCCACTACTTTTCCATCTGTCCAACTCTTTAGTCCATTACTTTAAAGTACTTCCACCTGCCCAAATCCCAATTATATAATTCTTTAAACTACAATTTGGCTTACTTACCGGTGTGAATGTAGGTGTGCTTCTTCATATCACTCTTTTGATGGAATCGCTTGCCGCAGTAGCTGCAGGGATAAGGCCTCGTGTCGCTGTGGATGAGCAGATGGGTGGAGAGGGTGCTGGAGCGCTTGAAGCGTTTGCCGCACTGTTTGCACTCGAAGACCTTTTCCACATTGTGCACCGCCCTGGACAAAGAAGAAGAGGCAGAAGAAAAACCGTTTAACGACATGCAGCATAAACAAGCTGGCGGCTATTTGGTGTAATTAAAGCCAAGGCTCGAATTCCCTGGAGCCGCTGCTGAATGCTAAATACAACCGCAAAGCAAACATTTGGCCAGGCCAAATCCAACATTTCAGCTAAATTAAGTAACGCAAAACTGTCCCTGGCCCGGCTCCTCATTAAGCATGCAAAGTGCCCCCGCTGTGGGCGGGGCTAGAGCCAGAGAAGTAGCTGACCGAATGCCTGTGGCAGAACGCCGTTTGCATACCTGTGCTGGCTGAGGCTGACCTCATGGCCAAAGGTCTTGTTGCACAGCTCGCAGGCGTAGGGCTTCTTCCCGTGGTGGGTGCGGCGTGAGTGCACCTCGAGTCCGTGCGGCGTGGAGAACATCTTCTCGCACTTCATGCACGAGTACAGGTCGCTGAATTGGTGCAGGCCCGGCCACTTGGCCGCCATGTGATGGAAGTGCAGATGTTGCGGATGCGGCAGACCCAAATGACCGCCGCCGGGTGGCACGCCCACGCCCACACCGACGGCCGCGGCTGCTGCTGCCGCGGCGGCGGCCGCTGTGGAGCCATTTTGGCCAGCAGATTGGAGTGGAACCATTAGGCTGCGCAGCCGGAAGAGATTTTCCTGTGAGTCTGGATGATAGCTGCAGACGAGAAAGTGAGAGAGAGAGAGAGAGAGAGGGAGAGAAGGGGAGTTACAGAATTAGCTCAAGTACGCATTTAATTAAGGCACAGGTAGTTGTAACGACTAATAAGCACACTGAGAAAAATTTGTGTGAATTTCATATTTTAAAAATTTCAGTAAATTTTAATTTGATATAAAATGTAAAAAAAAATAATAATAAAATATAACAAATATTATAAATATATAAACTTTTTTGGTAGTTAATAACTCAATAGAAAATATTAAAAAAATATAACAAAATATATAAAATATGAAAAATATATAAATATATACAAATATTTCAACTTTGTTAGTAAATATTATTTTAATATCAAATATTACAAAAATATATAAATATATCAACTTTTTTAGTAAATATTAATTTAATATAAAATATTACAAAAAATTAATAAAAAAATATATTTAAATAAAAAACAAAAAAATATATAAAAATATATGAACTTACCCCGCAACTAGTCCAGATTGCTGTTGTTGTTGCTGCTGCTGCTGTCCCTGGTGAAAGGCAATGGCGGCGAAGAAGGGCAGCGCAGGCGAGAAGATGGGGCGCTGGAACATGGCCGCTTCGTAGTTGGGCGGGTAGTTCTGGCGCATGGCCTCCAGTGGATTGGTGGGCAGCGTCAGCGCTGCGTTCGAGGCGCCGATCAAGCTTAGAGGAGGACTGCGAGCGCGACGGGTCGATGGCTCGTCGCGACGCAGCAGCGCGGAGACGGAGAAGAGATCCGATTTCTTGGCGCTGCTGTTGCTGTTGGCCGTGATGAGCAGCTCGGAGGCGGAGATGGAGGCGGCGCTGGGCGAACTGATGCTAGGACTGCCGGGTGGCGAGTCCACTTCCAGTTCGACGGAGGAGTTGCTCGAGTGCGAACGGGAGCGGGAGCGGGAACGGGAGCGCGAGCGTGAGTGTAGCGAGCGACGCGAATGCCGCGAGTAGCGCTCGTGGCTGCTGTCCGCGTCGTCCATGTCGATCTGGGAGGAGCAGTGTGAGGCGCTGCGTGAACGTGATCTCGATCTGGAGCGCGATTGGCGCAGTTGCTCGCTGGCGCTCAAATAAGGCAGCGGCTTGGGCCGCAGCTGCTGCTGCTGCTGTTGCTGTTGCTGTTGATTCTTGCTCAGCATCGAGATGGAATTGTTGTTGTCCTCCGTCAGGGCGACGCTGTGCGCCGGCAGCGGCGGCGGCTTCAGCCCGGCGGCGGCCACAATTGCCGTCAGGCGTTCAGTCTTGACCAAATTGCTTATGCTAAAGGGGTGAGCGGCATCTGGAAGAGAGAGAGAGGAACAGTGGAAAGTGAGCTATTAGCAAAATCAGAACAAACAGCAGCACATCATCAATCACACACGCTCAGGGAGTGAGATCCACCTGTATAACACACACACACATGCACTCACACACACATACGCTAACAGTTGGCAGCATATCGAATTTCAAATGTAATTATTTTCGTATTCAATCGCCTAATCCACCTTACATGACCATTAATTCACCCTAATCAAGCGCACAGCAGCAGCAGCAGCAGCAGAAGAAGAGAGAGGAGAGAGAAGTAAAGGAAGCAGCAGGCAAGGGCATTGGAGGATATTACCGTTTGCCCGTTCCGCATTTGACATCAACGCGTCGTCATCATCATCAACAGGATGAACGACTGTGTCGCCCAGTACAACGCCCAGGGTGCAAATAGTGCAGCCACCCGACAAAATCAAAATGAACTAAGTGCATTAAAAAAAAAAAACTAAACAAACTTTAAATATTAGTAACATATTATAAAATTATTAGAAAATGCTAGATTTAATGCAAATTCTCTGAATTTTCTATTCAGTTTCTCTCATAGCATATATAAAAGAAAAAATATATTAAAATTATAAATATAATATTATTTTAAAATTTCTTAAATAATTTAAAGAAATATAAAAAAGTTTTATAGTTTTCATAAAGTTGAAAAAGTGCTTGTAAAACAATATTTGCAAATTTGCCCAAACACAATATCACTTTCGACAATTTTGTGTGGTGCGCACAAGACGTGCGGCAGCCTCAGCCTTTGGCATGAGTTTCAGCCTCAGATTCGGCTGTCGAAATGGAATAATAATAATGTGCGTTTAAATAGAACATCTGTTCGGTCCGCACTCGGCTAAATGGAGCATGACAAAACAGAAAACACACACAGAGCCCACAGCCAGCCAGCCAGCCAGCCAGCCAGGCAGGCAGTCAGACAGAGGCTGGCGACAATTTGTGGGTTGACGCAGGCGCATAGCTGGGCAGAGAAAGGGGTAAAGAGACATGGCCAGGGGCTCGAGCGAATCCAAATCGAATGAATGAATACGCAGCGCAACAAAAGAATAACAATTTGACAACATTCTAATTCGCCACGCAGATAAAAGTAACTGCGCAGGCGGTCTAGTGGGCGGGGGTAAGGCAAAAAAGAAATGAAAGAAACGGGGGACGATTTTTGATAATGCGGCTTTGATTCTGGCAGCCAGTGAGCCAGTGAGCCGGCAAACGCAAAGCCAAATAAACATAAACAAGAAACCCACGCACATCCGTCAGATACGGATACAGATACAAATACAAAGATACTTTTGCAGCCACGCAGTTATATCCCAGTATCTGAGTGAAGTGAGCTCTGCTCGGCTCTTTGTGTGTATTTGGAAGGCCTTCTGGCATCAGAGAGTGTCAAGTGTTTTTATTGCATTGCGCCTTTGTTGTTGCTCGCTTCCAGTTTGGCTACGTTTTTAAGTGCTGCACACAGGGCAACACTTGGCAGCGGAACTGCTCGAGATTAAACAGAAGCGCAAAACACTTGCTGGGCTGATAGAGAGAGAGAGCTAAGAGGAGGTTGCTGAAGTTGTCAAGATTGGCATTTTTGCTTACTACATATATGCAAAATCTTACAGTTTTATAGCTTAACTATATATACTATGTAAGTAGCCTACTCCTTAGACTTACTCCTTAGACTACTCCTGTACCAAACCTAATTTATTTATTACTTGTTCACACTTCACATTAAATTGTGTTCATAAATATTTACCAGCTACACGAAAGCAATTGATGACAAAAAAATAATTATAGAAAAAGCAAGCTGACCCCGCAGCTGGCCGGCCATAAAGCAGGCAAATTTTAATCATCGCCATTTACGGCAAATGTCAATTGGAAAAACCCTTTATTCTAATTATGCACACAATTGTCCCGGGAGCATTATCCGCACAGCATCCATTCAAATGGCCAAAAACAGTCAAACGAATCGCAGACAACCACCAGCAGGGAGCCACCAGTTGTGGTGTGGCGAGAGAGACAGACAGAGATAGAGAGAGTGCGTTTATTTGAAAATCTAGAAAATGGTATTTTCATGTTTCGAACTAAAACTGAAAACATTTAACGTTCACCAACAATTCAACCCTGGCGACAGAGACGTAAACAGAGACAAGTGGATGAGTTTTTGTTAGCTCACGTAGGCCGACTTGTTTAAATGATAATAATGAGCTTAAGCATCTGGCTGCCCCCAGCCTGCAGGCTGACAACGTAAACAGACGACACGCAGCAGCAGCAGCAGCAGCAGCAACAGCAACAACAAACCGCCCACCAAGCTCGATTCCATCCACCTCATCTGCTGCTGCGACCCCTTGGTACTCAGCCCTTGGTCGGTAGTAAAGTCATAAATTTGTGCACATTAGACATAGCCGTCGTCCAACTGTGCCCCCTCCAGCTCTCTGCCCAGCCCGCACTCGAGCTCCGGCTCTGGCTCTGGTCCCGGCCACCCTTCGCTCTCTGTTCATCTGTTTTGTATACGCCCGGGAGCAATATTCACGCAAAAGACGGCAAAAAAAAAAGGTAGAATAATTATTCGACACTGCATGGTAATTGAAATCATTGTTATCCTGTTTATACGCCCCTTGCCACCTTGGCCCCTTGCCCCGTTGTCCCGTTGCCCCTTGCCACGCCCCCGCAATTGATGCGCTTATGGCAGGATTATCATTGTTCGGGCTCGATTGCGCCGCGCGAATTTGTTTAGCAGGTGATAATTATTACAAATGCATTTAATTCCTAATTTTCGGAAAAGTTTCGAAGCTTTTGTGGAGAACTTTGCCGCGAGTGTATAGCAATGGTGTAGATGCGAGGGTAGTTTGAAATGTTAGCGACTTTACATATATGAATACAAATAGTAATATAATAATTAAATATGTATTAATTATAATATTAATAATTTATTTGAATATTTATTATATATAATTATTTAAATATATATTAATTTAATAAAGTATAAATATATAAATTAGCAATAATAAATATATTTAAATATATATTTATTCCACACAATAATTAAAAAAATATTAATTCAATTTTATAATTTAAATAAAAATTAATTTAAGTAAATATAAATATATAAAAATAGTATTAGCAATTTTATATAATAATTTAAATATATATTTATTCCATATAATAATTAAATAAATATTAATTTAATAATTTAAATAAAAATTAATTTAAGTATATAGAAATTTATAAAAATCGTTCTTCTTTATTAAATTTATATTTCATCATTGATATATTGTTTTAATTTTCTTGAAAATTTCTTTAATATATATATTGAACATATAAAAAACTATAAAATTGTTTTTCTCCATTCACTCAATATATATATATGATTCACAATCAATAACTAAAGCCAATCGATCAACAGATGTGATAGAACAGTAGTTAAAGGCCGCCAAGTCCATATAAATACTGGACGCACTAAACTATTGTAAAATTTGTGCTTTCGGCAAATATGAAAGCGGTTAAAGGAACACGAAAAAAAAAAACAGAAATATAAATCGACGAAACTGACGGCAAATATAATAAATATTGAGCTGGTTGAGATATGCCAAAAGTGGGGGCCATAAACTTTGGGCCGATAGATTAGGGCCATGATTTGCCCGCTGGCTGCCGATGGAACCTGATGCTTGATTAACGGATTCGTTGAGATTTCAATTTCGATTTCCTATTCGAACTCGAATCGACTTGATTTCGCGTGAGTGTCTTCTGCTCGAGAGGTGCTCAGTTTTCTCAATCCAGAGCCTAAGCTCCACTCCAAGCGGCATTAGATGTGGATTGCATGCTCAAACATACAACAGTTGCAATTGTTGTTGGCTGTTGCTATCAGCAACTGTTGCTGTTGCTGGCGGTGTTGGCGCTTTGAAGCGTCTCGATAGGATTGCAAATAAGCCAAGCGTTATTACAAATTACATATTTACTTTATTTACCTTTACACACTACAAATCAATCGCCGCAAATGCCAATGCCAATCCAATGCTCCCTTCGTCCCAACCCCTCTCTATGTCGAGTCCACTCGCTCGACTGGCTTATCGCTGGGATCATAAATCAGAAGGCTATCTAAACTTTAGACTCTGTTTTTTTTTCCTATGCTGATAAATGACATTTAATTGGTGCTCACTCAGACCCCAGCACGTTTTCACTTTTCAAAAAAAAAAATATATATATATATATATATATATATATAAATATATATATCACATTCACACATTCCTTGTCCAGATCATAAACAAAAAAAATTGAAACTCGAATTCGTTTTCTGTTTCCATTTCAATATTATCTCTGGGTTTTGCAGAGTTCCTGCCTTTTTTTTATGATACACGGTAGAAGCTTCTTTATTTGCTTAAATATTTTTGTGATATTTTTGCTGGAACGCATCGATAACAAGGGCTATAGAGAAATATAAAACGCAATTGCGTCTATATAATGATAGAGACCACAATTTCCCTTTATTGACCAATATAAAATAGCTTATCGAGTGTACTCAAAATATCGTTGGATACACTTTTGTGCCCAGGCAAATAGTCTGCGCCTATTTTAAGCATAGTTCCCAATTTTCGGAGTTCGGTTTCGACATAATTACAGTTAGCATAGTTTTTGTTAGGGGTTGGGTTTGGGGTAGAAACTTAATTTCGTATATTACGTGCTACGGCCAGGATCCAATTTTAGCTAGGGCTGTAAACTGTCTGGGAGTTGATATCACAGCCATAAGCTGATATCAACTGGTAGCGTTTATGACGCTCGAATGCGATATATATCAATATCCTATAGAAATCGCAGTACCTCACACCTGAATGGTGAAATAAAGCACAGTTGGCGAAGTAGAGGTTAGGAAAGGTCTTGCGAAATGTTGGGTAAGCGATGGTGTTACCAAGTCATTGACTATATGAGAAGTGTTTTAGTAGTTTCTTATAGTTGGAAGCAATGATAGGAATATTATAGATAATATCTGATAACCAAATCATATGCTCTAAAATTAAATGATATTATGACTGACTTGAGATATAATAGTGATATAATAATGTAATATAAGAATATAATTGTAAAATATATATAGAGATTATATGTAGGAATAGTTAAAACAGTTTTTTATATAATATTTGGCGGGACTTGAGAAAATATATAACAGAATGTAAGTCTTAAGGTATTATAGTATGATATAGATGTTTATATGTCAAATTTTACATGCTCAAGGCCAATCATTTCTGATATCATGTCGATATTATAGAATATATACTAGGTTATCTATATATATTTGCTATACTCCTAGCCTCGCAGTTGAGCTACTTACACTCACGTATCACATGCGCTGCTGTATGAAAACATAAGAGGAGCTCAAAGGCAAGAGCGTAATAGAGCGAACTGGGATAACTCGGATAACTCGGATAACTCGGATAACTAAGTTCCGTCTCTTAAGCTGCCATCAGCAATGCTCACTCAGTGGATAAATGCCTCGCTGCCTAGTAGCCGACCACACATACTCATACTCATTTAGTTCGTTCTCTGCTCTGCCAAAGATTCGTGCTCAGTTCTTCTGTGCAAACTCCCACACTTTGGCTGCTGCGTTCAGTTGCTTGTGAGCAGTCGCTTAGAGCACATCAGCTGCGGACCACATTTCTTCGTTTTTAAATAATTAATTATTAACCACAAGATTATTGATATATTTGATCGTGTTGAATTGCATATACAGAAATGTTATTATATTTATTTTTATATTTATATATTCTCATTCGAAACCTTCAACTGAAACTATCTCCACACATTGACAAACTTGTATAATATTTACATATATATTAAATTTGACAATCTGGTTCTTTTTGGGGATACAAAAATCTGTTCCAATTGCGACAGCTTGGAACGTGACGAGGAAGTGTTAAGAGTACTTAAGAAGGGTTTTTTTCACAGTCGAAATTGATTTTTCTTTGTCAAACATGGCAAAGACAAAGATAAACTGGGCAAATATAATCGGATCATAAATAAAACTGGAATGTTTTTTAATGTGGCATCAACTAGGCGAGAGAGTCTTTCCCTTTCTCTCTCTCTGTCTCTTTCTCTCTCTATTTTGTGGTCGGCTCAACGAACTTGTTGTTGTTGTTGTTGTTGTTGTGTACTTATCGGTTGTTGGTTGTTGTTTGGTCGTTTTTACGATACTTTTACTCTTTCAATTTTACAACAGGGCGAGGATATTGACATGTTTAGATGTCGTTACCTATTTACCCTCGGATCGTAAATCATAAAGCGTGTGCGGTGTGCGTAGTTATTAGCGATTGGGTACATAACATGAACGCAGCGACCACAACGGCAACGGCAGCAGGAACAGCTACAAATGTATCTTGTAGATACATAGATACACGCTCTACATATACACACAGACATATGCATAGGTAGACAAGGGCTGACTGCCTTTTTTTGGTATCTTTATAGATTTACAATGCCCAATTTTCGTCTACTTGGGAGAAGTTGAAAGATATATGACAGGCGTTGAGCGCATATTCGATGAGTTGCCAATGATTACGACGTGCGCCATAAATATTTCATAAATATTGCTCTGATTTTCGTTGCGACAATTTGTTATTGATCAATAATATACGAGTGCCAAAGGTAGCCAACGCCGTTAGCTGCAATAGAACACTACACTGTGGGAAAAAGTGGAGGGTATTTAAGATTTCATTCAAAATCTATATCAATTCAGTTTGGAGTGAAAATAAATTAATTGCTTTAAATATAAACAAAAATTAATTAGGAATGCATTGTAAAAAATCTTTAAAAATATGAAAACTAAGTAAATCATAAAAAATCTAATGAAATTAAATATAAGAATTATAATGATAATAAAAATATAAATAAATTGATTCTTAGATAAATAAAGTTAATGAAATAATATAAAAGATAAATAAAATTAATATAATATTTAAAAAAAAAAACTAATTAACTTTTAAACAATTTAAAGTAAATAAAGAAATATTACATATATTATAAAAAAATTTTAAGCTGTTTTATTTTAAATAATTGTTTAATATAAAAATTAATAGGTAAATGTTTAAATTAAATTAATCTATGTATTATAAAAATTTACTAAAATTCAGAATATGTTATATTCATTTAAAAAAAAAATAGAATATTTAATATTATTATTATTATTAATTTTTTTTAAATTTTTATTATTATTATTATTTTGATTATTATTATTATTTGTATACTAATTCATTTTTAAATTCTTATCAGTCTAAAAATATTTTCAATACTCCAACTATCTAATTTGCTTTAGTTTTTTTTTTCGCTCAGTGTACGCGCATAGCTAATGTCATACTAAAGAGTTATTCAGCTCGAGTCGCTGTGCGAATGCCCTACAATCGCGACACGTGTTAAGCCTCACAAGTTAATCTTTTTATTATTATTTCTTATTTAGTCAGCTTCGATTGCTAAACCACTTCAGATTATAAAGCAGGCAGTCATCGTGATTGCTTGAGGTGTTTTTCAAAATTCCTCGAACTCGAATCAGTCATATAAACAGAATATATTGAAAGGGTAACGGCTCTGGTGTATCACTTAAGCCGCACTTGGAATTCAAACAGTTTTTACATGCGTAAATTTTCGAGATAGTCCGAGGCCCAATCGCTTGGCTGATTAGAGAGTTCGATTTATATATATATATATAAATATATAGAGTCGATAGGATATTTCGATTGCTTTTAATTGATTCGAATCGCTGTTCAATTGTTTGGTGTGATTGAAAATGGCTTAAGAATTTATTGTCGAATTTATATCGCCTCAACTCGTACGCCATAAACCCAGTTAATCTATATACACATAAATTATATGTATTCGAGTATATATATATATATTTTTTTTTTTAGGGGCACAAATTCCGAAATTTCGTACACCTCTCTCGCACTGATATCATTTGGCAAGTATGCGCAGCTGTCTTCGCTCCGCCAGATCATTTGCCCATATGAATCAGTGCGTTAGGTTCTCTGATTAGACCATTTGATCTCTGAACTCGCTCGTGTTCGACTCATCGTCTAGCTTCTCCCTCCCTCTCTCTCTCTCTCTTCTTCAACCCTCTCTGTTGGGGTGGGCGACAATTTTAATTTATTTTAATTCGTGACTCACTTTTGCGCTACGGTAAACGTAACCCCGCACCCAAAAGACTTCTATGTTTTCTATGCGTTAATTGCATGAGGGAAAAAAAAACTGTTGATCCATTCGCCACATGCGACAATCTTAATTGATGTCTTTACTTAATAGGAAATCGAGACGGAAATTACTTAACTGACCTTTAGTCTGGTCAGGTTATGCTAGGAATTAACGACAATACGCGACTCATAATACAGATCTTGGCAACTTGAAATGAGCTTGATCTTTTTGAATGGGTGTGAATGGGCTGCTGACGGCTGTATGTATGTTCATTAAGACTGTAAAACTACGTAAAAGGATTTATCTATGCAGGTGGCCAAGTCTAGCACTCTATGAATCAAAAATATTTCAGATACCCTGTATATTCATATATAATACAGGGTAAAATTACTTCCGTAAATGTTTGTGATAGGCAGAAAGAGGAGTGTCTGACCTCATTTGTGAGTCGCTCACATTGACAGTATTCTTGAACAGTATAGCGGGCCACGTCAGTTCCTTCGTCTGCTCCTCCGTCTGCTGTTCCATCTGCCCCTTCGTCTGTCCATCTATCAGTTCCTCCATATGTAACTCCGTTTGTTCCTATGTCTGCTCTTCCGACTATCCCTCCTTCTGACCTTTCGTCTACCCCTTCGTCTGATTTTCTGACTGTCCTTCCCTCGGCCCCTCTGTCAGTCCTTGGGTATAAACAACACCAACATTTGTTAGGCCCCCAAAGTAACTACTTCGATTATGACTCATAATTCATACCTCTCCTCACTACCTCTTTCAAAGAAAACCTTTTTTCCAAGAATAAAACCTTAGACTAGCCATGAATTAGAGAAAACTAATCGATCTAATACCCGAAATCTAAAATACTTTTGTATATTTCAAGGAAAGAAACAAATTCTTTTTTTATTCACTTCAAAAAAAAAATCTTTAAAATTAATTTTACCTAAATTTTCCAGTCAAAATCGTAACGAATTTAATTACATTTTCTTTGCAATCCGTTGAGATTTTTTTATGATACTTATTTAAGCCCGGAGAACAACAGGAAATGAGTAGGGTGAGGGCTGGTCTATGGGTTGAAAGAAATCCTTGCGATGATTGTGAATTGGCGACAACTCAGGACAGCGCTCCTCCTGGCCAATCAGTCAGCCGAGCCAACGACACTCGGGAAATTGCGGAAATGGTGAAAAGCTTGCGTTCGCCAATATATATTTTACCCAAAAAAATATCTCAACAAACAAAGCGAAATTCATTTTGCCAGGCAGAGCAAAAAAAAAGAAAAAAGGAAGGAAAATAAAAACAGAAGAGAGAAAAAGCCAACAACATGAAAAGCAAACGCATAGAGAATGTGAAAATGGTGAAGAGAAAATGCGGAAAGCGGAGCAAAAAACGTGGCGCGCCAAACGGAATTGAAAATTCTGCACAGCCATGTATGTGTGTGTGTGTGTGTATGTGTGTGTGTGCGCATGTGTGTGTGTTTGTGTTTGGGGCATATCCATGTCGGTGCCGGGCTCAAGCTGTGGAGCTAAAAACATATCCGCTGGATACATGTAATACCGGTAAATGAAATCCGCTTGTCGCTGCCTCAGTGTGTGTGTGTGTGTGTGTGCTCATGTGTATGTGTGTGTGTGTATGTACAGAGCATGGCGCTGGCACACTCATTCATTCATTCATTCAATGTTCATATTCGAAATTTCAACTGCGATGGCGACGACAACTGCCAGATACACACACACACACACACACACACACACACAGCACACACACACACATGTATATATGTTGCCTGTTGTCTGTATCTATGAGTTTTGTCCAGTTTGGCTTGTCCGTGCGCATTCGTTTCCGTATCTGTGGTTCGCTATGGATTTTTCAATCCCCGATATCCATTTGTCCGTCATGTCCACACGGAAGATTTGCACATTAAGCGCCGTACACACACACACACACACGCACACATACACAAACGGAATAATGAATATTTTTCCCCCCTTTTTGCTACGCCCCCGTTCGAACATTTTTTTCAATTAAT